>JAJJMB010016078.1:2282545-2496752 GCA_023531105.1 Papaver atlanticum
GTACGTACTCCAAGCATTATGTCTTCTGATGGAAAAGATGTTAATATGATTGTTAAGCCATCAATCATGAAGGAAAAAGATAAATCTCCATTACCTCCAACTTTGAAAAGAAAAAGAAGGAATGTGAGGAAGCCAAGAGTTGTTCCTTCAAATTATCAGAAGTGTTCTGGTGTTCTTGAAGAGTTGAAGGAAACAAGGAAGGAGATTCAGCAAATAAAGGCTATTGTGTTGAGAACTCTTAAAATTCAGAAGGCCCTGGTTCAGCATCAGTCTAGAAGGTTTGTGGAATTGACTCCTTTCTTCATGAACCCTATGTTCTCATGGCTGTTGACGACAAGGAGTTCGAGGACGATAAAGATTTTTTCAGAGGTCTCAATGTCTAGGAAACATCTTATGAGAATTTATTCTCGTGTCTTTAAGAAGGTTAACTAGGGTTTGGAATAGCCATTATTGTGAGTACACATAGTTATTTCCAACGTTTTCATCTTGCAATGTCTTTAGATTTATTTATTTAAATTCTAAGTTATTGGGAAGATGATTTTTGCAGTATTAATCTTTACGGTTTTATATATTGCAAATTGTTATGGGATATGTTGTTTACGTCCGTGAACCTTGACTGTCCCATATATGCTCAAAAGTTAACTCTATTATATGTCGGTAGGAAAATATTGATAAAAGATATAATGAACTTTTGACTACAAAAGTTAAGCCTATTATGTCATTATGAAAATTTTGATAGAAGATAGGATGAACTTTTGTCTACAAAGATTAAGTCTATTATATGTCATTGGGCAAATAGTGATAAAAAATAGAATGAATCTTTGATTATTCCACAGTATTGGTCTTTCCCTGATCCACATCTTTGTGTATGTACTGTGCGGCTCCGTAAGTTCTCTTATGTTGAGCATGACCAATTGAATTGATCATTTTCCTTGTGGTTAATTCAATTGAGATTTTTAGATACAAATTCATGTTTCATGTCCAAAGAAATCTTTAATTTCTTGTAAAAGTAAGGTCGCTCTTGTTGTTCTGTGAGGAATGAGATTTAATGGGGGAGAGTTCTTAATTGAACTTGTGCTTAATTGCCGAATCTTTGTGGGGAGTGCGGCTGTGGAATATTATAGGAGTTTTCTTGTATCTTTATAAACTCCTTGGTGAATACACTAAGTTTCGACTATGTGAAATCATCGAAACAAGTTGATATGTTGTTCTCTTTTGGTCATGAAGTATCTCTATGAAAATTTCATGAGGATCCCACTAGTTTTCGTACCTTTGCCAATTTATATTGACAAAAAGGGGGAGAATCAATGTGTAGTTCACACTACAAATACGTATGGTGTACGGATCATTATATAAGGGGGAGTGGTTTTCATTGTGAGATGAAGTATTGACTAAGGGGGAGTGATACATATCACCATAGTATTGTTGTCAAAGTTTTGATACAATTGGACTTTGATGTTGTGTAATAATACTATGACATTGTATAACAATGATTGAGAGCAACTGTTTTCTCATTTTTATTGCTACGGATCTTCAACAACTATGATGCAGAGTTGAACACATTTAGAATCATTGGAGTACTTGGAAGTGACGAAGATTTCGAGTAATGTTGAAGACCCAAGGAGATCAAGCATTTGGATGAAAAGCTACAAAATTTATTTATTTTGTAATCCATATGTATTGATAGTTTTGTCACTAAAATTGACAAAGGGGGAGATTATTAGGGCACTGCTCTGTCAAACTCGCTAGCGTTGGTATCTCAAGCTTGTTTGTCAATGTTAGTGATCAAAAATATAAGTCTTGATTTCTAGTCTACTTATAGTGATGTCTCGGACTAGGATAGATTATGTAGTTGAGCATTAGACTTCACGGCGTTCATTATTTGAAAATGAAGAACTACTAAGGAGAGCTTGTGGAACTTCATCAACAAAAGGTATGCGGAGACTAAAACTCATCTATCACTTGGAAAGTATATTTCTACTCTATCTCCTATATTGAGACAAAAGTCGTATTACTATATAGTATTCAATTACACACATTTTAGATTTCGAGCTGAGTTTAACTCGCTTACATATTTCTCGAAATATGTGTTGGTAAACTTTCGCTTCAACCAAGTTCATCTTATATTCTTGATGAAAGTCAAAATATGATCATATGAAAATCATTTGGTGTAGACTAGGAATGTTTCGTAATGATTATTTCAATAACTTGAAAATTGCTTTGATATTAATAGTTCGTGAAAACAGTTATTGTCATCCTCTAAGAATGTTTCAATGATTTAAATAGAGTTTAGAACACTTAACCATCATTGGATTATAAAAATAGTATGTGGTCTTGCATATATGTGATCCATGACTATAAGTATAGTATGCATACCCGTATGCGCACCTATTAGTTGTGAAATTCCGAGTGTCTAAGTACACATACCCGTACGCGTACTGGCAAAGGGTTTGGGTCCGGGAATTTCTGTTGTGTTTGGAAGTATGCATACCCATTTGCATACTGGCGAACCCAAACTCAGTCCGGATACTTAAAGTATACCCGTTTGCATACTTGAGTAGTTAAAGTTCTAAAATTGGTTTGTTCATGAACTAATACATTTATATAATAAGGAATGCATTCTTTGAAAAACGTGGCTATAATGTTCATGAATTGATTGAGTGAACCAAACCGATTTTGCTTTAATTGTGTTCTTGTATACTTCTATGAGAATATAGTAATTGAACAACTCTATAACTTGTTTCATTTGAACTAGTTATGGTTAAGATGAATAAGGTTAATATGAGAGTGTTCATATAGCTAACTTCGGTTAACTAGTGTTGAGCCAACCTAGTGTACACATTTAGGTACGGTTACTCAAACCTAAATGAAGGTACATTTCATTTGTGTATAACAAGCTAAGTTCGATCTAACGGTTGAAACATATTAGCTTGAATCTAATCAGGTTTTCATCTAACGGTGAATATTGAATGCTTTGTTACCAAGGTAACATTGATTGCAAACCCTGATTTTAAGACTATATAAAGGAGAACTCCAGCAACTGGGAAATCTAATCCCCATACCTCATGTGTGAAACTAGTTGTGACTAGAGTCGATTCTCCTTTAACCTTAGGTTTTTCACGAAAACCTGTAGGTTAACGACTTAAAGACTTCATTGGGATTGTGAAGCCAGACCCAACTATTTTCTCTGTAGTTGCGTGTTTTGATCTTACTTCTATTATCGTGATTGAGTATTATCTTTGCTAAGATTTGCTTGAGATTTATCTCCGATAGGTAAGATAAAAAGTAGTCACAAACATCTTCGTCTCATCGTTTGTGATTCCACAATATCTTGTTTCGCTTCCATACGATTAAGATTATTGTGAGGTGATTGATAATACTAGGATGTTCTTCGGGAATATAATTCCGGTTTATCAATTGGTTCATGTGCACCTTGATTTATCAAAAGACGGAACAAAACTCGTAGGTATTTCTGTGGGAGACAGATTTATCTATTCCAATAGACTTTTCTGTTTGAGACAGATTTGTTTATCAAGTCTTCGACTTTGGGTCGTTGAAACTCTTGGTTTTGTGTGAGATCAGCTAAGGGAATCAAGTGCGTAGAGTCCTACTGGGATTCAGAGACGTAAGGAACGCAACTGTACCTTGATCAGTGTGAGATTGATTAGGGCTCAACTACATTCCATTCTGAAGTTCATTGGTAGTAGGCTAGTGTATGTAGCGGCTTAATATAGTGTGGTGTTCAAAGATGGACTAGGTCCCGGGGTTTTTATGCATTTGCGGTTTCCTCGTTAACAAAATTTCTGGTTTCTGTGTTATTTCTTTTCCGCATTATATTTTGTTATATAATAGAAATATAACAGGTTGTGCGTTAAGTTCAATCAGTTCTTGAATCCTACCTTTGGGTTGTTGATTAAATTGATTGACACTTGGATTGATTTGTGATACCGTCCAAGTTATTTCTCTTATTCAATCGGGCTCGCAAATTTCTATTTGTTTGATTGCAGATTGAATTGAGAAATTGAGATATAACTCTTTGATATACTTTTCTATAGATTGAGTCTGACTGTCTAGGTTATTCTCTTGAAAGTATATTGGAGTTTTTCTATTCAGATTGCCGAACGAAATATTGGGTGTGGTTGTTAGACCCCCGCTTTTACAGATTTTTCTTTCTTTCATCTAATACTCGTATATTCTTCCATTTAAGTTCGTATGGCAAATAATTCCACAATTATGAAGATGTTGTACTTACAAAAGATTGCATTTTCATAATTATTGATGGAGTTGTGGGTTCTACGGAAGCATGTAATATGTGGTTTCAATCGTATTACTTCGGTCTTTGTCAGAATTACCAAAAATCTTAAAGGGAGGGACACGTTGTTAGAGCACTGCTCGGTTAAACGCACCAATCGTTGGTTAATCAAGTTTGGTTGTCAAGTTTAGTTCCAAAACTCGACCGCTTGAATTGCTTACTAAAGTTAACTTCATTAGATTACATTTAACACATAGAAATATTGAAGAAATATTTAGTTATTCATAAAATAGCTAAATATGTATTGAAGACAAACAAAGACATCATCCTTCAAAATGCGGTTAGTAGCTATTGTCTTTGACCTTGACTTGTTCCATTTCTCTCAAGTTCTTACGATCGTATTCAATGAAAATATAACAAGCGAAGTTTGTTTTACATGACTTTAGTTGTTCAAATGACTTGATCATTCTTATGATCTAAGTTTCAAAATGAAGGATTTCATCGCACTTGAATCTCATAAGTGATTTCACCGGTAATCTTCTAAGTATCTCATATCCCTTATTGAAAACTTTTAAAAGTTAAAACCCAATACAGTTTCACACGGAAACCTAGGTCTCTGGAGGACGACCCTACCTGCAACTAGGACACACAAGTAGTAGGATTGAGATTCCTGTTTGCAGAGAGTCATATATTCATAATGATGAAGAAGGCGTAGCTTACATTCAAAGATGAGTTTGTGGAATAATTTCCATTTTTACGAATTTCCTTCACACCAAGTAAGCTTAACTTCTCGGTATACATTGATCATGCAAGTATGCGAGATATTTTCCATTACAAAGAAGAATGTTCACCCTCGTATTTATCGATATAATCTTAATTTTTGCTCCAAAAGGTTAGCCCAAGAACAATGCTTAAGTCGCATACGAATCAATCATGAAGTTAATTAACTCACAAAGATTAAATCGGTTCATGAACTGTTCAAAATAATTTTTGAACAAATTTCCTTCTCGGAGTCCCAAAACTTTTCATATCCATAAATCCGAGAACTATCCAAATTTGTTCGCATACTTAAAGTACAAAAAATGTCCAGGAATATCTTAAAATTAACCAGTTAGTGTACTGACAAAATCAGTTCGTGTGCTTGAGGATTTAAAAGTATCCTGGAACATCTCAAAGTCAACCAGTTCGGGAAATGACTAAATTAGTTCGTGTATGTGAATTAATAAGAGAATAATTCATCAAGTATATTATGTACAAGTTCCAATTTTCGTGTACTGATCAAATCAGTTTATGAACATAAAACTAACTTGGTGTCTCCTATGAACTTCTTACGTAATTACGATATGTAATTGAATAATAGATTATTCTCAACCTATTGTGTGATAAGTTTTTCATTGTTTGAATTTATAATTTGAGGTTTATCAAGTACTAGCTTGGACTCGAAATTTCTTATGTGCACTATTCATCGCAATATTAATTAAAGTCACGTGACATTGTCTCAATAGTTAGAATTGTACGAGATATGAGTAAATAGTGAAATGATGAGAGTACCGAGTACACCGTAATCTTTTTGTACAACTATACAGACACATCTTGTGTAATTATACCAAAACAATAATGGCCAAAGAATTACTTCAACAAAATGTAACTTTTTATATAGTTTAAGTTCGTGACCGAACTAATTATGGGATCGTCCCAAGTGGATTAACGTAGAAGTGAAATTATTTAATTACACGTATAATAATAATTATAATGCCAAAAGTAAAGTAATTAATGGCACGACGCATAAGATTTTGCAAACATAGAAATTTTATGGCAGAAAGCCCTTGGGACCTAGTCCAGATTTGATACTATCAGAATTGATCCGCTGTACAAACTGACTACCACAGCTTCGTATAGTTGAGACCAAGTAAACTACTCCTAGTTACTCAGTTTCTTCAGGTACTCTGCGCTTCCAACCAATCTTATTTACACACGTGAATCCAAAAACACATACCACTATATTGAGTTGCTTCACCTGCTGTAAAGGCATCTGATGTGATTTCAATTTTGTTGTAGTAAAAGGTTCGTTGAGACTTGTGAAAGCAATTGATTTTAGACTTATTTAAACTAAAAATTGAGAAAATTTAATTCCAAATTTGATTTCAAGATTGAAAATAACCAAGACACTAGATTCCACTATTACACATGAATGAATGATGGTAAAAATTCCAAAACTCTAATTATCTTTTAAATCTCTTATTTCTTAATTCACAGATAATCAGGCATATTCTCAAACATTAATTGTATTCCCTAAGCATAGATTATCTAAACAAAGTATAACCTTTCTTATTGAATCACAACTAATTAAGAAAATAATGCAAACAATTAAAATTCTGCAAAGCAGTGATTGAGTGAATTATAAAATACAAATTAGAGAAAAATAGAATAGTTACCAATTATTCATGCATAAATAGCTTCCTCCATGCCTTGGTTACGCGAGAATTAGCTCATCATCATGGAAACACGCTCAAAATTCATCTTTATTGCTCAAAAATGGTGTTCACAATAATGAAATGGGAGAAAAACAATAAAACCGGGTTTGTAACACTTTTATTTGTTACAAACCGAGCTGTTACAGAGAACGATAAAACTGAAGTGTTGTTGTCTCTGTAGCAATACGACCCACAAGCAATTGTCGTTGTCACTGTTGTAAAACGACGGTTCGGCGTGCGTCTTATGTTCTTCGTGTTCTTCACAACAGCAGAAAATAGAGTTTTTCTGCCACTTGATTTCTCGACTCTCTGGTTCTTCCTAACTGCTCCCAACTCTCCCTCTATGATACACCAGAACCCTTTATATACTCTTCAGAAACCAAAATACTCGACAATAACTCCATATAATCTTCATTGATTACTCTTATTCTGTACTTCATAGTCACGGGAATAATTTCCTTTTTCAACTCCTTCATGCGTCTGCATGAACTCTGCATACTCTCAACAGACTCATACACATTCCATAAGAAGATTAGCACGCTGGAAACACATACAAACCTTCCCAAAATATCTCAGAAATTTTCCCGAGAGAGCTTGCCCTGTTTTGTCGAGATTATGTGAAATCTTCTACTTCAATCGAATTTAAAGCTCTTACCAATCCTGTTTGGTCGTAACAGGGTGGTATCAATCCAAAACAGGCAACAAATCCGACCAAATCACAATGCAGAATCCGACCAAATTATGTTGAAAAATCCCGTGAATATTAAACTCCCCTGTCTTGCTCCGAATGGATTATGCATCCAATTTTAGCTGATTCCAAAGCCCATACCATCCCTGTCTATCTGAATTGATCTGATCCAACAAAAATCTGCTATTGAATCTCATGAAATCTCGTACAAAAGGTGAACCTTAATTCTGCCAGTCGCCTGTAAAACTTTCCCGTCAAAACTGATTTTTGAAATGAAGAAGAAGGTTCCCCCTTAACCAAATCCGTGGTTGCCGAATAACCAATGGGGTGTAAATAGTAAAGAAGGTACCCCTTAGTAATTGAGGTGCCCATTAATCAAAGTGAGAGTCCGCATAGCAAATGCCCTCCGGGGGTGCCAAAATCAACTTTTCGAGCCGAATTTTCCATAAGAACTTATTCTTCCAAAAACACCTACAAACACATAAAATGCCATTATAAGTATAAAATCGAGTACCAACAATATAGAAAATTGAGGACAACTTGGACACAAAAATGTTTCTATCAAATACCCCCAAACTTATTATTTGCTAGTCCTCGAGCAAATCTAATCTAGAAAATAAAATCCTAAATCACTGTCGTAGGCATCGCGATTGCACTTAGCATGTGCAACAAGCCTTTGAACCCCTAGGTGGCCCTAGTGGCCGAGTTACAGTCTCGGGAGGGTTTACCAGAGGTGTACCCACAAAACCTTTACTCCAGACCCTAGTTATCTACGCTAAACCTTGGAATGCACTAAAGAACCTCCTTGGTTGGCATACTTATTGATTACGGGAGGAAGTACCCTGATGCGAAATCCAATTGCTGTACACGAGTTTGCACTCAAGCATACTAAAATTCATATATAAGTGACAGAGCTATACTCAGATAGTCGCACTATGGACATCAATATCCGTAATCAAACAAATCACATGAATAGATTAAGAAAATGGATATAGAAATGGATGGTTGCTAATGGACTTCAATGCCAAGATTAACCTATGACCTAGTGGATTGAGATACCGGTCTGGACTAATATCAACACAACTGGCATATACAAGGGAACCAGTGGTCGATAATCCTAAATCTACATCAACTCAGCTGGCATATACAAGAGAACCAGTGGTCGACTTTATAATAAACCTTTATTTATTTATTTATTTTTAACGACATGATTAGATCTTTTGGATCCAATAAACTCCTTTGCCGGGTTTAGATCTATCTATCCAACAACTACCAAAGTAGCATAGTTTAGATTTTGTAATCAAATATAGAATCTACCACGATGATATATAGTGATGCCGATCTACGCAACTAATCAATCAAATCTATCAAGGATAAACCGATTATAGTTGGATCCCAGCCGATCAAGTTTTGTGCACACCAAAGATTATGAAACTAATAAGAAATCTTTTTTGTCTTCAAATCTTCTCTAATCTTCAATAAACACCTGCACACCACAACTTGAATCTCTTGTGATCAATCACGCACAGAACGGAGTCTTTTAACAATGTATTATCATAAGATGTCTTTAGATCTACAAACAGTTCTAAAGATCCCGTTGATACTTCGATATAGTTTGAGTGAATCTTATATCAGAAGAGAAGATTCTCAAGAATAAACAAACTAGGTGCAATCAAAGTTCAACAACTGTTAGTCAATCAAATTAAATCGAAAACTAATAATACTGCAATTATCTCGTTTCCCACCAACGGTACTCGTAGAGTTTCTTGATCCCACAGAAGTCTTTAAACGAGCGGTCGTAAGAGATTTCTCCTAATTAGGGTACTTTCCTCTCCGAATAGACGGCTCCACCAGTAACAACACAACAAGGTAGTTTTGCCGGCTCTTAGGATAGTTTGCTCGAAATGCAAACTTAGGTATTTATAGATCAAGGAAGTTTGGACACCAAGGAATTTCCAAAACCGAAATATTCTTAAGATATGCAATAAATGCCAAAAATCGGTTTTCATAATTCCTGGAAATGCTCTGTCCAATATTACCGAAATCTCACTAGAAAATCTCCAATTAGTTCATGCACATTACCAATTTTTATTTTCCAGAGATATGCATTTTAATTGCTGGTAATTAAAAGCATATAAAATTAACAACCTGAATAAAAAGATTCTCAACTTATTTCGGTCCGAGATCTCCTTAAGTTATTAAGGAATATCTTTGAACAATAAAAGATAAGAGTTACTGAACATGTTTAAAGTATGTCGACATCTTATTTCTTTGTAAATCCTTTTTCATATTTACAATCTTGGAACCGATTATATCACACTTCCAAACAAGTTTAGAATTGGTTCATCTGACTTCCAATGTGATTGATCAAATATCAATACACTAATCATGGGTTTACGGTTACCAAACACAAGGATCGGTTCTACCTTAATATGGTTACTGGGACTGGTTACATCAGTTACCAGGATTGGTTATGTCAATTACCAGGACCGGTTACCATATTCTCATGGTATTACTTGTGATCTGTTACACTAGTCCCTAGGATCGGTTACACCAATTACCAGGACCGGTTACGCCAATTATAAGGATCGATTACAACTCTTTTGTGATCGTTCATACCAATTACCAAGATCGGTTACACCAATTACAAATATTGATCATACAATCTAAGGTGATTACTTAGGATCGGTTACACTAATAAAAGTCATACCAATACATAAGTCAGGCATTATGACTAGTTTTACCAAGATACATAACAAGTTATGATCGGTTCTACTAACTCACACATATTGGTAATCCAAGGATATGCAATGAATAACAATACCAATAAGCCTAGCGATTTCCCTTTCGATTCATAAAAAAAGTTCATGAATGTACTTCCTTTAAACGAATTAAACATTGTTTCCTAGGATGAAATCTTCACCTTTACTCATACATATAATCACAATAGCATTCATACGATTATTGTCGATGTCTTATATATGAAGTTCAAAAGATAATCATTATACTTCGTATTCTAATTCCTTAACACTATGTCCACTAGAGTATAATCATTCACAGCTTCGCAGTTATGTTTTCAATATAGCACAACTTGAAAGATACATTAGGAATGAAACAGTTCAAGTCACAATGTATTACTAACCTCAAGAGGAAGGATGATGTCGTCGATTTAGCTTGTTACTTCTTCACATTCTTCAATTCTTCGAGTAATACTTGTATGTCTCATAATCCTAATCTTTCTAGACTAACCTATACGAAGTTATCTCTAGTATATAATCAAGCAACTCTTTAATTGAGTTTTGATTCACTAAAATATGAAAACCAAACTTGACATACCAACGCTTGGTGGGTTAAACCGAGCTATGCTTTAACAATCTCCCCGTTTTTCAATTTTAGTGAGAAAACTCTTAATACATATAGATAAACAAATTACAAAAATTCATTATACATACGCTTGATTCCAATTTTCAACATCACACTAACCTGCATATATTCAATCCATAAATGTCGTTGTTAACATTTAAATAACAAAGCTAATACTCCCCCTAAAGGTAAGATTGGTAGATTTTCAATCCACACATCTTTGTTATTTCCCATTTGTAGTCCAAATAACTACAATCATCATATGATATGTTTCTTCCCCTTAGTCAATGCTTTACTCTTTCGTTAGATATAACGTTTAAGCACAATTGTCCTTTCCTTAGTAATTAAAAATTACTTGTTTACTCCATATATTTCTCCCCCTTTTTGTCACAAAATGACAAAGGTCCGAGAAAATACCAAAACCGAAAGGATCTTACAAATCTAAAAGAATTGTACAACCTATAAGAGTTAAGCACGAAGGTTTCACATACCATTTTAGATAACCAATATCAAAACCGAAACTACAAGTAATTTGGTTTTAATATGTTATCAAGGAAACAATTGCCCGAAGAAATTTTCCCTAATAGTTTAACAAATTGACTAAGAAACTTAGTTCCCTTGCCAAACCGATTGCACAAATACAATCGCTTTCGATAAGACCAAAATAAAGATCAGAATTAACTTTATTTTTCTCATCAGGCTCTAATTATTCAGACAATAACTTAGACCTTACACTTTAGACAATACAAATACTAGGTTAGTTTACTAATATTTCTTGTCAAGGCATTCGATTAGACTTGAATAACCGAATCCTTTACTTTGATAAGTCTAACTAAGATCAGAATTAACTTAGTTTCTCTTATCCGGAATCGAATTGGACTAAACAAATGATCCCGTATTTTGTTAAGCCATAAACGATACATACAAACCAAATAAATTGACTTGCACAATTATTTCTCTTAACTAGAAGCAATTGAAACAAACATGGACATTAAAGCACCGCAATTGCACCGAAATTTCGTTAAGTCTAAAATAATTGATACCAAACAATAAAGAAAGATATCAAACCAGTTTTTCTTAACCGGAAACAATTGAATCACACACACACACATCCATACACACATAATGGAATCAACATCAATTGTACCGAATTTTGTTAAGCAAAAGAAAAATATATGCAATAAACTCAAGTTTTCTTAAACAGGAAAACGATTAACTAACAAATTCGTTACCTCAAATTCCGCATCATCTTCTCCCCATAAAGATATATCATTAAGCGCAAGTTCAAGTTAGAGCTGTTAGAGCATCGCTCGGTTGAACCCACCAAGCGTTGGTATGTCAAGGTTGGTTGTCATATTTTAGTGAATCAAAACTCATTTAAAGAGTCGCTTGATTATTTACTAGAGTCAACTTCGTATAGGTTAGATAGAAAGTTACTAGGATATGAGACTTACAAGTATTACGTGAAGACTTGAAGAATGTGAAGAAGTAAAGAACTACGACGACGACATCATCCTTCCACTTGAGGTTAGTAATATTTGACTTGAACTATTTCATTCCTAACGTATCTTTCAAGTCGTACATATTGAAAACATAACTGCTAAGCTGTTAATGATTATACTCTAGTTAGACATAGTATTAAGGAATTACAATACGAAGTATAACGTCTATCTTTTGAACTTCGTATATAAGACATCGACATAATCGTATGAATGCTATTATGAATATGTATGGGTATGGGTGAAGATTTCGTCCTAGGAAACAATGTTTTACATTCGTTTAAAGGAAGTAAATTCATGAACTTGTTGTGTGAATCGAAAGGGAAATCGCTAGGATTATTGGTATTGTTATTAATTGCAAATCTTTGGATTACCAATATGTGTGTTTAGTATAACCGCTCATAACTTGTTTATGTATCTTGGTAAAACTATTCACAAGGCCTGACTTTTGTATTGGTATGACTTTTATTAGTGAAACCGATCTTAAGTAATCACCTGAGATGGTATGATCGATTTACTGTAATTGGTATGACCAACTCTAGATATTGGGGAACCGATCCTAGTAAGAGGTGCAACCGATCACAAGTAGGGGAATCGATCCTTGTAAGAGGTGCAACAAAATCTTAGTGATTGGTAACCGATCCTATGACTTGTGCAGCCGAATATAAGTTAGATACCATATATATGTGGTAACCGATCCTAGTACCTAGTCAACCATTTTTTGGAAAGCTAGCGTGACTAATCTTAGTACCCACATGGAGGTAGAACCGAAACTTGTTTTGGTAGAACCGTTAAACCCATGATTGGTGATTTGATAGGATAATCAATCACATAGTTCTTGGAAGTCAGATGAACCAATTCTATACTTGTTTGGAAGTGTGGCAAATCGGTTCCGAGATTGTAAATATGAAAAAGGATTTACAAAGTAAAGATGTCGAAATACTTTGAACATGTGCAGTAATTCTTATCTTTTATTGTTCAAAGATATTCCTTAATAGCTAAAGGAGAATCCCGGATCGAAATAAATTGAGAATCTTTTAATTAAGGTTTTTAGTTTTATATGCTTTTAATTTCCAGCAATTAAAATGCATATCTTTAGAAAATAAAAATTAGTAATGTGCATTTACTAGTTGGAGATTTTCTACTGAGATTTCGGTCAAAATTTGGATAGAGCATTTCCAGGAATTATGAAAACCGTTTTTGCCCTTATTGCATATCTTTGAGAATATTCGATTTTGGAAATTCCTTGGTGTCCAAACTTCCTTGGTCTATAAATATTGAAGTTTGCATTTCGAGCAAACTAATCCTCAGAGCCATCAAAACTACCTAGTTGTGTTGTTACTAGTAGAGCCGTCTATTTGGAGAGGAAAGTACCCTAATTAGGCGAAATCTCTTACGACCGCTCGTTTTAAAGACTTCTTTGGGATTGGGAAGCTTTACGAGTACCGTTGGTAGGAAACTAGATAATTGCATTTTATTATTAGTTTTCGATTGATTTGATTGACTAACGGTTGTTAAACTTTGATTGCACCTAGTTTATTTATGCTTGAGAATCTTCTCTTCTGATATAAGATTCACTAAAACTAGATCGAAGTTTCGACGGGGATATTTTGACTATTTGTAGATCTAAAGACATCTTGTGATAATCCATTGTTAAAAGACTCCGTTATGTATGTGATTGATAACAAGAGAATTAAGTTGATTGTGTGCAGGTGTTTATTGAAGATCTAAGAAGATTTCTGATCTTTGGTGTGCGCAAAACTTGGTCGGCTGGGGATCCAACTATAATCGGTTTATCTTTGAGATAACCTTGATTGATTAGTTGAGTAGATCGGCATCAATACGTTTCTTTGTGATTCGAAGTATTGATTGCAAAATCTTGACAATTACTTTGGTAGTTGTTATTGGATAGATCTAAGAACCTGACAAAGGAGTTTATTGGGATAAACGGAAGAGCCTTTTGTCAAACTCATATCACTTTTTTGAAAAGAGTTGTTACCGAACAGATTTGTTGTTCCTTTACTGTTTGGAATACGAACAAAAGGAATTGTTCCAAGTGCGTGACTTATTGCAAGTTGGAGGCGTAGGGATACAGACGGAACTTGGTGAACTATATGTTTAGTTGCTTAGTCTCAACTATACAAAGTTGGTTTAGATTTTGTATAACGTTTTAATCCTGGGAGTATTCAATTCTGGACAAGGTCCCGGGGTTTTTCTGCATTTGCGGTTTCCTCGTTAACAAAATCTTGCTGTGTCTTTTACTTTTCTATTTCCGCAATTATAATTGGTTTATAATAATTAGAAGTAAAATACACAAACGTTAACTCATATTTACTTGATAGCAATCCTATTGTGTTTGGTTAAGTCCGAACCTATTATCAAGTAAACATACTTCGTTGTTGTATTGTCTCGATCTTGTATCCATAGTCAATCACACAAGTTATCTTGTTTTCGTATTGTCTCGATCTCGTATCCATAGACGATCACACAAAGTGTGAACCGATTAGTTGTATTGTCTCGACTCAGTCCATATACAATCACTTTCGGAGAAAGGACTTATAGGTGGAAAAGTTTTAGATTGAGGTATATTTGGGTACCCTCGTCTATTCAGATGTTGATGCAACTGAATTACAACCAAGAGGCGATGGAAGTGGTGTCTGCCGATTGAAACTGCAGGTTAGAAATTGAGATGGGTTCAAAGTCAAGAAGGGAAATGGAAGAATGGGCGACTGCCAATAAGATGAAGCTAGTGTTGTATATGAGATAATTATAGTTTGAATGGAGAGTATGAATGTGGGTTGGTGTTAGATTGATGGGTTCTTTCCAATTTCAAGCTTGTAGGAACTAGAAAAAGGAATTGGGGATAAATGGGAGATTGCAGGTGTTTGGCCAGAATTTTTTTTGAGTTTGAAATCAAGAAATTGCCGATGTAAGAAATGTATGGTGAAGTTCTGTACATGGCGGGATGGGTTTCTTTTGGTGAACTGTGGTGAAAAAGGAGAAGCTGCTCAGATCTGTTGCTGGTGATTGGTAAAGAGAAAGTGTTCTAAACAGATATTGGAGTTGCAGCTGCATTTCAAGATTGTTGAGTTCGAGCCGAGAAAAACAAGGGATTAAAGCAACAGAGAGTTTCAAATGGAGTGTGTTGGTGCTGCAGTCTTTGGTGGTATATGAGATGGAATGCTAGAAGTAACAAGGAGCAAAGGAGATATGTACCGTGTTCCTAGTGGTGCTGTTGAAGGCTGGATTTGGTTGTCAGTTTCACAAGACTGACTGGATTTGCAACTAGGGCATGTGGGTTAGAATGAACTGTCAGTTGTGAAACTGACGGACGATTGATCAAAAATTAGGCTGTTAGAGCGTCCACAATGGACGACCAAAACTATAAATTTGGTCCAAAAACCAATCACAGTGGAATGGACTAAAGAGTAAAATGGTAGACCAAAACTAAATATCAGACTATATTTGGTCTCTAATCTGGACAAAAACTATATTTGGTCGGGCGGAGTTTAAAAGTGTGTTTCATATCAGGCGTATGTATAATAACCGTTTGGAGTAGGGCGAATGTATATTATATGCTCGCTAGTGAGGCGAAGTTTTAAAATCTGTTTGAATAAGGCGAAGATATAAAATACGCCCCATGGGGCGTAAATATAAAGTGTGCCCATGCTAGGCGAACATTTAAAGTTCGCCCGAACTACTAATATTTGTTAACTTCGAATTTTTATATACATAACTCACACGTGTACATAACTCCAGGCCCCAAAATGAATTAACTTCAAACAAATACTATTGCCCGACACCAGACGCACATTAAATCTCCGTCCCATACCAGGCGTTAATAATATGTACGCCCAACTCAAACTTAGTTTATATGTCCGCCCAAGTGTCAGACGGAGATTATACATGCGTTTGGTTTCAGGAGTAGTTTTAACATGCGCTCGATCAAATTTTACTCCTCCACCATAGCGTAGCATCACGGAGCAAACCAAATTTTTTTAGTTTTTTTTAGTTTTTACTCTTTGGTTATACTCGCACCATTGGAGTTGCTCTTAGAGAACAACTGACAAGCCTAATAAATCAAGTTAATGGTCTAATGGGCTGTGTCGAAGAAGAATTAGGAAGTGAGTTTGGGGCCGGTTCAGGAAAGTGTTTGGACAGGTGTTGAAGCCATAATAAACGACCAAGGTGTGCTGTTTTCTTTGCCATGGAATGTGAGGGCCAATTTTGTGGAATGGACAAGACTCGGCAGCATGGTTTTTAAAAGCGTACGCCTCACGCTTCAGAGCGTACGCTTCGCTTCAAGTTTCAGCATTTCGCTCTGAAGCGGTCATGTGAAGCGCATCTTTTATGAAGCGTACGTTTCATGTTTAGGTGCGTACGCTTCGCTTCAAATTTCAGCATTTCGTTCAGAAGCGGTTATGTGAAGTGCGCTTTTTGACATAGTCAATTCCTTTCCCGCCTAATTTTTTAAGCTTTTAAAAGAAAAATATGAATGTTTTAAGGGGGAATCAAACAACCCACCCTCCCACTCACCTGGAGAAGGTTGAACTGGTGTGCACACGCTTTGCTTTTGATAATAATTAGACTTATATAAAATTTGTATAGATATTATCTTCCTAATAAATTTATAATTACTAGTTGCGACTAATTTATTTATAAGAAAACATCCGCTTCAAACATCAACCATGAGAAAACATCTGCTTCAAACATCAACCATGAAACGACGCTTCACGCTTCGATATACACATTGCTTCCTAAAAATTAAAAATGCTTCACGCTCCTCTTCACGCTTTTAATACCTTGCTCGGCAGAATGGAAAAGCTATAAAAAGAGGTTAAAGCACCACAGCCAGGGGTTCTATTCTATTATCACCTCTGCTTTTGTTACTATTGTTATTAATGTTTAGACATGAAAATATATTTTTTTATTCTTCTTATTATAAACTCCATGAACATGAGCTAATTTTTATTATGGTTATGGATTAATTTGATTTCACCCAAAGTTCAATATATTCATTAATAGAAAAGAGTAACCTTAGGTCCTGGAATTGACATAAGAGAGCCTTAAACAATCTGATCAATCTTCTACCATGTGCTTACAGCTAATTCATCAGCATTTAAACCCTAAAAAAAAAAAAAAATTGGAATTCAATTCACATATAGCTAATTCAGTAAGCTTGTTGTAGCAATATCCCTACTTGAATTCTTTAATAAGCCTCATGAACACCACATCCAGTGGCAACATCCTGAATCAAATCATAGGCAGTATCTACGAATTCCAACCCACTAATCAAATCATAGGTTATTTCATAAAACGTGATCAAGTGACCATAGATACAAAGAGAATACGTAATATATGATCAAATACAGGGAACATGACTACGAGCAGTGGCGGATGGATGCAGTTAAAAGCAAGGGTGCCAAACTAGCTCCAAAGCCCAAATTTGCACTGATTTTGAGCTTCCAAGCCCATTTCTACAATTTTGCACCCCCTAATACATTTTTACCCACCTTAATAGAATTTCTAGCTTCGTCCCCTGACTACGAGTTATAATACGTGATCAAGTAACCACAGTTCCTAAAATAAAATATAATATATGGTCAAGTAACGAGAACATGAAAAACAAAAAATCAAATCATATGAGAAAACTAAAGTTTGGATTTATAAAAAAAATAATCAAATCATATGTGAAAACTCAAGTTTGGATTTATAAGTAAAGTGATGAAAGAAACATATAAATATACAGCTTAGATTTATAAGCAAAGTGAGAAAAGAAACCCAAATTTGGATCTATAAAAAACCTTGACTGGTAGATAATGGGTCTCTTATCTTGTATACCCGAATACAGGATAAGAGTGATTAAATAATTAATAGTTTGCATTTAGCGTGGAGAATTTTTCGGTGATCTTCACTTTTTTTTGGAAACACAAAATTCTTTTGTCACTAACACGTATTTTCCCTTTTTACCCCTTCATTGTTCCCGGCATCCACTACTTCTAAGATTCCCATGAAAAACTTCTGATATACAATACATGGATTAATTTTTTTTATCCCAACCATATTTTTCTGTTTTCCTTGTTAACCAGACCCAAAAATCAGAAGAACAATAAATTTCCATCCAAATCAAAGGAATCGATCAAAAAAATCTAAATTATTTTCTTATTTAGAATCTAGAAAATCTAAAGAATCTAAAAAATGAAAGATAACCCGATTCTTTTTTAGCTGTAATTCCATAATTCCCTTTTTTGCTTTTTTTATTTATTTATTCATCTTCTCAATCAAGCTGGTAAAATAGTAATGGGTGTTCTTCTAATGAAGAAATTAGCTTTTCCATGTGCTTTATGTTATAAATTGTATATCGATCTTTTGCATACATCAGGAGAAAAGAAGGAAAGAAGTTACAGATCTCATAAAAACAGAGAAGGAAGGGAAGGAGTTACATAGAACAAAGAAGAAGGAAGAAGTAGAAATAGAGACAACAACACGTCTCATAAAAGACGAAAGAGAGGGAAAACTTTGACTTTCTTTCTATAAAAGGGTAATTTTAGGAACATATTTCTCGTAACTACAAAACAAAACGTTTTGGTTCACCCGATACATATCTCAAATCCCTAAGATAAAGGTGGTCATTAATTGTTAATCTTGTCAATCTTATCATGTATACGGGTATACTATAAGAGGACCCATAGATAACTGACTCTTGAAAAAAGTGCTAAGTAAGAAGAATTGTGTTTGCTCAACTCCCCATATATAGTTATCAGGGTGTAGAAACCTTTCACTGATAATTCAACTGTCAAGTGTATATTAAAATGATCTTAATGTCTTAAACTGGTAATAGACTCTTGAAAAAAGTGTTAAGCAAGAAGAATTGTGTCTGCTCAACTCCTCATATATAGTTATCAGGGTGTAGAAACCTTTCACTTACAATTCAACTGTCAAGTGTATATTAAAATGATCTTAATATCTTAAACTGGTGATAATGATCAAAATCATCCCACCAAAGAATTTTTTTTTTTTTTTTTGAAAATAAGATATATTACTGAAAACAGAGAAAGGTTAATCGTTTGATTTAGTCTCATTAATAACCAACTCATGGTGAGTTGTTCTTCCGATGACTTAATCTTTTAGATTAACTTTCTCTGAAACTGTTACAACAAAGTTATTAAAATTACAAACTTCATAAGCTTTGACAGTGTCAAAAGCCATTGTAGGAATCAAAAATAAATAAAGGAGCTAGGTTTATTCAGGAGGTTGTAGTGTTGTTTTTCCTTCCTTTGTTTTCCAAAAGATCAGCTACTTTGTTAGCTTTTCTGTCTACATGATTAAACCCCAAAAAGTGAACATTACTGCCAACTTGTTCACTTCTTCTAGAATGGCCATACTTTGCCATTGAACTGCTGAAACCTTGCCTTGTAAGTGTCTAATAACAGCCTGATTATTTCCTTCTATGACCAGATGTTGTAGATTATTTGAGAAGGCCCATCTAGTCGCCTGTAGCAGAGTTAGATCTTCTGCTTCTTCAGCTGTGGAAGTCCTGAAGATGCCTGATTCTTCTCCTTTGAAGGTTCATGTCCAATTACGAAGAACAAAACCTCAGATAACCAAATAGTGCTGGTTTATTTGGAAGGAAAGGTGTCTTAGGATATTTGAAGATAAATCTAGAACACCCAACCATCTAGTACTAGATATCTCAAGACACTATTTGGGTGTTCTGGATTTATCTTCAAAGAAAATGTATTCAAGTAGTTATAAAATGCACCATTTTCTTTGATTTGGGACCTAGAGTACTACATTAAAAAAAAACATAATCACCTAAAACCACACCTACCATTTGTTTTGCCATAATGTAATTCCTGTCGCCATCTGCCATCATGTCCTGAATCTCGTCCCCCATTTAAATGCAAGCTTCTAATGCAATCTACGACACTCATCACAGATAACATCAAGTCTTACTGCAATAGCATTTCTTTTGGCCCATATGTGCTTAAACTGTTCTTACCTATCCCTGTTCAGTATCTCTTTTACTTTTCTATGGAGATTACTTGTTAATTGAAAAAAAATCTGTCCGCTTACTTGTTAAAGTCCGAGATGGACCTCTACTCGAATGACTTCCCCTGCACCTGTCAGAATTAATTTTTCCAACAAAATTGGGAAACAATCGGACCTGACTTAATCAACATGGTTCAAACTTTTTTCACAACAGGGAACTTGTCGAAAGGAATGAATGCGTCATTCATTTCTCTTATCCCAAAAAATCTGAATCCCACAACTCCAGCGGAGTTTAGGCCAATAACTTTAGCAAATACTATATACAAAGTAATTTCTAAACTAATGGCGGGTAGATTAAAATGCCTCTTGGGGAAAATAATTTCTCCATATCAATCTTCCTTCATTCTTGGAAGGAAGATTTAAGAAAACATTACCATTGCCTACGAAATTATTCATAAAATGAAAAACTCAGAATCAAAATAGGGATTCATGGGTTTAAAATTTGACATGTCCAAAGCATTCGACAGAGTCGAATGAGACTTTCTGATTCAGATAATGACAAAACTTGTCTTTAACAAAAAATGGTGTAATTTAGTTCACCAATGCATCTCGACTAATACTCTTGCTGTTCTGATCAATGCGGGGGGGGGGCGCCCCCCCACTAAATTCTTTAAACCAACCAGAGGGTTGCGCCAGGGAGACCCAATTTCCCCATATCTTTTCTTGTTTTGTATGGAGTCCATCTCTAGGAAAATTATGCAAGCTGAAAACTTAGGTATGATAAAAGGAATCATAATTGTTCACAAAGCCCCTTCAATTAGCCACTTATTGTTCGCAGATGATTGTCTGCTTTTCTATAAAATAAATGAAAAATCGTGTAATAATCTTGTCAATCTGCTTAGTGAATTTGGTGCTGCTTCAGGACAACTGATTAACCAAGCTAAATCACTGGTTTTCTTCACCCCAAAAACTGAAACTAATATTAGACATAGAGTGAAACAGATCCTAGGGGTCCCTGCTATCCCTCTTAAAGATAAATACCTAGGTTCTCCACTGTTCACTAATGGATAAAAAATAACATGTTTTGAGCCTTTAGTGGAAAAATGACAAATAGAATGCTTACCTGGAAAGGATCTCAACACAACTCTGCGGGGAGAACTGTAATGATAAAAAATGTAACAACTTCCTTATATGTGTACCAAATGAATTGTTTCAAGATACCTGTAAAAATTTGCGACAAAGTAAATAAAATCCAAAGAGATTATTGGTGGGGGAAGAATGAAAAAGGCTTAAATAAGGAAGGAAAAAAAGGGGTTTGTCTTAAGAACTGAAAAGCGATTTGTAAAGATCTAGAAGAAAGAGGCTTAGGAATAAAAGATATGAATTTTTTTAACTTAGCAATGATAGCTAACATGGGTGGAGGCCAAAAGAACAACCCGACTCTCTTTGTGCTTCCATCATAAAGGAAAAATACTACCCAGATTGTGATGTATTACACATAGTGTTTTGAGGTAAAAACTGATTCTGCTGTTTTTGGTAAATTTTGGTGTGTTGATGAGAAACGAATTCAAACCCTAAACAAATGCACTGCGCGTGAGTACTTTTAGATTCGAGAGATCAATCTGTAAGACTCTGGACTAAACCAAAAAATGGCCGTTCCAGATTCAATTCGGTCACAAAGTGAAGGAGGAGGGTTGATCTTAGGGAGGGAAGCAAAGAAGGTGTTTGAGATCAAAATATTGAATTATGAAGGTGTGGTTGTTTTATGACTTGTATCAGAATATGGTTTATGGCTACTTGTGTTGATAACACTTTCCTTCTCTGTGAAATAAGTTGAAAACCTATTTATACAAGTCATCGAGCACACCCTGATCTCATAGGAAGTGGAGGCAGTTAAGTAGTGGAGAAGTGGGGTTGTGCGGAAAGTGGTGATCATCATGTTTCCATTATGAGGGAAGACCGATCACCCTTTCACCCACTACTCTCTTATTGTTGTTAACTATCCCCCCTTTCCTGACACTTTCTCGTAATGGGCGCGTTGCACGCCGCACGCTGTAAACCGCCAGACCAATACGCCAGTGAGTATCCCCCAGTTTGTGACATGTTTGATGTCTCGAGTGAACGGGTCAAGTCGTGAGACTCGCCGCTAAAATCAGCACATAGTGCTTTTAGGTTAAATAATAAGTTATTTGTGAAATCAATATTTGTATAACATCGCTTATAATCGATGTATATAAAGTATCGATTTCAAACAAGCAGCTGAAAAATAATCGATGTGCAGAAAACATCGTTGTTTTAGAGCTCGTTCAATTTAGTCGCGAGTTGAGCGTCTTAGAAAAAAGAGCGTGACCGGCCACCTTTGGGTGATCGCTTGGGATCCCTACGGGTGAGCTACTGCTTGGTCGATCGCTCTCTGTGGGAGAAGGGTGGCCGGTGATCACAATGCTACCATGATGGCCGCCTGAAAACAAATCTACACCATCCAACTAGGCTAGCGAAGTTGGATGGTCGAGATGATTTGCGGCAGTTGCAAAGTGCCGTTTATATAATTTAGGGTTTAGGAGCCGTGCGGCAAACCCTCTTTTGGGCGATAAATTCAAGGCATTAAGCGCTAGTTTGAGCAGGCCGGTTGGCCACGTGCAAAGGTGGGTCAACGGTGATCACGTTGACATCTTCGGGGCCGCCTGAAATTGAATCTAAACCTCTCAATTTTGCCGGCGAAGATGGATGGTTGTGATCGATTTGCGACAGTAGTGTGTTGCCGCAACACAGCTTAGGGTTTTCAAAATCAGCGCGTTCACCCTACTTTGGGCCAACAACTCAATGCGCTCTTGGCTCACTATGAACAAGTTGATCGACCAAGAACGGAGTTGGGTCACCGGTGAACACGCCAGTACCCTTTTAATCATTCGAAATAGGATCTAACCCGTCCAACTAGGCTAGCTAAGTTGGGCGGTCGTGATATTTTTGAGACCGTTTTGGTCGGTCTTAGCTCGTTTGAGCTATTTTTCAACAGTGCGATCACCCATGTTAGGGTTAGCGTTCAAAGGTGTTGCGGGTGTACTAGATGGAGTCTGATCGGTCGGAACATTAGTGGGCCCGTCGGTAGTCATCATGATGACCGCCTAGTTCCGCTAGGAGTAGGCTAGGCCTATTGAATTGCGTGGCCAAATCGTGTGGCTGTGATCATTTTTAAAGACTGATACGGACAGTCTAGATTTTCCTTAAGGAATTTAAGCGCGTTCGATCGCGCTAACTTTTAATTAAAAAGTGAGTAAACACGCCGATCTCTTTGTAGAGAGTGGTGTAGCCTATGTGAGTGTTTTCATGCAGGTCTCAATACTGACACTTCGGGAGATTCATGCTACTCTGCTGCGAGTGAACATTAATCGTCATTTCATGCCAATATTGAGAGTTCAGTTGAGAACATAGCATAGTAAAATACTAGGCAGGCCGTGCATTAGTGGATAATGCGATAGGTTAAAATTTACAGAATATCTGGGATTGTTGCTTCATGCACCATTCTGGATAAATTTCATAAATATGTTGAATTACTCAATACATATGTAAGTAAAGAGGTCTGGACACTCATTACTTTTTGAATGGCTCAGTTTTCTTTGCAGGGTGATGGCACATTAAATATAAGGTTTTACAATTTTAGCCCTGAACTGAAAACCACCATCAACATTAAGTCCCCTTCTTAGCACGTAATAGTGACACTATTGCGGGGTAAACACTAGATGGTGACAGTCAAACAATAGAATGATCAAGTTAAAGTAAATAGATATTACCAGGGAAGTAGCCGCTGCCTTGAATTTGGAACAGCGACTGCCTTGCATCCTCCAGATATGTCGGTTATGTCATGCCAGGACCTGGAGCTGGGCTGAATGTATTCTTTCTTTGACTATCCAAAAGTCTTTTCCTGGTTCTTAATTAGGGTCTCAACAAGAAGCACGACTTGTTTGGCATTGAATCCTCGTTTATCGGATAAATCCTGTTGCAGTCGTTCAGTCTTCTTTTAGGGTTTCCGCCGTGCACATACATATACAGGGGAAATTGAAAACTCTCGTCACTTTGGAATAAGGACTCCTTTTCCGATCCCATCTACTTTCATCATGTCAGACAGAAGTGGATCATCTTCTTCGACTCAGCCAAATTCTTCTACCAAATGCAGGCGGCTTGTATCCATAGTATGACTTTAAATATTTTCTGATTTTGAAGTGGTAATTCTTCTTTTTCTTTTGGCGTCTAATCATTCTTTTCTTTTAGAGCATTCGAATCCCTGAGCGTTGTAACGATTCTCATGTCCGAATCATCTGAGTCAAGAAGATCATACCGGTATATTTTTCACTGGTGAATATGTATTCGTTTGTCACGGCCAGTAGGTAACGAAATATTCTCTTTTTTTTTGTAGATGTATCCTTCTAGAACATGTGTAACAGTGGTTGACGATGATGATTTAATCACTCCTCTCCCTTCAAGCTCAAACACGCATGCTGCTGACCTAGAAGACGCTGATTTGGGTATCTCCTCCTACGAGTACCCCAATGCAAGCTTGCCTTTCGATGTTCACGTGAGATGTTTATCTTCTAGTTACCGGGTTGTTGGCGGTTTTCTTATGAGGAAGGAGTTCGTGCCTTTGTACACAAAAATATG
The DNA here is from genome assembly GCA_023531105.1 of Papaver atlanticum. Lineage (NCBI taxonomy): Eukaryota > Viridiplantae > Streptophyta > Magnoliopsida > Ranunculales > Papaveraceae > Papaver > Papaver atlanticum. Next base: position 2,307,470 of record JAJJMB010016078.1, read on the forward strand.
GAGAAGGTACGACCATATTGCAACCAGGAACGTGGTGCACATTGTTCGTTTGCTTTAGTTACCACGGTGAACTGTCTCCTACCCATGGTTGCCGAGATGGAAAGTACATCCATACGTGATGTCGCTGAATCAACTGTTGAAAAGTGGGAAGACATGATATCTACCTGTGAATCCATGGAGTTCAATGTGGGCTGGTTGCGGCAGCGCCTTGATATTATCAAAGTTGATCGAGCCGGTATTATCGACAATGTTGTTCCTGCTACGAAAGCTATCTTGGAAGAGGAAAAGGCCCTAGCTATGAAATATGAGAAAGTGGAACAGGCGATCCAAAACTTGAAGAGTAGGACTGAAAGGTATAAGGAGAGGCTGAAAATGATGCTTTCATGGAACTACAACTTGTTGGATGGCCTTTTCTGATCCTTACTTATATTTATTGTTTTGAATAAGTATGCACAATGACGTTTTGATCGTCTTTTTTTTTTCCAGGTTTTGAACATTGCTTTTGAGAATGAATTGCATTGGATTTTGGCAAGCGAATGGAGTTTACATTAATATGCTTTGACTAATAAAGAACTTGATAACTAAGATATGAGAAGAATGAGAATGCCTGATTGCCGTGTCGTGAGACAGCGAGGGATGGAATAATGGTCAGGCATAATATGCCTTGAGCCATTTTCCGTTGATGACTGCTTCCAATTTACCTCCATCCTCTTTGACAATCTTGTAGTAGCCACTGTTATAAGCCTTGGTGATCACGTAGGGACCTTCCCATTTTGGAGAAAACTTTGGTGCGGACATGTCTTTATGAATGTGCTTAGCAGTCTTCAACACCAGATCTCCTATTTTAAAAACTCGTGGTTTTACAGTTTTATCGTAGGATCTCGAGATCCTGCTTCTGTATGCTTGAGCATGCTCTTCCGCTTTAACTCTCTTGGAGTCCAGAGTATCCAATTCCGCAATTCTGGAACTTGATGCTTCGACCTCATTCCATTGGACTCCACTTGCCGCTGCAATTCTAGCTGACGGGATTTTAATCTCTGCTGGGAGGATTGCGTCCACGCCATAGATAAGTGAATAAGGATAAACGCCAGTAGAGCTCCTAGGCACCGCTCGATACGCCCACAACGCCATTGGTAATTGCTCATGCCATGCACTGGGATTATCATGCACTGTTCGACTGAGAATTCGAATCATAGTTTTGTTGGTGCTTTCGTCTTGTCCATTCCCTTGAGGGTAGTAAGGAGTAGAGAAAATCTGTTTAACTCCGTATTCTTCAAACAATTCTCGCACTTGCTTGTTAGAAAAGGGGGTACCATTATCAGTAATGATGTGCTTAGGTATGCAAACCGACAGATAATGTATTCCTTAATGAATGCTACAATTGTCGCTCCAGTTGTTCCTCGAAGGGGAATGGCTTCAACCCATTTGGTAAAGTATTCAGTCGCGGTTATGATATACTCATGCTGTTTTGAGGATGGTGGATTAATTTTCCCAATAATATCAAGTCCCCAGCTGTAGAAAGTCCATGGACTACTTAGTGAATGAAGCGGGGTGCAAGGCACGTGGATGAGATTCCCGTGAGTCTGACATTCATGGCATTTCTGAAAAAACGCCGCTGCATCATCTTCCATGGTTGGCCAGTAATACCTTTCGTGTACTTGGAGGAACATCTTCTTGTTTCCTTGGTGTTCTCCCTCATGCGTTGCTTTTAACATGGTCGGGATTTCATATTTTTCCAAACATCATAGCAAATTACCTCCAAAACTTTTGCGGTATAAAATTTCCTCATGTAGTATAAATCTCTTGGCCTTGTGTTTCATCTTGGCTGCATCTTTCTTGTTGGCAGGCAGCACACCATCGTGAAGATAGTTGATGTATGGTTCTTGCCAGTCCCAAGTATAGCTAACGTTAAAGACCTCCAATTTATGTGGTAGCGCTTGACAGCTGGGGCAAGAACCTTGAAGTGATCGAGATTGGATCTCCATATCCGGCCAGTAGTAGCCAAGGCGTTGAAGACGTCGGTAAAGAGTCTCCACTAACGTTTGTCCACAGATTTTATCGTGAATACGGTTAAGTTGTAACTGTGCTTCTTCGTCTCTGAGATAACTCGACAGGGATCCATCTGGGTTTCGATGGTACAACACTCCGTGAAGCATGAAGAAGTTTGTAGAGTCTTGAGACTAACCTTTCCTGGGAAAGCGAACTGTTAAGCTCTTGAATAATCGGGGTTTTCCAATTGCTAGATTCAGTATCCTTGGATTGTAGAAGATATGTTGACGCCATGGTCCACCTCCTTACTGTCAAAGTCTCTTCCAGACCTTCGAATTGCAGCTTTGAGGCTAATGTAGCTAAGCAATCGGCGTGTTTGTTGTTATTGCGGCCGATATGGGTTATAGTTGCATCAACAAAGTAGTTCAATAGCTTTTGCGCCTCAGATCTGTAGGGGGCCAGTGTTACCTCTTTGAGCGAGTATACCCCACTCATCTGATTGACCAGTAGTTTAGAGTCGCCTCTTATTTCTAGATGTGTGTCTCCTGCTTATTTGGCTAGCGACAATCCTATGAGGAAAGCTTCGTATTTTGCTGAATTTTTGGTGTACTGAAAGTCCAGCTTGAAAGAATGTGAAAAGACTTCACCAGTTGGAGACACTAGAACTATACCTTCTCCTCCGGTATTACTTCTAGGGGTAGCAGATCCATCGAAATAAAGTAACCACGCTTCCTCTTTGACAAAAGAGATTTCTGGAAACTCCCCAGGGAGATCTTCATGTAATGCAGTAGTACCTTCTCCCGGGAATGCTACTAGCAGATCTGCTACTGCTTGTCCTTTAATAGCCTGCGGAGGAGTGCATGTTATATCGAGCTCCAACATCTGGAGTAACCATTTGGCCGTCCGGCCTATCAAGGCCAGTTTTGAGAGTAAGAACTTGACAGGATCGGCTTTAGCTATTAGCACTACTTTGTTTGACAGCAAGTAGTGTCTGAACTTCTGAATAGCGTGAATTAGGGATAAACACGCTTTTTCTGCCTTAGGATACCTGAGTTCAGCATCTCTTAAGGTACGGCTGAAGTAGTATATAAGGTGTTCAATCCCTTCATCATCTTCTTGAGCAAGGATGGCTCCAACGGCAGCATCACTGGAAGCAGTATAGAGGCACAACGATCTCCCTTGTATAGGAGATTTCATAATGGCCGGTGATGATAATATTTGCTGAATCTTCCGAAAGGCTTCTTGTTGCTGCGTGGACCAAACAAAGCTTGCTCCCTTTTTCAGCAAGGGAGTGAACGAAGCGACAAGCTGGGCTGATCCAGGTATAAAACGTCGAATGTAGTTTACCCTTCCCATGAATCTCTGGAGTTCTTTCACAGTTTGTGGAGGAGGCATTGTGAGGATGGCTTGAGTCTTGGCCGGATCTACCTTGATTCCTTCAGCAGTTACTTGAAATCCCAGAAATTTGCCGGAAGAGACCCAAAAAGCGCATTTCAAAGGGTTCATCTTCAGTTTGTATTCACGGCATGTTTAGAACACTTGCCGAAAAACGTCTGTGTGGGCCGCTCGAGTTTTTGATTTTACCACTATGTTATCTACATAATCTTCAACTTGTTTGTGCATCATGTCGTGGAAAATTGCAGTCATGGCGCGCTGGTAGGTAGCACCGGTATTCTTCAAACCAAAAGGCATCACAATATAATAAAAGTTTCCAAGAGGGGTTCGAAAAGATGTCTTACTTGCGTCATGCTCATACATCTTTATTTGATTGTAGCCATTGTACCCGTCCATGAAAGAGAACATTCCATGTCCGCTGGTAGCGTCCACTAGCATATCGATATTGGGAAGAGGAAAATCATCCTTGGGGCAGCATTTGTTCAGATCTATGAAATCAACGTAGCACCTAATTTGACCGTTTTTATTTTTTACGGGAACCACGTTGGCTAACCAGGTAAGATGGTGAATGGGATTGATGAAGCCGGCAGCTAGCAGTTTCTGAATCTCAGTCTTGATTTGTTCTTCCACGTCGTGTCTGAACTGCCTTGGAGATTTCTTGACTGGCTTGGATCCAGGTATTATATGTAGATGATGAGTGACCAGTTTTTCATCCAGGCCGGGCATTTCCTCATATGTCCATGCAAATATGTCTTGATACTCCTTAAGAAGATTCACGAGCTTTGTGCGTTCATCTGCACATAGAGTCGAACTGATAGAGATAGGAATCGGAGATTCTTTATCCCCGATGTTGAGGATTTCGAGTTCATCGGTTGTGGAGTCGGTGTTGTCCTGTAACTGTCGTGGAGCATCTGGTACTTCTTCGTGCAGCCTTTCGTTATTATTGCATTCTATTGGGCGAAGAGACTGGGTGACAGCCTCCCCTGCCAATTGCTAACAGCGGCGCCGGCATACAGTTTTCCCTTTCTGGTCACGACTCGCCACAAAGGTCCGTTCCCTCTTAGTATGGAGATGAGTTGAGCCTTCGCTTGATGAAGAAGAAGAATTAGTGCGTCTGGTCAGCAGAGGCGCGCCGCGAGACTTGGTCTCGCTGCTCAGTGATGTGAGCCGGTCTTCCTCCTCGATCGACGCCCACGTGGGGAGTGGAGTGAAGTAAACCTTGCTTGATGAATCTTGTGAATTCTCCTTTGGCTCCAACAGTTCCACGCCACAAATCGATGGATAAGGAGACAATGATGCAGGAATGCGAACAACTTCTTCATTCAGCATAGTTTTCAGGCATTGGTGATACGTTGAGGGGACGATCTTATTATCATGAAGCCATGGTCTCCCTAGTATCATGTGGTAGTCTGGTTCATTCTCTATCAATTCGAACTTTACTTTCGACTGGACAGGTCCTACTGATATATTCAAATTAACATACCCGTATGTGCTGGTTTGGCTTCCTTCGAAGTACGTCATCATGGTAGGTTGCCGTACGATTTTGTTTGGTCGAACCTTGGCTGTCCTGAGAGTATTAAGAGTAATGACATTCGAGGATGCTCCCGTGTCGATAAGAGCCCTTTTGAATTCTGAATCCTTGATGCGTGCAGTAACATATAGAGCTCTGTTGTGACCTTCTTCTGCCATCATGTCGTCTTCAGTAAATATGACATTATTTATGGACATCTCTGATATCTTTAAAGTTTGATTACACGAAGGAGCAAAACGTGCGTCTAGAGCTATCTGATTGATTGCAGCAAACGTCTCTGCTCGTTGATCCTTTGAGAGGTGTAGAAGTTCACACAAATTTTCCACTAAAGAAGCCACTTCCTAGTCCATTGGCCACTGGTTGGTGGTGTAGCTGTTGACTTGAGGACTATCATCGGTTGAAGAGTTAGCCCTCAGTGTTGGAATCTCCGGAGCAGAGAAGCCGCTCAAATCCGATGTCATCTTGACGAGGAAGTTGAGTATGTTGTCTATATTCTCTTTCATCACGTCCATGTTCCTAGGGGTCACTGCTATCCCTAGGGGTATTTTTACAGATCCTAGGGGTTACTGCTATCCTTCTTAACGATAAATACCTAGGTTCTCCACTGTTCACTAATGGATCAATAATAACATGTTTTGAGCCATTAGTGGAAAAATGACAAATAAAATGCTTACCTGGAAATGATCTCAACACGACTCTGCGGGGAGAACTGTAATGATAAAAAATGTAACAACTTCCTTATATGTGTACCAAATGAATTGTTTCAAGATACCTGTAAAAATTTGCGACAAAGTAAATAAAATCCAAAGAGATTATTGGTGGGGGAAGAATGAAAAAGGCTTAAATAAGGAAGGAAAAAAAGGGGTTTGTCTTAAGAACTGAAAAGCGATTTGTAAAGATCTAGAAGAAGGAGGCTTAGGAATAAAAGATATGAATTTTTTTAACTTAGCAATGATAGCTAAGATGGGTGGAGGCAAAAAGAACAACCCAACTCTCTTTGTGCTTCCATCCTAAAGGAAAAATACTACCCAGATTGTGATGTATTACACATAGTGTTTTGGGGTAAAAACTGATTCTGCTGTTTTTGGTAAATTTGGGTGTGTTGATGAGAAACGAATTAAAACCCTAAACAAATGCACTGCACGGGAGTACTTTTAGATTCGAGAGATCAATCTGTAAGACTCTGGACTAAACCAAGAAATGGCCGTTCCAGATTCAATTCGGTCAAAAAGTGAAGGATAAGGGTTGATCTTAGGGAGGGAAGCGAAGAAGGTGTTTGAGATCAGAATGTTGAATTATGAAGGTGTGGCTGTTTTATGACTTGTATCAGAATATGGTTTCTGGCTACTTGTGTTGATAACACTTGCCTTTTCTGTGAAATAAGTTGAAAACCTATTTATACAAGTCATCGAGCACACCCTAATCTCATAGGAAGTGGAGGCAGTTAAGTAATGGATAAGTGGGGTTGTGCGAAAGGTGGTGATCATCATGTTTCCATTATGAGGGAAGACCGATCACCCTTTCACCCACTACTCTCTTATTGTTGTTAATTATCCCCCCTTTCCTGACACTTTCTCGTAATGGACGCATTGCACGCCGCACGCTGTAAACCGCCAGACCAATACGCCAGTGAGTATCCCCCAGTTTGTGACATGTTTGATGTCTCGAGTGAATGGGTCAAGTCGTGAGACTCGCCGCTAAAATCAGCACATAGTGCTTTTAGGTTAAATAATAAGTTATTTGTGAAATCAATATTTGTAAAACATCGCTTATAATCGATGTATATAAAGTATCGATTTCAAACAAGCAGCTGAAAAATAATCGATGTGCAGAAAACATCGTTGTTTTAGAGCTCGTTCAATTTAGTCGCGAGTTGAGCGTCTTAGAAAAAGGAGCGTGACCGGCCACCTTTGGGTGATCGCTTGGGATCCCTACGGGTGAGCTACTGCTTGGTCGATCGCTCTCTGTGGGAGAGGGGTGGCCGGTGATCACAATGCTACCATGATGGCCGCCTGAAAACAAATTTAAACCATCCAACTAGGCTAGCGAAGTTGGATGGTCGAGATGATTTGCGGCAGTTGCATAGTGCCGTTGATGTAATTTAGGGTTTAGGAGCCGTGCGGCAAACCCTCTTTTGGGCGATCAACATCGAGCGCTAGTTTGAGCAGGCCAGTCGTCCACATGTAAAGGAGGGTCGATGGTGATCACGCTGACATCTTCGGGGCCGCCTGAAACTGAATCTAAACCTCTCAATTTTGCCGGCGAAGATTGATGGTTGTGATCGATTTGCGACAGAAGTGTGTTTCCGCAACACAGCTTAGGGTTTTCAAAATCAGCGCGTTCACCCTACTTTGGGCCAACGATTCAATGCGCTCTTGGCTCGCTATAAACAAGTTGATCGACCAAGAACGGAGTTGGGTCGCCGATGAACACGCCAGTACCCTTTTAATCATTCGAAAGAGGATCTAAGCCATCCAACTAGGCTATCTAAGTTGGGCGGTCATGATGTTTTTGAGACCGTTTTTGTCGGTCTTAGCTCGTTTGAGCTATTTTTCAACAGCGCGATCACCCATGTTAAGGTTAGCGTTCAAAGGTGTTGCGGGTGTACTAGATGGAGTCCGATCGTTCGAGACATTAGTGGGCCCGCCGGTGGTCATCATGATAACCGCCAAGTTCCGCTAGGAGTAGGCTAGGCCTGTTGAATTGCGTGGCCAAATTGTGTGGCCGTGATCATTTTTAAAGACTGATACAGATAGTCTAGATTTTCCTTAAGGAATTTAAGCGCGTTCGATCGCGCTAACTTTTAATTAAAAAGTGAGTAAACACGCCGATCTCTTTGTAGAGAGTGGTGTAGCCTATGTGAGTGTTTTCATGCAGGTCTCAATACTGACACTTCGGGAGATTCATGCTACTCTGCTGCGAGTGAACATTAATCGTCATGTCATGCCAATATTGAGAGTTCAGCTGAGAACATAGCATAGGAAAATACTAGACAGGTCGTGCATTAGTGGATAATGCGATAGGTTAAAATTTACAGAATATCTGGGATTGTTGCTTCATGCACCATTCTGGATAAATTTCATAAATATGTTGAATTGCTCAATACATATGTAAGTAAAGAGGTCTGGACACTCATTACTTTTTGAATGGCTCAGTTTTCTTTGCAGAGTGATGGCACATTAAATACAGGGTTTTACAATTTTAGCCCTGAACTGAAAACCACCATCGACACATAGATAGTGAACCAAAGAGGAAAGATAGTTTGATTTGGAAAGGTCTGCTGTCCGGAATAAACCACCTAATCAAACTGAGGACTTAAAAAAAGTTTGCGACTTGATCACTCCACAAAATTATTGGGATTTGGATAAACTTAAAAATTGCTTTGATGATCCAACCATAGAAAAAATCAAGAAGATTAGCATTAAGGGAACTGATGAAGAAGAACACCTCACTGGTCTTTAAACGACAAAGGCATCTTCACTGTAAAGTCTCTGTACAAACAAATTAACTCTAATGGTAATACCAACCAAAACTGGAGTAAGATTTGGGGCATGGACATCACTCCATCTGTCAAGAATTTTATATGGAAAGTTGCGCATGCTATACTACCCACTGGTATGAGGATGGTAACTATCCTACCACACATAAACACCACTTGCAATCTTTGTAATGAGGGACATGAAACACTAACCCATCTTTTCTTTGACTGCAACTTTGCAAGTTAGGTGTGGATGCACTTTAATCTGGATAAGAAATTTGTTACTAATGGTACTACAACTTTCCATGAATGGGTGAATGACTATTTTGAACATCAGGATAGAGATAAATACGGAGTAAAATGGAAAGTTTTGTGTAGTGTAATTATCTGGTATATATGGAAGGCAAGGTGAAATATTACCTTTAGGAAGGAAAGTCAAAACAGTGTAACTACGGCAGACAACATAGTAAAGTATATCAATAATTATATGATTACATACAAAACAGGTTACAACATAATGCATTCCCTCTACTATAATTGTATGGTTGATGAAAATCCAAAAGTAACTACTCAGCAAACATGGGAACAACTAGCGACTATGAATCTGAAAATGAACATAGTCTTATCAATGAGGGACTCGGCAGCAAAGGCAGGAATTGGGTTGACTTTATGTGATTACGTAGGCACGATAAGAGAAGCCAGGGGACTCACTGCAGATTGTACAACATGAGAACAACTAGAGATGAAGGGGGATGAAGCGGCATTACGATGGGCCACAGAAAAGAGTGGACATACTATCTTGTTTAGAAGCAACTATGAACCTATTTTATTGTTGCTGATTAAAAAATATGCAATAACAAGGGAACAAAGATACCGTATAAGTGAAGATTTTGGAAATAAGACCAAGTTTCCAATAAACTTTAGAGCCCAACATTTCATTTTAGCTATGCGTATTGATGTAATATGGGCAACAAATCTTTCAGTTTTTTGTAATCAGTGAAAAAGCGGGGGGTCTAACAACCACACCCAATATTTCGTTCGGCAATCTGAGTAGGACAAACTCCAATATACTTTCAAGAGAATCAACTAGACAGTCATACTCAATCTAGAGAAAAGTATATCAACGAGTTTATATCTCAATTTCTCAATTCAATCTGCAATCAGCAAATAGGAATTTGCGAGCCCGATTGAATAAAAGAAATAACTTGAACGGTTCAAGTGTCAATCAATTTATATCAACAACCAAAGGTTGGATTATCTAATTGATTGATCTTAACGCACAACCTGTGATATTTCTATTATATAACAAAATATAATGCGGAAAAGAAATAACAGAGACACCAAAATTTTGTTAAAGAGGAAAATTGCAAATGCAGAAAAATCCCGGGACCTAGTCCAGCTTTGAACACCACACTGGCCTACTACCAATGAACTTCGGACTGGAATGTAGTTGAGCCCTAATCAATCTCACATTGATCAAGGTACAATTGCGCTCCTTACGTCTTTGAACCCCAGCAGGATTCTACGCACTTGATTCCCTTAGATGATCTCACCCAAAACCAAGAGTTTCTACGACCCAAAGTCGAAGACTTGATCAACAAATCTGTCTCACACAGAATAGTCTATTGGAATAGATAAATATGTCTCCCGCAGAAATACCTATGAGTTTTGTTCCGTCTTTTGATAAATCAAGGTGCACAGGAACCAATTGATAAACCAGACTTATATTCCCGAAGAACAGCCTAGTATTATCAATCACCTCATAATAATCTTAATCGTATGGTAGCGAAACAAGATATTGTGGAATCACAAACGATGAGACGAAGATGTTTGTGACTACTTTTAATCTTACCTATCGGAGATAAATCTCAAACAAATCTTAGCAAAGATAATACTCAATCACGATAGTAGAAGTAAGATCAGAACACGTAACTACAGAGAAAATTGTTGGGTCTGGCTTCACAATCCCAATGAAGTCTTTAAGTCGTTAACCTACAGGGTTTCGTGAAAAACCTAAGGTTAAAGGAGAATCGACTCTAGTCGCAACTAGTATCACACAGGAGGTGTGGGGATTAGGTTTCCCAGTTGCTAGAGTTCTCTTTTATATAGTTTTCAAATCAGGGTTTGCAATCTAAGTTACCTTGGTAACAAAGCATTCAATATTCACTGTTAGATGAAAACCTGATTAGCTTCAAGCTAATATCTTTCAACTGTAAGATCGAACTTAGCTTGTTATACATAAATGAAATGTACCTTCATTTAGGTTTGAGTAACCGTACCTAAACGTGTACACTAGGTTGGATCAACAGTAGTTAATCGAAGTTAGCTATATGAACACTCTCATATCAACCTTATTCATCTTAACCATAACTAGTTCAAATGACTCAAATGAAACTAGTTAAAGAGTTGTTCAATAGCTATATTCTCATAGAAGTATACAAGAACACAATTGAAGCAAAATCGGTATGATTCACTCGAATCAATTCATAAACATTATAGCCACGGTTTGCAAAGAATGCATTCCTTAATATATAAATGTATTAGTTCATGAACAAACCGATTTTAGAACTTTAACCACTCAAGTATGCAAATGGGTACGCATACTTAAGTATCCGGTCTGAGTTTTGGTTCGCCAGTATGCAAACGGGTACGCATACTTCCAAACACAACAGAAATTTATGGACCCAAACCCTTCGCCAGTACGCGTATGGGTATGTGTACTTAGGTACTCGGAATTCCACAACTAACAGGTACGTATACGGGTATGCATACTATAGTTTCAGTCATGGGCCACATACATGCAAGAATGCATACTATGTTCATAATCCAATGATGGTTAAGTGTTCCAAACTCTATTTCAATCATTGAAACTTTCTTAGAGGATGATAATAGCTGTTTTCACACACTATTAACATCAAAGCAATTTTCAAGTTATTGAAATAATCATAACGAAACATTCCAAGTCTACACCAAATGATTGTATCACACAAACCATGTAAGATGTTACTAGGAAATTTTCACATGATCATCTTTTTACTTTCGTCAAGAATATAAGATGAACTTGGTTGAAGCGAAAGTTTACCAACACATATTTCGAGAAATATGTAAGCGAGTTAAACTCAGCTCGAAATCTCAAATGTGCATAATCGAATACTATATAGTAATACAACTTTTGTCTCAATATAGGAGATAGAGTAGAAATAGACTTTCCAAGTGATAGATGAGTTTTAGTATCCACATACCTTTTGTTGATGAAGTTCCACAAGCTCTCCTTAGTAGTTCTTCGTCTTCAATTGATGAACGCCGTGAATTCTAATGCTCAGCTACACAATCTATCCTAGTCCGAGACATCACTATAAGTAGAGTAGAAATCAAGACTTATAGTTTTGATCACTAACATTGACAAACAAGCTTTAGATAGCAACTCTTGCGAGTTCGACCGAGCAGTGCTCTAACAATCTCCCCCTTTGTCAATTTTAGTGACAAAACTATCAATACATATAGATTACAAAATAAATAAACTTTGTAGCTTCTCATCCAAATGCTTGATCTCCTTGGTTCTTCTACATTACTCGAAATCTTTGTCACTTCCAAGTACTCCAATGATTCTAAATGTGTTCAACTCAGCATCATAATTGTTGAAGATCCGTAGCTATAACAATGAGAAAACAGTTTCTCTCAATCATTGTTATACAGTGTCATAGTATTATTACACAACATCAAAGTCCAATTGTGTCACAACTTTGACAATAATACTATGGTGATATGTATCACTCCCCCTTAATCAATACTTCATCTCACAATGAAAACCACTCCCCCTCACATAATTATCCGTAAACCATATGTATTTGTAGTGTGAACTACACATTAATTCTCCCCCTTTTTGTCAATATAAATTGGCAAAGGTACGAAAACTAGTGGGATTCTCATGAAATTTTCATAGAGATACTTCATGACCAAAAGAGAAAAACATATCAACTTGTTTCGATGATTTCACATAGTCGAAACTTAGTGTATTCACCAAGGAGTTTATAAAGATACAAGAAAACTCCTATAATATTCCACAGCCGCACTCCCCACAAAGATTCGGCAATTAAGAACAAGTTCAATTAAGAACTCTCCCCCATTAAATCTCATTCCTCACAGAACAACAAGAGCGACCTTACTTTTACAAGAAATGAAGGATTTCATTGGACATTAACAAATCTCATGAAACATGAATTTGTATCCAAAAATCTCAATTGAAGTAACCACAAGGAAAATGATCAATTCGATTGGCCATGCTCAACATAAGAGAACTTACAGAGCCGCACAATTTTTCGTTCTCTATCAGTACCCAATGAGTTGTTTGGTAGTATGCATGTCACCACAAGTAAGTTGTGTAAATTGAGTGCTTTTACTCATGATAAAACCATTAATACATGGTCCCGAGCCCTTCTATCAATAGTAATATATATAAGTGTCATGATGACTTGTATAGATATGAAATTCATCCTCCTGACGATTGAGATTGACCAATTAGGAGTTTATGCAATCCAAGACTTATAAGATGAGATATGTATCTCCGAAAAAAATATTTATAGTAAACTGTTCTCTTTTTGTTACTTACAATTGTAACAAGGTAAGTTTTATTTGAAAGATACTCTTAAATCTATAAAATTATGCTTGAGTATAATCAAACTCAAGGGAGGATGTTTCAAACACATAAATCTATTTCATATCTTATACGATTACATTGCACCTTTTTATAAGCTTTCATTCTTACATCAAACTGACAAACATTTACAATAACCTAAGAAAAAATCATTCATGTAATATTTGTTGTTTAGGATTATCACAAAATATGGTAATCATAATTGTTAGTTGTTTGTCAGTATACTGTAAGAACTAAAATTTTATAAAAAGGGTATGATGTAATTTTTCATACGGGAGAAAAAAATTGTTGCTAGATTCAGTTTGATCTAGCAGCACCGACGTCAGACATTTGGATGTTTATAACGTCATCAAACTTTCTAATTAGTTAACCAAAGTTGTCTTCTCTTGTTTTAATTGTCAACTTTTTAGCTCCCGTTGTTTTGGCTATATCGTTTTCTTTGCTATCATATTTTACAGATAAATTATATTCTTGTTTGATTGTTTCTCAATTATTTTAACTTTTCGAGTTCCGTTAACTATTTTTATCTTCTCTTTATCTCCCTTCTTTGAGTGCCAAGTTGGAATTTGAATTCTTATGACGTGTTTACAATCCATGTGTCTGAACATTATTAGATATTGTACAGTTGTCATAATATTATTGTTTTACTGTAGGTGGAGAGATGTCACTGGTTATTTTAAAAGAAAACTGTCACTGAACCAACATACCGACGACTTAACTTACTCATCCTTAACTCAAAAATATTTCCATGGAATCCGAAGGTTAGGAATATAACTGAAAATGAATGACTCCAACCACTGAGCTGTGAGCCAATTTTTTTGGTTATTTTTTTTGTCGACTTGCAAACCATACTGATCGAGCAATTTCCGGTTCGATAATAATGATGAAAAAATAGTTCACGACTGAATTAACGATTCAATAATCACGGTACAAACTTTGGAAGTTGAATTAGACTTTTAATATGATACTGTTACCGAATTATTATTCTTTTAGAAATTAGTATCCGGTACAAATTCTAGGAGTAATATTATTCCAAGGCCATTTATTTGATGTTCTCCATGAAAAAATCATTTGTCCTTTGGTTTACGACTCAACTAATCTACTTAGTTGGCACCAATAACATATACTTGCACAAACTCTCTCAAATTTCGACAACAAAGTCTCTCATATTAGTATTCATTTATGACATGTAGTTTTTTCCCATGTAATTATTCCATTGTAATATATTTATTATTATTTAAATATTAGAATTAATAATTTTAAAATAAGCATGGTTAAATTAGAAACGCATCGGCAATATGTTAATGAATTTACATTTACTTATGCATTATTATTAACTTAATTAATTATGACAATATGTTTCATACACTAAAAACACAAACAAAAAGACCTTAGATTAGATAAGAATAAATATCTAGAGGAGGAAAAATGTGGAATGTTGTTTAGTTCGAAAACATATATACCTTTATTTTTAGTGATAACTAAAATAAAACCTAAAATTGGATAAATACACATTTTGAAAAGTTTAATGGGCAACTCCTAATTATTAGTTTCACATACATGTTAATACCAATTTATTAATATTTGAATTAAGCTTTCCAAGAACAATTCCAACAATTTCTTTTACTTAATTTCTTCATCAGGAATTCAGATTTAGCTTTTCAGTTGAATTAAATTTCGCACAAGATATTGGTCAGCCATATTTTCTTTTTCTTTCTTTCTTTCTTTTTTGGTTTGGTGAATGGCGCCATATTGAATTTTGTTTATTCACATTTCTTAACGTGATAAGTCAGTGAGCATGTCATGTGGAAATTGGTTTGTTGTATGTGGAGAGCGATCGTCGAATATTTTTAACCGACATATGTCATATGAGATTAAATCTATTTGTACAAATCGGTTCGAATGGTTCATGTGAATTGCATATGGCATACATCGGTATTATTTAAAGTGAATAGATAGTTGAGCTAATATACCCGTTCAACCGATTTAAAACACCAAATCATTTATTTCATATTTTGTTTTAAAATTTTATGGCACACATCGATGTTAATTTAAAAAGAATAGATAGGTGAGCTGATACACCCGTTCAACCAATTGAAAACATTAAATTAATTCTTTTCATATTTTCTTTGTAAAACAGTTACAAAGGACTTGAAACTTTAGACTTTCGTACTCTTTTTGTAAAACATTTTTATAGGATTTAAAACCTTAATTAGACATGTAGGTGATAAGGAATGGTTCCAACCACGGAGGTGTGAGTCAGTTTTGTGAATTTCGGTCATATACGTTTTGAAACATTTATGCTATATAATTTAGTGTTAACATGTATACCATTTTATTATCTTGGAGTTGCATAAAAAATTGCTTGATTTATCAAAAATGGTGAGAATAAACCGAAGGTGATAAGATTTATTCATTTTAGTTTTTTCATAAATGTCATTATATATCCTTATTGGCGAATATGTATGCATTATTCTCCTTTGTACTATAAGATAAACTTCTCACACGCTTAATGGTTTTTGTTCTTAGTACCATGCTATTGTGAGTAAGTTAATTTTTTTCCTGATTGAGAGTAAAAGATAAAATTTAGAAGTATCTTTCTTAAAAGTACTTAGTTACCATTCTTACGGCTTCTGTCGAAGTAAACAACTCTGTTGCTAGAATGTTTTAAGTATGGAATTTTTTTTACATGGGACCAAACTAAAAAATTATTCTAAGCAGTATTGAGATTGTTTGGGATTAAAGTAATTCATAGACATGGAAACTAATTCACGAACTTACTTAGGAATGCAAGTAATAGTTTCTCGAACTTTAAGTAACCTAGCCTTATTCATCATTATAAATAAAGGACATTCTACAACAAAGATTCTCAAACCCTACAGGCCGTGCATTCTTGTAGCTGTAAGAATTGTCTTCCATAAACATAGGCTTCCTCGAGAAATATAAATAGGTTACTACTTTTAAAGTTTTACTTGGGGTTTGTGAAGCCCAATCAGACTATCTTTTACCTTATAGATTATTATCCGAAATCTTATCTTGATCATTGTAGTTCTTATTTATTCTAAGGTACATTTGTTATGTTATTTGACTATTCAAGAACTGTAAATTGAGGAATACGATTATAGAAACTATTCGTCTCAGACCGTATTGGTTCCACAAAATTGCGATCTAAGCTTAATTTAGATAGGTCTTATGAGGCAAAATCAAATAGGTTTCAAATCGTGTAAATTCTAACTGTTGAAGTACTCTTTGACATCTGAAAAGACGAGGGTACTCAAATACACCACAATCTTTAAATTATCCACCTATAAGTCCTCTTACCGAAAGTGATTGTTTATGGACAAAGTCGAGACAATATGACAAATCGGTATTCACACTTTGTGTGATCGTCTATGGATAAGAGATCGAGACAATACAACAATCAAAGTGTGATTACTTGATAATAGGTTCGGACTTAACCAAACTCTATATGATCACTATCAAGTAATACGAAGTTAACGTTTGTGTATTTTACATTTAATTATAATAAACAATTATAATTGCGGAAATAGAAAAGTAAAAGACATAGCAAGATTTTGTTAACGAGGAAACCGCAAATGCAGAAAACCCCGGGACCAAGTCCAGAATTGAATACTCTCAGATTTAAGCCGCTATACAAAATCTAAACTAACTTCATATAGTTGAGACCAAGCAACTAAACCTAGTTCACTTAGTTTCTTTAGTATCCCTGCGCTTCAGACATTCAATAAGTGCACGCACTGGAACAATTCCTTTGGATCGTATTCCAAACAGTAAAGGAACAACAAATCTGTTTGGTAACAACTCTCTTGATTCTTTCAGATGAAGATATCTCAAGTCATATGCAAAGGATCTTCCGTTTAAATTAATAAACTCCTTTGCCTAGTGATAGACGCATTTATGTGTCTATTTTCATCTCTTTTATGTATAGGGTTAGTACCCATTTCTGTACTAATTTTGGTATTTTACCCCTTTGTAGGTGTTTTTGGAGGAATAGGCTTTTGCGGCAAAATTGGCTCGAAAAGTTGTTAAAGGCTCCTGGGAGGACATTTGCTATTCGGACTCTCATTTTGGATAAGGGGTAACCCATTTCCAAGCAGCTGCTAAGTACAGACCGGGTCTGGATAGGGGGAGGTCACATTTCTTCACGTTTTCAAAAACAGAAAAATGGCGGAAAATTTTTCAGAAAACAGACGATTTTGTGGATGGATTGTTGATCGATTTTTAGGGAGATTAAAGGGCTGAATTTGATTGGGTTCGTTCCTCTGGACCTAACACCAAAGTGGCTAGAACTCGAATTGGAGGTGAAAAAAAAGGTTAAAAATATCACGGTTTATTTTGGGAAAGTTTCTTGGTTTATTTTTGGAAACTTACGTGAATAAGAGGAAGGAAACTCTTCTTAGAGATTTGTTTCTATCACGAGAGGAGTTTGGACAGCTGAGAACACGTGAAACAGAAGAAAAAAAAGAAATATCGCAACTTGCTGTGGAGGAAAAAACCAAAGTTATTCTCGAATTTTCTTTGCTCTACTATGTATAAAAGGGTTTGTTCGAGTCCTAGGAAGGTAACCAAGACCTTAGGGGAAAGTTTAGAGCCTTAGAGAAGCCATAAAAATTATTAAAAGAGGATCGGGTTCTGCTGCTGCTGCTGTTGCCGGAGAAGACGAAGAACACAGAACAGCGGAAAAAGAAAGTTGCAGAGGAAAACTTATTTTCAGTGACAACGAGTTACGGTCGCATCATCCTGCAGTCACCGAAGCTTTTCAGCAACGATTCTGTCCGCTGTATTAGACTTTCAGCGACTACAGTATACCCTTTTCTCTCTTGTAATCAACTTTTGAACACCAAAGATGTATTTTGAGAACACGATTAATATGAGGAGCTAAACCCATTAGCCGAGGCGACGGAGGAAGCCATTGTTCCATGAAAAGTGGTATAGTTCTATTTTAATTATTTATTGCAATTATTTTACATGATTATTTGCATAGAACTTAAAAGAAAAATTGATTTTTATTGAGTAGTTGTGAGTTGTTTTGATGGAACATGCTAGGTTTTATAACTTTTGATGTTTCATGCTTTGTGATTACAACTACTACTTCAAAAATCTATTAGAGGCAAATATTAGAATCACTTTAAAGAAGAATATTGCATGAATATTGATTAGAGTTTATCAATTAATTGGTCAATGGTGGAATACAGAGTCTCGGTATTTTCTTATTATTATTGAAACAATTTTATTTAATTTTCAAAAATCCTTCACAAGCCCGAGTTGAACGAACTTTACTAACCACTTTCACTACAACTTAAAATTCACATCACCTTGTTAGATCAATCTATCCAACAACTACTGAAGTAGCAGAGTTTAGATTTGCAATCAATCAATATAGAATCCAACAAGAAACTATAAAGCGATGTCGATCTCACGCAACTAAACAATCGAATAAATCCGATTCTAGTTGGATCCCAGCCGATCAAGGTTTGTGCTACACAAAGATATGAGAAACCAATAATAAATCTTCTTTGTCTTCAAATCTTCTTTAATCTTCAATTAAACCTGCACAACACCACTTGAATCTCTTGTGATCAATCACGCATAGAACGGAGTATGTTAACAATGGATTATCATAAGATGTATTTAGATCTACAAACAATTATAAAGATCCCGTCGACACTTCGATCTAGTTTGAGTGAATCTTATATCAGAAGAGAAGATTCTCAAGAATAAACAAACTAGGTGCAATCAAAGTTCAACAACCGTTAGTCAATCAAATCAATCGAAAAATAATAAACTAAAATTATCTAGTTTCCCACCAATGGTACTCGTAGAGATTCTATATCCAACAGAAGTCTTTAAACAAGCGGTCGTAAGAGATTTCTCCTAATTAGGGTACTTTCCTCTTAAGATATGCAATAAATGCCCAAATCGGTTTTCATAATTCCTGGAAATGCTTTGTCCAATATTTTCCGAAATCTCTCAATAGAAAATCTCCAATTAGTAAATGCACATTACTAATTTTTATTCTCTAGAGATATGCATTTAATTGCTGGTAATTAAAGCATATAAAACTAATAACCTTAGTTAAAAGATTCTTAATTTTTTTCGGACCGGGATCTCCTTGAGTAATTAAGGAATATCTTTGAACAATAAAAGATAAGAGTACAGTTCATGTTCAAAGTATGTTGACATCTTTTGTAAATCCTCTTTCATATTTACAATCTTGGAATCGATTATACAACACTTCCAAACAAGTTTAGAATTGGTTCATCTGTATTCCAAGACAACTATGTGATTGATCAAATATCAAATCACAATCATGGGTTCAATCGGTTCTACCAATCACTAGGATCGGTTCTACCTCAATATGGATTTCTTGTGATCGAACATACAAATTACCATGACAGGATACATCAGTTACCAGGATCGGTTACATCAATTACTAGGACCGGTTACCATATACTCATGGTATTGCTTGTGATTAATCACACCAGTTACCAGGATCGGTTACACCAATTACCAGGACCGGTTACACCAATTACAAGGATCGATTACACAACTCTCATTTCAATCATTGAAACTTTCTTATAGGATGTTATATAGTTGTTATCCACGAACTATTTTTCATCAAAGCGATTTTCGAGTTATTGAAATAATCAACATAACTCTTGTCACGAGTAAAGATGAACTTGGCTAAAGCGAAAGCTTACCAACACATATTTCGAAAAATATGTAAGCGAGATAGACTCAGCTCGAAACATTAAATTGTTCCACATATTCAAAAATTACCCAACACAATATGTGCGCCCCAATTCTTTTGCAATCCTCACCGAATTTATTAGGGCTTCTTGGTGAGGATGCACTTCCAACACAATCAGGTTGTGTTGAGGTGAACAAAATCTTTCTCACCACAGGTATTTAAAACAAAATCATGCATGGACTCTAGGAATTTAACCACTTGCTTGAAACTTTCAATAACTGTTCCATACCTTTTTAAGATGTTATCCCTTGTCGAACTCTTGTCCGGGAGATACTTCTTAATAGCACTCGTTGCTTTATTGATCTTCTTTGGTACCCATTTCTGAGCATCTTTTGGAGCAACGTATTTCTTTTTCTCCCCAATATAATTATGAAAATTCTTGGGGGGAATACTGGAAGAACTGATATTATGAGACTCAGTTTTTCTCCAGTTTTGAACATCAGATCTTGTCATCTTAACAGAATCAGATATGGTTTTATCTCGTTTAAGAAATCTGCAATTCCTTTGCAAATGACCTGGTTTTCCACAATAAAAGCAATATTTAGTAGAATGGTAAAAGTTATGTTTAGTGTTACCTGAATGTATATGTGCTTGCTTTGGAACTTTACAGGATTTCCTCTTTTCGCCATCGGCAGTTGGAAGAGATACTTCACTTTTGTCAACCGTGGAAGGTTTTGGCTGAGAAGAAACTTTAGCTCTGACAAATTTTACCTATTTGCAAATACCAGGAGCGTCTATTCCTTCATAGCCCAATACTCGTGTATCACGATAAATTCTACATGCTCCCAATATTGAGGTTAATTTATCTGAGCTGTTATTTCTAGACAAACTCTCTTTTAAGCTCGAGTTTTCTTCTTCCAACCTTTTGACCTTTTCAAGTGCAATAACTAGATCATTCTTGGATGATTCACATTGAACTTTGAGATCTTCTCGTTCCGAATCAAATAACAAGTTTATCTCAATAATCTCCAAGTTATCTAGCTTTGCTTGAAGAGTAATTTCCCGACCTCTACTTCCGGCAATTTCTTCTTTAAGCTTTTGTATTTCGTGGAGATAATAACTTGCACCAATAGAATCAAGTTGGTCTTGCAAGTATTTATTCCGACTACGAAGTCTGTCATATTTAACTTTCTCACTGAAAATGGTGCTTTCAGCTTCCGAGATTTTCTGATGACATTCCTTAAGAAGATTATTAGCAACTGGATCTACATGGAACACTTCTTCGTCAGAATCAGAATCAGTATCCGAAAGAATTTTTCCAGAAGCTAATGCAACCTCGCCTGCGTACTCTTGGTGGTCATAATATTCAGGTCCATCATCAAGAGTAGGCAAAGCTGCTGCATATGCCGATTGTCTACGGGTCCAGCTAGGACATGTTGAAGAAAAGTGACCGAAACCACGACATTTAAATCATTGTACATCATCATTAGGAGATGTTGCACCTTTAGAAAAACTCTTTTTCCTGTCTCTCAAGATTTTTCTAAATTGTCGTGAAGTAACATCCTTAGCATCTGGCGAACCAGATTTATCCCTAGAGGATTTAAAATTGTTTGCAGCTTTAAAATAAATCACCTCTTTTCCAGACCGGTGTTCATTATCAAAGATCTTTAACTTTCCAACAAAAGTATTCCTGGAGAGTGTAGAAAGATCGTTTGCTTCTTCAATGACATGTTTCTTAGACTCGTATCTTGATGGTAGTGACCTGAGAATTTTGCACACAATAACTTTCTCTGGTATAATACTTC
Source organism: Papaver atlanticum (assembly GCA_023531105.1). Taxonomy (NCBI): domain Eukaryota; kingdom Viridiplantae; phylum Streptophyta; class Magnoliopsida; order Ranunculales; family Papaveraceae; genus Papaver; species Papaver atlanticum. Next base: position 2,329,034 of record JAJJMB010016078.1, read on the forward strand.
CTAATGAATATGAGGAGTTAACTATTTGAGAAAGTCTTTGGTTAAACTCATCAAAGGTTTCATCATCAGACATGCGAAGGTTTTCCCAGTCAGAAGTTATATTTTGAAGCCTTGCTTATTTCTCTGGGGCATTCCCTTCGAATACGGTTTCTAAGATTTCCCAAGCATCCTTAGACTTATTACACGTAGTAACGTGGTGCTGAAGATCTGGGGTAATGGTATGGATGATAGCATTTAATCCTTCATAATTTTGCTTTGCAGCAAGAATCTCAAGATCATTATAATCACCAATATCCTTTGTAACAGTTACACAGTCTACTATAACTATTGGAGGATCATAGCCATTAACAATACGAACCTATGATTGAAAATATCGCGCTTGTATAAACGCACGCATAGGAATTTTCCACCATAAATAGTTCGTGCCATCGAAGGATGGTGGTACGTGTATAGAGATAGCACTTATGTCCATAATAATCAGATTGCTTCAAACACAGACTTATAAGGTCTTAGCGTGTTTGCCTGCTCTGATACCAATTGAAAAAGCGGGGGTATAACAACCACACCCAATAATTTGTTTGGAAATCTGTATGGACTAACTCCAATATAGTTTCAAGAGAATCAACTAGACAGTCAGACTCAATCTTAAGAAAAGTATATCAAAGAGTTATATCTCTATTTCTCAATTCAATCCGCAATCAAACAAATAGGAATTTGCGAGCACGATTGAATATAAGAAATAACTTGGACGGTATCAAAAACCAATATCCAAGTGTCAAACAATTTAATCAACAACCAAAGGTTGGATTCCCAATTGATTGAACTTACGCACAACCTGTGATATTTCAATTATAAAGATAAACAATATAATGCGGAAAAGAAATAACACAGACACCAGAAATTTTGTTAACGAGGAAACCGCAAATGCAGAAAAACCCCGGGACCTAGTCCAGAATAGACGCATACTGATTATAAGTTGTTACACCAATTTCCTACTACCTATTTAGACTAGATGTAATACCTGCTTCAGCTGTATTCAAACACTTATAGACCTCCTAGCAGAACACCGATTCTCCTTAGGAATTCTTCTCGTAAATCTTCTAGCAGAACACAAGGCTCTCTTTAGAAGATACAACAACACCGTTGATACTTTTCGATATTTTGTTTTCACAAAACACCGGTTTGATTTCCCTTTAGATATGAATCAAGGTTTTGGAAATCTTGTTTTTTTTTCAAACAACTACCAGATAAAAGTAGAGATACCGAAACAAACTTATAGATTAGGGTTTTAACTAACAATCAGTATGCGTACACACAGAGAGTCCGTGAACCTGATTTTCATAAGTGAACTTGGGCGATTCTAAAGATCAATTTCCAAGTTAAGAAAACCCTAATAATTCTACAACAAGAACAACTAGAATAAATCTAGAGATATCTTGTTTAAAACTTCTTAAGGATTTTTACGAGATACCTTAATCGAAGTTTTCTTTCTAACTTCCAATTTCGACTAACAAGTGTTGGTATACGATCGGAAACTGAAATCTATTAAAACCTAGGGTTTATGATCAACAACTCTTGAATGGTTTTATATCAGAAGAGAAAACCTTAGAATAGACAAGAGGTGAAAAACCTAGATTACAAGTTGTATAATCAATCACGAAGATTAAATCCAACTCGGCTTTGTGATCCCCAATACAAAGACTTTTATCTCACTCTTGTTCACGAAGAACAGAAGACATGGAAAACAACCTTATGAAGCTTACACCAATTTTCCAAAGGGGATGAAAAACGTGTAGCACTCACGAACCCTTTATTTATAGTGAACAAGGTAGCTTGAAAGCTAAGCAAAGCTATTTTCCTTTTTCAAGACTCTCCTAATTTTGGGAGTCTTTCCTAAGTTACAACTCTTGCCAAAATATGTTTGGAGTAATAGCTATCTTGCCTAGATAAGGAAACATCATAAACATGACCAAAAATGGCTTCTAGTCACGTAAATGGGCTCAAGTCCGTGAACCGTTACAAACAGTTCGTGGATTGTTTCCTACTAACGAACTGTAACAATTATAGCAACACTTATAATTGTTACTTTAATAAATCACTCATAACTTCATCGTTATAACTCGGAATTGAGTGATTCTTGGCTCGTTGAATTCGTAATCTCATTCACTATAACATGAGATCATTTCTAGGGATAAAGGTTATTGTCACCAAAGTCGTGAATCAAATAACCTCAAGTATATATACATAAATGTACATTTACCGTCATAGGAATTGTTCCATAAAGTGAGCATTTGTTTCGATAGATTAGAAAGGTAGAATTGAACAAGAATCCAAATGAAATCAATTACCACATACCTTTGTTGATGAAGTCCTTTTTGATGTCTTCTTGTAGTCTTCAAACTTCATCCTTCAAGTATAGCTTCGATTCTACTTCTTAGACTTAATCTAGTCTGAAACTATCTTTAGTATACTAAATCAAGAATGCATTTTGGCAACTAAAATTGACAACTAAATTGACATACCAACGCTAGTGGGTTCAACTGAGCAATGCTCTAACAGTTAGTCAACTAGTATATCTTATCAAGGCATTCGATTAGACTTGAATAACCGAATCCTTCAATTTGATAAGTCTAACTAAGATCAGAATTAACTTAGTTTCTCTTATCCGGAATCGAATTGGACTAAACAAATGATCCCATATTTCGTTAATCCATAAACAATACATACAAACCAAATAAATTGACTTGCACAATTATTTCTCTTAACCGGAAGCAATTGAAACAAACATAGACATTATAGCACCGCAATTGCACTGAAATTTTGGTAACCAAAAACACTTGATACCAAACAATAAAGAAGATATCAAACAATAAGTCAAATAAATTGACACAGTTTTTCTTAACCGGAAACAATTGAATCACACACACACACATCCATACACACATAATCAATTGTACCGAAATTTTATTAAGCAAAAGAAAAATATATGCAATATAAGCAGGCTTTTCTTAAATAGGAAAACGATTAACTAACAAATTCGTTACCTCAGATTCCGCATCCTCTTCTCTCCAGAAAGATATATCATTAAGCACAAGTTCAAGTTAGAACTCTCACCAAGTATGTTGTCATCCTCTCGCAAGAACAAAAGAACAACAACAAAGAGCAACCTTTACCAGAGAAAGGTTGAATCGGTTTTAACTAATGCGTTCCAATAGCAAAAGTTGAAAACCTGAAACACATATGTTTATGCTAAACACAACTCATGTAAACACAAATTGATTCAACACATTGTGACTTTTTACATATGAGTCTCAATCGGAACACCTTATGATCCTTTGATAAAGCCTACCAACTTGGGCTAGAACTTAATCCTGCTAAATCAAAAAGTCACACAAACCATAAGGGTTCTCATCATATGAGATCGAATATTAAGGTTATGAAAACCGAAATCAGACATCCCATAAAACCAATTTGCAATACACCATAAATATTCAACAGAAAATCACATATTGCAATTACCTCAATCTTGTAGGTAATTAAACTATGAAACCAACACAAAAAGAATAAGGTCATTCCAAGTTCGTACGAAGAAGTTACAGGAAAAACAGTTTTACACTCCTTCGTATGGACCAATGACACCAATCACCAGGAAAAGTTACGGTGATTGCTTGTGATGGGTCACACCAATCACCAGGACCGGTTACAATACTTGTGATGGGTCATACCAATCACCAGGACCGGTTACGGTGATAACTTGTGATGGATCACAACACTAAACTGTTTTAGACATACAAGAGCTACACATATATAATCAGTAGATATCAACATCATAAACTCAAAATTCCCGTTTCTATCTAAAGCTCAAATATAGATAGAAAAGGTATGAGTATAGAAGAAAAGAAGTCTCCCTAAAGATGTTAATTAGTCATATAATAACCGAGAGGTCATGTGCTCAGTTTCATATGCTTCCCCACCCTTCATAAGATTGAGCACAAAGGTGAGCATGCACATTCCAACACAACTAGGTTATGTCGAGTTGAGCCTTGTCTTCTTTGTCACAAGTGACTAAGACAGGATCATCACTCTTGACCTCTTTCTTGGTTTTCTTATTACTCTTGTTCCATCTCTTGTTTTTCTTCTTTGATTTGTGATGAAGAGTATCATTATCATAACATTCATGCGTACAAGAGACTTTGGACATCAAGATGTCTTTTTTTAGTCCTTCAAGAAAACTCTCAAAAACATTGTTACCAACATTTATCAATTGAGTGTCATTATTATGACTAACTTTTGGTCCTTTCTTGGCTATGGAGGACTTCGGGACCCATTCAGAGTTCGGTTTCGCAGGAGAAGCTTTATCCTTCATACCATTAGGACGATTGTTCTTTTGAATACTTTGTGTAACAACTTTTCCCCAATTTGGAACATCAGATCTTGTCATAGCATTTACAAAGTCATCTCTCCTTTTATAATTGGGTCTTTAATGAGATGACCTTGTCGACCCGGTAGCTAAAATTTGAACTATCATTATAATAATTCTTTTGCATAAACTTAGGACAATAACGATCTGAGTTATTTCGGGGAGCAAACTTAGCCAATTCGTTTGATACAAAAGAAAGTGCATCTTGCATCTTACGAACTTTGCATCCCCATTGCAAGTGTCCCTTATTACCACAATAATAACAATGCTTAGTAACATACGAAGACTGAGTTTTAATGTCACCTTTTTGTGGATCCTCTTGCATTGGAGCTCGACGAGTTTTCTTCTTCTTCTTATTCTTCTTCTTCTTTTCTTTGTTCAACGTCGTTGCATTCTTGACATTGGCATAAGTGCTCTTTTTGATGAATGCACTTGAAGAGTCTGGTTGAACAAGATTCTTAGGCTTGACAGGTTTTTCTTCTTTACAAGCAATAGGAACATTTTTGACATCAGTGGAAGCCTCTGGTTGAGAAGAATTTGTAGCTTTAACAAATTTTATCTCATTGTTATCGTTGGAAGCACTTGATTCCTTATATCCCAATCCCCGTGTATCACCATGATATCTTCCTGCTTCTAACAATGAGGATAAATTGTTTGTGCTATCATTGGACTTTTTCAAGTACAAATTTTCTTCTTCCAACATCTTGGTTTTGTCAAGAGCACTAGTTACATCAGCCTCAAGGCGATTTTCTCGTGAGAGATATTCACCTTCTTTCTCTTCAAAACTCTTTTGTTGAGAAATAACCCTTGCTTTAGGTTCAACAAGTTTCTTTTCCAACAAAAAGAGATCTCTTCGAAGATTTTCACATTCTGATTTCTTAGAATTTAGCTCGTCTGTATAATCTTTAAGAAGAGAATCATTGGTGCAGTAACCAATATAATATCCTTGAAAAACCTTCTTCAATTTATTGTTCTCACGACAAAGAGGAGTCATAAGACCAACGAAATCCGAAGATATCAGTTTTTTATTTTTCAAAGGATTCGGTAGTTTAGAGTATTCCGAGATATCCTCTTCTACGTCTCGTTCAAAATCTGAGTCATCATCATCGGAAATTTCATCCATTCTTTCTTATTGACAAATTTTCCTGTTGTCATTTGTTTCTACATCATTAACAAGCTTAACTTGTCTAGTAGAATCTCTCGAGATGATTTCATGAAGATCTTCAGATATTGATTCGTAGATGTCATCATCAAGTGTTAATTCAAAACTCTTGATACCTTGATTTACGTTCACTGAATCATTATTAGGTTCTATAAAAACCATTTTTAGATTCCAGTCTTATAGGTTGGATCGCACTAAACACAGATTGTTAGATCTTTTCGTTTTTCCCCGCTCTGATACCAATTGAAAAAACGAGGGCACCCAAATACACCACAATCTTTAAATTATCCACATATAAGTCCTCTTACCGAAAGTGTTTCTCTATGGACAAAGTCGAGACAATACGAAAAATCGGTATTCACACTTTGTGTGATCGTTTATGGATACGAGATCGAGACAATACAACAATCAAAGTGTGATTACTTGATAATAGGTTCGGACTTAACCAAACTCTATAGGATCACTATCAAGTAATACGGAGTTAACGTTTGTGTAGTTTACTTTTAATTATAATAAAAAGTTATAATTACAGAAATAAAAAAGTAAAAGACACAGCAAGATTTTGTTACCGAGGAAACCGCAAATGCATAAAAACCCCGGGACCAATTCCAGAATTGAATACTCTCATAATTAAGCCGATATACAAAATATAAACCAACTTCGTATAGTTGAGACCAAGCAACTAAACCTAGTTCACTTAGTTTCTTCAGTATCCCTGCGCTTCCGACATTCAATAAGTGCACGCACTGGAACAATTCCTTTGGATCGTATTCCAAACAGTAAAGGAACAACAAATCTGTTTGGTCACAACTCTCTTGATTCTTTCAGATGAAGATATCTCAAGTCATATGCAAAGGCTCTTCTGTTTAAACTAATAAACTCCTTTGCCTGGTTAGATCAATCTATCCAACAACTACCGAAGTAGCAGAATTTAGATTTGCAATCAATCAATATAGAATCCAACAAGAAACTATAAAGCGATGCCGATCTCACGCAACTAATCAATCGGATAAATCTGTTTCTTGTTGGATCCCAGCCGATCAAGGTTAGTGCTACACAAAGATATAAGAAACCAATAAGAAATCTTCTTTGTCTTCAAATCTTAATCTTCAATTAAACCTGCACAACACCACTTGAATATCTTGTGATCAATCTTGCACAGAACGGAGTCTGTTAACAATGGATTATCACAAGATGTCTTTAGATCTACAAATAGTTATAAAGATCAAGTCGACACTTCGATATAGTTTGAGTGAATCTTATATCAGAAGAGAAGATTCTCAAGAATAAACAAACTAGGTGCAATCAAAGTTCAACAACCGTTAGTCAATCAAATCAATCAAAAAATAATAAACTGTAATTATCTAGTTTCTCACCCACGGTACTCCTTGAGCTTCTTGATCCCATAGAAGTCTTTAAACGAGCGTTCGTAAGAGATTTCGCCTAATTAGGGTATTTTCCTCTCCAGATAGACGACTCTACCAGAAACAACAAAAAGATGAAGTTTGCCTGGCTCTTAGGATAGTTTGCTAGAAATGCAAAATTGGGTATTTATAGACCAAGGATATTTGGACACCAAGGAATTTCCAAAACCGAATATTCTCAAGATATGCAATAAATGCCCAAATCGGTTTTCATCATTCATGGAAATGCTTTGTCCAATATTTTTAGAAAATCTCCAATTAGTAAATGCACATTACTAATTTTTATTCTCTAGAGATATGCATTTAATTGCTGGTAATTAAAGAATATAAAACTAACAACCTTAATTAAAAGATTCTTAATTTATTTCGGACCGAGATCTCCTTGAGTAATTAAGGAATAACAATAAAATATAAGAGTTATTGTTCGTGTTCAATGTATGTTGACATATTTTGTAAATCCTCTTTCATATTTACAATCTTGGAATCGATTATACCACACTTCCAAACAAGTTTAGAATTGGTTCATCTATATTCCAAGACAACTATATGATTTATCAAATATCGAATCACAATTATGGGTTCTACCAATCACTAGGATCGGTTCTACCTCAATATGGATTACTTGTGATCGAACACACAAGTTACCAGGATCGATTACGTCAATTACCAGGACCGGTTACCATATACTCATGGTATTATTTGTGATCGGTCATACCAGTTACCAGGATCGGTTACACCAATTACCAGGACCGGTTAAACCAATTACAAGGATCGATTACACAACTCTTTTGTGATCGATCACACCAATTATAAGGATCGGTCACGCCAATTGCAAATATCGATCATACCATCTCAGGTGATTACTTAGGATCGGTTACACTAATTAATAAAATTCAGTCATACCAAATCATAAGTCAGGCACTATGATTAGTTATACAAGGATACATAACAAGTTATGGTCGGTTTTACTAACTCACCCATATTGGTAATCCAAAGATATGCAATTAATAACAATACCAATAAGCCTAGAAATTCATAAAACAAGTTCATGAATGTACTTCTTTTAAACAAATGTAAACATTGTTTCCTAGGATGAAATCTTCACCTTTACCCATACACATAATCACAATAGCATTCATACGATTATGTTGATGTCATATATACGAAGTTCAAAAGATAAACGTTATACTTCGTATCTTAATTCCTTAACACTATGATCATGTGATCATGTCTCACTATTAGAGTATGATCATTCACAGCTTCGCAGTTATGTTTTCAATATAGCACGACTTGAAAGATACGTTAGGAATGAACAGTTCAAGTCAATATTACTAACCTCAAGAGGAAGGATGATGTCGTCGTTGTTGCTCGTTACTTCTTCACATTCTTCAGGTCTTCGAGTAATACTTGTATGTCTCATAATCCTAGACTTTCTAGTCTAACCTATACGAAGTGTTCTCTAGTACATAATCAAGCGACTCTTAGATGAGTTTTGATTCACTAAAATATGACAACCAAACTTGACATACCAACACTTGATGGGTTCAACCGATCTATGCTCTAACAACATCTTTTTTACCCAAAGATCCCTCAAACAAAAACGATTTTTGTTACCTTGATTTTCATATATGAAGTAAATCAAATAAGTGTCTTGTTAGAGGCAAGTTAGCACTAGTCTCCACGAAGGACTGTGGAGAAACTCTTATATTGATAAATGACATTATCTAGGGGATTTAAGTGCGTAAGGTCTTACGAGATCCAAGATATGCACGGTAACAATTATAGATGAATAGTTTAGAAGCTATATTCGGTCTCAACTACATTCCAATACGAAGTTTGATGGTCGTCTAGTGTCTCTAGAGGCTTAATACAATGTGTGTTCAATGTGGATGAGAACTTGGGTGAATTTTAAAATAGTGTTTATGGGTTGAACGCGGGTGATACCGATGTTTTTCTTTTATATTAAAATTTTCCTCGTTAACAAAATTTCTGGTATATTATATTATTTCCTTTCTGCATTATATCGTTTATCGTATAATTGAAATATCATAGGAAGTATGTTTTTTAATCTAGATAGATTACTCGTTAGTAAGGATCTTACAAAACTTTCTCTTGTTGAATTAGGATCTCGAAATACATATCATATGTGCAAGATTCTGTATAGTTGAATTTGGATCTTGAAGTTTTAAGATCATCCTAGGTTTGACCTTGTGGATTTTTATCTTAGTTAGATCATCCGAATTTTTCCTTACATTTCATGATTAAGGATCTTGTCAAGACTAGTTATCGTAGTATTAATATCTAAACATATTGATTGTACAGGTTTGGTGGTATATTGGGTACCCTTTTTCAGGGGTAATAAAAGAAAAAGTATACGTGTACCATCCAATTGGTTTTATAGAAAACGACAAAGAATGAAAAATATTCAGGTTGAAGAAAGATCTCTATCAGTTAATAAAATGAGGAGGGTACCAAGTATACTATAATGTTTTTGATATCAACCTATAAGTCTGATACCTTGCATGATCTAATATAGACAGAGATTGTGAAGAAGATAGCAAATTGAAATGACTGAAAAAGCGAGGGTCTAACAACCACACCGAATATTTCGTTCGACAATCTGTATGGACTAACTCCAATATAATTCCAAGAGAATCAACTAGATAATCAGACTCAATCAAGAAAATATATCCAAGAGTTATATCTCTGTTTCTCAATGTAATCAGCAAATCAAAAATATAGGAATCCGTGAGCCTGATTATAATGAGAAACAACTTGAACAGTACCAAAGACCAATGTTCAAGTGTCAATCAATTTCAATCATAGCTTGGATTTACCAATTGATTGAACTACGCACAACCTGTGATATTTCAATTATATAAACAAATATAATGCGGAAAATAAATAACACAAAACCAAAAGTTTTGTTAACGATAAAACCACAAATGCATAAAAACCCCGGGACCTAGTCCAGATTTGAACACCACACTGTATTAAGCCGCTACAGACACTAGCCTACAACAAGTTAACTTGGGACTGGAATGTAGTTGAGCCCTAACCAAGTATAACACCGCTTAAGGTACAGTCGCGTTCCTTACACCTCTGAATCCCAGCAGGACTCTACGTACTTGATTCCCTTAGATGATCTCACCCACAACTAAGAGTTGCTACGACCCAAAGTTGATGACTTTTTAAACAAATCTATCTCCCACTAAAAAGTCTATTCTGATAAATAAATATGTCTCCCACAGATATACCTATGAATTTTTGTTCCGTCTTTTGATAAATCAAGGTGAACGGGAACCAATTAATAATCTGGTCTTATATTCCTGAAGAACAGCCTAGAAATATCAATCAGCTCACAATAACTTAACTATATGGTAGTAGAACAAGTTATTGTGGAATCACAAGGAATGAGATGAAGAGCTTTGTGATTACTTTTTATATCTTACCTATCGGAGATAAATCTCGAGCCAATATTAGAGAAGATGGTACTCAATACGATAGAACAAGTAAGATCAGAACACGCAACTATAGAGAAAATAGTTGGGTCTGGCTTCAGAATCCCAATGAAGTCTTTAAGTCGTTAACCTATAATGGTTTTAGGAAAAACCTAGGTTAAAGGAGAATCTACTCTAGTATGCAACTAGTATCACACTAAAGGTGTGGGGATCAGGTTTTTCAGTTGCTAGAGTTCTCCCTTATATAGTCTTAAAATCAGGGTTTGATAGCTTAGAAACAAAACAATCAATATTCACCGTTAGATGAAAACCTGATTTAAGATTCAATCTAAGTTTTCTTAAAACCAAAGAAGTATCTTTCCACCGTTAGATGTTCTTAGCTTGTTACACACAAATGAAATATACCTTCATTTAGATATGGGTAACCGTACCTAAACGTATATATTGAGTTGGATCAATAACAGTTAACCGAAGTTACCCATATGAACACTTTTGTATTAACCACATTCATCTAACACTTCTAGATCAAATGATAATCAAATGAATATAATTGTGTTACTCATAGAGTTGTTCAATTGTTTATATTCTCATAGAAAAAATTGGATTTGATTCATGATTGTACAAAGTACTTATTCAAGAATCAATTCATCAACATTAAGCCACGGTTTGCAAAGATTGTATTCCTTAATTTATTAATGTATTTGTTCATGAGTATGGAATCATACTTAACCGATTTTAGAACTTAAACCAACTCAGTTTGCAAAAGGGTACGCAAACTTAAGTTCCGGACTGTGGTCTTGTCCGACAGTTCGCAAACCAGTATGCATACCGTCGTTCCAGACCTAACTCAGGTAGAACCGTTCGCATATTGGTATGCATACTTGGTTCCCAGACTTTAAAAGTTAAAACCGTTCGCATACTGGTATGCAAACTTGGTTTCCGTACCTGAATCATACTACAATAGTTTTCATACTGGTATGCATATTGTGTTAAATACAGACAATGGTTAATTGTTCTAAACTCCCATTTCAATCATTGAAACATCCTTAGAAGACGACAATAGCTGTCTCACACAAACTATTAAATTATAAGTAATTTTCAAGTGATTGAATGATCAGTACGGAACATTCCGATTCGACATCAAATGATTGTCTCACACAAATCATGTAAGGTGTTTCAAGGCAATTTTCACATGATCATCTTTTGACTTATTATTTAGTTTCCAACAAATAAATTGTTTCCGACTAAACTCATGAAGAGAATGATGAACGTAGCTAAAGCAAAAATCTTCCAACACATATTTCGAGAAAGATATAAGCAATTTAAACTCATCTCGAAATATCAAATGTGTATAATGTAAAAGTCTATATAGCTATACGACTTAGTCTTAATAGGAAATAGAATATAATAGACTTTTGAGTGACAGATAAGTTCTTGTATCCACATACCTTTTGTTGATGAAGTTTCTTCAAGCTCTCCTCAGTAGATCTTCGTCTTTAATCGATGAACTCCGTGAAGTCTAAAGCTCAACTACACATTCTATCAAGACATAGCTATTATAAGTAGAATAGAAATCAAGACTTATAGTTATAAGTAGACTAGAAATCAAGACTTTTAGTTTTGATCACCTAAATTTCACAAACAAGCTTGAGATAACAACGCTTGCGAGTCCGACCGAGTAGTGCTCTAACAATCTCCCCCTTTGTCAATTTTAGTGACAAAACTATCAATACATATGGATTACACAATAAATAAACTTTGTAGATTCTCATCCAATATGCTTGATTTCCTTGGTTCTTCAACATTCCTTGAATTCTTCGTCACTCCAAGTACTTCAGTGATTCTGAACGTGTTCAACTCAGCATCATTGTTGTTGAAGATCCGTAGCTATAACAATAAGAAAACAGATGTTCTCAATTATTGTTATACAATGTCATAGTATTATTACACAACATCAAAGTTCAATTGTATCACAACTTTGACAATAATACTAAGGTGATATGTATCACTCCCCCTTAGTCAATACTTCATATCACATGAAAACCACTCCCCCTTACATAATTGTCCGTAAACCATATGTATGTAGTGTGAACTACAAAATAATTCTCCCCCTTTTTGTCAATATAAATTGGCAAAGGTACGAAAACTAGCGGGATCATAATGAAATTCTCAAATAGATTATGCATGACTAAAAGAGAACATATCAACTTTGTTTCGATGATTTCACATAGTCGAAACTTAGTGTATTCATCAAGGAGTTTATAAATATACAAGATAACTCCTACAATATTCCACAGCCGCACTCCCCACAAATATTTGGCAATTAAGCGCAAGTTCAATTAAGAACACTCCCCCATAAAATGTCATCCCCGAAAGAACAACAAGAGCGACCTTACTTTTACGAGAAAATAAGGATTTCTTTGGACATTAACAAATTACACGAAACATGAATTTGTATCCAGAAAACTCGAATAAATTAACCACAACAGAACCTTAATGATTAATTAAATCAGAAATGCTCAACATAAGGAAACTTACGGAGCCATACTGTACTTTCACATAGAAGTGGATCAGGAAAAGATCAATACTACGGATTCAAAAGTTCATTCTATCTTTTATCAATATTTGCATAATGACATAATAGACTTAACTTTTGACATATGAGATAATCATAGTTCACGGACGTAAACAACCATATCCCATAATATAAAACCATAAAGATGAATACTGCAAAATCATCTTCCAAATAACTTAGAATTATAATAAATAAATCCAAAACATTGCAAGATGAAAATCGTTGGCAATAGCTATGTGTAATCACACTATTTGCAATTCCAAACCCTAGTTATCCTTCTCAAAACACAAGAATAAATTCTCATAAGAAGTTTCCTAGACATTATTTAAGCAAGAAACAAAAGGTCATTTCACTTACTTTGAAGACTCTTCTCATATTCCTAATAATCATCAAGCTCATCTTCGATTAGACCAATTCTGGATTCGGGATTATCCATCTTGTCCTCAATTCTTTTGGTTAAAGATTTGAGTTCACTCTTCAAAACACGTACTTGTTCTAAGAAGAGATTCATGGTTAATGAGAGATTATCAAAATGAGAGACAGTGGGATTCATATCAGAGAGGGAATCACGTTTGTCATGACACATCTCATTTTCTGAAGAATCAAAACGAACTTTCTTAGAGGGAAAGAGAACAGTCCAAACACCATCTTCTTTACTGGAAAGACTTGATGAGGACACGATAAAAGAAGATAAATGAAATGCTTACTTAGAGGAAAGAAATATTGTAACTTAAAAAGAGGATGATATGGGATAAATTTCCAAAACGACATTTGACCAAAACCCTAACAAAATTTTGGATGTCCCAAAAAGGACATTATTAGGTAAACCGTACATAGGAACGGTTGTTAGCTCAATAACAGAAATTAGAGCGCAGTAAGGAAAAACAGAAACAAGTTTGCAGAAAGGCAACAAAATTCTTTTTACAGCCCTCTTGAAGATTATGGTTTTTTTCCAAGGGAAAAAGAACAAGAACACTCTTAAATCCTATTACAAAATGTAATTTTCCCATCCAATAAAGGATCAGGTGATTTTTTTTGAGAAAAGGATGATTTCGTAATGCCTTGTTTCTGATTCCTCTTTATGGAGTAAAGATCAAGAGTATACGTCTTCCTTTCCTGCAATATTCCGAAAACCCTGTTTATCGATTTTCGCAAACTATGAATGGTTTTGATTATCTGTTTCGAAAGTGATGTAGACTTCTTATGAGATTTTCTTTTCTCCTTCTGATAGCGTAAATTAATAGAATAAGATTTTTCAAGAGCCTTTGTGCAATCCATCTCTAGGTGATCCTGGATTTTATACAAGGGTAACAAACGATTTGTTGTATCATTGTATTTTATCATGTCTTTCTCGTTACAAGAGAGGTTTGAAAAATACATAATTTCAGGAGTAATATGCTGATTGGGTTTAAAAAAAATTGTCGAGGATAATCGATTCTTCTTCTTAAAATCACGGTTGCGAGATGCCGCATTCTCTTTCTTTAATTTTTTCAGTTGACATTCCAGATCATGAATCCTTTTAATCCATGCTTCCTTCTCCAGTTGAAACATACTCTTCATTGAGTACAAATATTTGGTCAAAAGATCAATTTTCTTTTCTGAGGAAGTTAGATCGTTTATCGTGGAACAATCAGAGCTGTTAGAAACACAAGTGTGATTATCAGCAAAGTAGGTGAGAGAACTTTCACAGACTTCTTCCTCAGGACAGTAGTCAAGAGTTGCCATCCATGCTTTGGTTAACTCACTAACCTCCTTATTAGGATAACCAGAGATATGAATACTTTATAGGACTTGGAACAAGTCCCATTATCATAGTCTTTGTGAACTTTTTCATCCTTCTTATTGATTGAAGACGGATATTTTTGAGAATTTCTTTTCCTCTATCTAAGAGTTTTCTTTAACTGTTGTACAAACAATGAAAGAGTTGAATAAAAGCAATTCTCATCCTTTGTATCAATCAATTCAGGACATAGAGATTTTACATCAGATGTAGTAACAAGATTGCAAGACATGTGAAGTTTTTCTCTTTTACTCAGTTCAAGATAAAAAAATCTTTAGTTTTCCAACAAGAGTATTTCTGGAAAGAGTTTCAAGGTTATTTCCTTCAACAATGGCATGTTTCTTAGAATCGTATCTAGCTGGCAATGATCTGAGAATTTTCATCACAATGTCTTTTTCAGAAATAGTACCTAATGCAAAAGATGCATTAACAATTTCAGACACTTTGTGATTAAACTTATCAAAAGAATCTTCATCAGCCGTACGAAGGTTTCCCCAATCAGAATTTAGGTTTTGAAGCCTAACTTTTTTCCCCATAGGTATTCCCTTCAAATACGGTTTCTAAGATATCCCAAGCATCTTTAGACCGAGTGCACGTAGTCACATGGTAATGAAGATCTGGGGTAATGGCATGTATGATAGCATTTAAGCCGTCAGAATTTTGCTTTGCAGCGAGAATCTCGTCAGGCTCATACCTACTGTAACCGTTGGAGGATATAAAGCCATTAACAACATAAACCCATGATTGAAAATCACGTGCTTGAAGAAAGGCACGCATAATAATTTTCCATCACAAGTAATTCGAGTCATAGAGACTGGCGGTACGTTTACAGAGATATCGCTTCTGTCCATAGAGTCAGATTGCTACAAACACAGACTTATGAGGTCTTTAATGTGTTTGACATCTCTGATACCAATTGAAAAAGAGGGGGTCTAACAACCACACCCAAAATTTTGTTCGGCAATCTGTATGGACTAACTCCAATATAATTTCGAAAGAATCAACTAGACAGTCAGACTCAATCAAGAAAATATATCCAAGAGTTATATCTTTGTTTCTTAATGTAATCAGCAAATCAAACAGATAGGAATCCGTGAGCCTGATTATTATAAGAAACAACTTGAACGGTACCAAAGACCTATGTTCAAGTTTCAATAAATTTCAATCAACAACCAAAGGTCGGATTAACCAATTGATTGAACTACGCACAACCTGTGATATTTCAATTATATAAACAAATATAATGTGGAAAAGAAATAACACAGACCATAAGTTTTGTTAACGAGGAAACCGCAAATGCAGAAAACCCCCGGGAACTAGTCCAGATTTGAACACCACACTGTATTAAGCCGCTACAGACACTAGCCTACTACAAGTTAACTTAGGACTGGAATGTAGTTGAGCCCTAACCAAGTCTCACAACGATTAAATGTAAGGATATGCAAGCTCGTCAACGCTATTGGACCGGTCAAGAGATGATCAAGTGACATTTTAGCCGCTAATGACTCGATTAGTTAATATAGATTTTGATTAATAGAAATTAATCTAAACACGATCGAGATACGAAATTAGTACCGCTGGATAGATCTTGAAAAGTTACCTTGAATGGACTACTTGAACGTGTCAATCGAATACCAGACGAAGAAGTAATCATCGGTTACATATGAGGGGGAAAAATGGTCTTTTTGCTTTAGACCGACCTGGGTTGCACATATTCGAAACGCTGGGTGCCGTAGTAAAACCATTTGGTTTTATCTCAAAACCTATCGAAGAAGAATTCATTTTCTTCTCTTCTCTTCTTCTTTCTTCTTCTCTTTCCCCTGTTCTTCACAGCTCGTGTTTCTGTGAGAAGATTTTATGATTTTGAGATCAGAAACTTAGGGTAATCAATAAGAATTGATTGTTTGTGGTGGTGTTGATGTTTATTTAGTTCGGGAAAAGAAGGAGATGATGTTGTTATAGTCAAAATTAGGGTTTATAGGGTTGATTGATGTTCTGAAGATTTTGAAGATGAATTATGGAGCCTTTGTTAGATGAAGAATTACGGGTAGGTGTTTAATTGAGGCTTTGAAGTTGATTCAGTGATGAATCGAAGAATTAGGGTTTGTAAGAAGAACTCAGAAAATGGTTAGAAGTTGAATTTGATGTTCCAATGAAGTGATTAGACATGAGTTTGATGTGAATTAGAGTATTGATTGAAGCAAGGTTATGCTAGGAGTGAAGATCGATTCAATTTAAGAGTTGGGGTTTCCGTTCTTCCCCAAATTGAGAAATTAGGGTTTGATTCTTGAATATTTTTGATAAGGAGGAATTAGGAGATGGGTTTGCTTGAGTTGAGGATTTGTATTGATATTGTGAACTAGAATTAGGGAAAAGAGGATTGAGAATCATTTTAGGGATTTCTGAGGACTAGTGATGATGATGATGAGTATTGAGATTATTAGTGAAACTAAATCAAAGTCAAGAAGAAGTGGTTTCCATGGCTTTTGTGGTAACTCTTCCTTAAGATGTTTTTAGCTCAGTTATTCAGTTTTATTGAATGAATATATGTGTTTGATAATTGAATTAAGATTTAAGATGTGTGTGTGTGTGTGTGTGTGTGTGTGTATGTTGGAGCTAGTATTTCAAGTTGTTATAATAATGAACCCTAGGATATGCTTGTGATGGACTGGGTTTAGAGAAATGGAATTAGATGAATGTTAGACAGGAAAGAATCTTGAGGAGGTATAACTGGTAGTATTAGTTAAAGTGCAACTGCAGAAATGGAAGTGGAAGTGAGTAGTTGTGTTACTGAAATTACAGGGAAGCTTAGGAAATGTAATGAGATTAAGTAAGGGTGTGTAGAACTGGGTCTGGTACTGGTATTGCAGGTATTGATGAAGAAGTTTTGTTGATGGTGTTATCCTTAGCTGAAGTTATGAAATTGATAAAGAATGGGATTAACTGAAGAATGGTGGTGTTAGTGCAATGACTATTGTAGCTGAGCCATAGATGTTACACAATGAAGGATTAGTATAAATTACAACTAAAGAAGTAGATTCAGGGATTTATTGTTGTTGAATATTTGAATAAGATGAGTAAATTGAAGTAAATGTTCATGGGACTGGTAGTGATATTGCAGATGGGGTTAGAGTTAGTCTGGTGGTACATTTGAGTTGTAATGTATGAATCTGTTGAGAAGAATTGAAGATAATGATGTTACAGTTGAATGATTGTTAGAAATGGAGATGGAAAATAGTTATAGAGTTGTGTTGCATCATGATTGTGCATCTTGTCTTGTGTTTGTGCATTAGAAGTTTCGCCTGTGCAAAGGCTTTGGCTTTGAACCTTTATGTGCAGTCAGATGTCTGACTTAGTTGACTCAGTTTATCTGACTGAGTCAAATGTGAATCTGACTTATATGAATCAGTCTTTTTGACTGAGTTGACTCAATAACTAGACCTGACCAGACTGTAGCTGACTCAGTATGACCGAGTTAGACTTTAAACTTTGACATTGACTCTGAATGGACCAGTTGACTGTAGACTTGACCTGACCTTTGACCATCACTTTGACCATTAGTGACCGTCAGTTGACTCATATGGACCAGGCCTGTTTAGTGGATTTGGGTTTAGGCATAGTTTTCCTATTTTGATGAATTGGACCATATATGGTCCGTACTGACCTTTGGTTCCTTCTACTGAGTTGTAGATATTCATAAAACCTATCAAGTGGACTATATAACCAACCTAATTGAATTAGTGAACCTTTAGATGTACTAAATATAGATAATAAAAAGGTGTAGAACCATAAATGGGTTTAGAACCATTAGATAGAATTGTATGTTTCTTGTGTGAGCCTTTCGGCTAATTTCTTAGAGTGATTGTGTGATTTATAGTTAGTCTTTATTAACAACGATCGATACAAAGAATGAACCAGTGGATCGTGGATCTCGAGGTAGGCATGGATTGTCATCAAATCAGGTGGGAACTCTGTACCCTTCTTGTAATCATTAAGTTTACTTTATCTGCGAGCACGATGAGTCCTTAATTTCTGTGAACTTTTTGTTTGTAATTGAATGAGTATGTTGTGTGCTATGCGTTGTGTATTTCCCTCGCGAGGAGTGTCTGTATTTCCCCATAGCTCCCTTGCTAAGTTAAGTAGGGCGGTACGCCATCCGTCGGCAATAGTATTACATTTTATGCTTATGTTGATAGTAGGGCGGTACGCTATCCGTCGGCAATAGTATTACACTTTTTGTTTATTATGATAGTAGGGCGGTACGCCATCCGTCGGCAATAGTATCTTAGTAGGCTGGTACGCCATCCGTTCTGATATTACATATACTAATTTAATTGGGGGAAATTACTCGTGTGCATATCATACTTGATTGTTCAGTCTTAGCAGTATGACTGGGTTACTATGGCCTTGACTTAGGAATAAATTCTAGGTTCATTACTGGAGATGGTCATTATTTGGAGACTTCGGTCTACGAATAATGATTGGGCCTTTTGTGAACCTGTTATGCGGGGTTAGATCATAGTAATCAAAACCTTATTATATTCTAGACTTAGATGGCGGCATCAGAATTTATGATGTGTACGCATTCCATGATAATATCTTACGGTACTCGAATTCATGTTATCATTTGAGACTGGAGTTATTCCTAGCATCTTCTTCTCAATTGAATGAGACGAGGTTAGGATAATATATGTTTAGGTTGTTTCATTCAATTCTCGTAGATCCATCAGGTGGTGGATCTTTCATGGATATTGTCACGATGGACGTAATATCTGGGGAAAAGAGTTGAAGCAATCTTCTGCTTCGTGTTGTGTGTTAAAGGTGTTATCTGCTTTCTTCTATTGTTCTGTTGCTTTTAAGTTTATTATCTTTTAGAACTATGAGGCATGTTAGTGATTACTTGAAAGTTATATGTTTCCATTGGGCACCCCTTTGGGATGATGTGTTCACTCGCTCCCACTTCAGTTTCAGTGATCAGAAGAAATGATGCGCGTGAAGATATTCGTTTTCATAGCTTAAGGGTTTTAACGAACTGAAGATGTTTGTTTATCTTTTATGTTTGTATTGTTTTGTTAATCTGTAACACAACACATTATTATATTCATATCACTCGAGAGACTTTCACTTATTTAATATCAGAGAATATGGGATTGTTTTGGGAATCAATTTATGTTATTATGATTCCTGGAATTAGTAAACTAGGTTTGATGCTTCAAATAGGTTGTAATTCTTTCAGCTAAGCAGGTTTAGTATTTGGGGCGTCACAAGTTGGTATCATTGCACACTATTAGATCTTACATGAGAAACAATAGATAATAGATAGTGCCAATTAGTGTAACAGTTTAGTTTAGAACTGAGATAGGTTGTGAGATAAATCTTAATCACTAAAAGCGAACAATAACTAAAAGATTTGTTTGATTGATTGATTTGTTTGTTTGGCTATGTGTACGTTTTATGAAGTAAAAATTGTAGGGTAAACCAATTACTTTATGTTTTGCAAAGAGATTAAAGAATAATTACTCTATAATTATGAACACATAGACAATCCAACACTAAAAAAAGTAGAGGTTAGTATATCTGATAAATCCCAAACTTATTTAGGAATTCATTGAGTAACTTGCTTTTATATAGGGCCATTAATCTATTGAAATGGAAAATTATTAATGCTTATCCACGGTTGAGTTTTGTAAATTAAACTAATGACGAATTAGAAATATATATTTTGCGTGTAAATCAGATAATTAATATAAAATTACTAGGTTATACTTAAGAAAGTGAAGATATATTGCATAAAATAAAAAGACTAAAATTATTAGGTTAGGCTTAAGAACTTAATTGTTAATAATCTTATACCCAAATTATCTTTAGTCCAATAAATGATTCAGTAAAACATTAAAACAAAAGTTAAACAAATACACATGAAGATGTAATAATAGTATTTTGATGCTTAGTACAATTTCATATTTAAAAGAAAATAAATTCGTATATTAATAAGAGATATATTACAATTTTACGCAGACTCAAATTTAAAACATATTAAATTACCAAGATGATATTTAACAAGAAATAGTATATGAATTCAATATGAATAAACAAAATCAATTATAAATCTTTACGTAAATGTAGAGTCATATTTAGAAAAATTAAAACTTAGTGTACTAACTGGACTATGAACAAACCAATAACGATGATAATAAGAATAATAATGAGAATAATAACACATATGATAAATTATATTTGAGTAATTAGGTTAATAGAAAATTTATGGTAGATAATATTTGGAATTTTTTTTGCATATTATTTAACAATAAAGTTAAAATATCAGATAATATAGATTGAGGTGAAATCAAATTTGGATTAGTTATATGGATATATATTTTTTTTAACAAACATGAAACTACATCAAATTAATAAATTACTAAATTTTAGACTATAATTAGCGCGGAGAATTTATACATAATTATTTGTTAGAACATAAATTATTGTAGTTGAACCTAGAGCTACAAACTTTAGATCTTAGTTGTAGATAGCCAGGTAAATTATGTTTCATTTCATGTTGCTTCGATCGAACTCATTTGAAATGAGTTAGATTTTGTGCGTCTGCAAGTATGAGCAGTACTTGCATTGATAGGTAGATCGTTTTAATATCCGTGGTCGAAAATTCTTGTAAGGTGTGTAGAATGTAAGGATACGCAAGCTCGTCAACGCTATTGGACCGGTCAAGAGATGATCAAGAAACATTTTAGCCGCTAATGACTCGATTAGTTAATATAGATTTTAATTAATATAAATTAATCTAACAATGATCTAGATACGAAACTAGTACGGCTGGATAGATCTCAAAAAGTTACGTGGACAGGACTACTCGAACGTGTCAATCGAATACCAGACGAAGAAGTAATCATCAGATACGTATGCGGGGAAAAATGGTCTTTTTGCTTTAGACCGACCTTGGATGCCCATATCCTAAACGCTGGGTTCCGTAGTAAAATCATTTGGTTTTATCTCAAAACTGATCGAAGAAGAATTCATTTTCTTTTCTTCTCTTCTTCTTTCTTCTTCTTCCTTCTTCTCTTTCCCCTGTTCTTCACAGCTCGTGTTTCTGTGAGAAGATTTTATGATTTTGAGATCAGAAACTCAGGGGAATCAATAAGAATTGATTGTTGGTGGTGGTGTTGATGTTTATTTAGTTCGGGAAAAGAACGCGATGATGCTGTTATAATCAAAATTAGGGTTTATAGGGTTGATTGATGTTCTGAAGATTTAGAAGATGAATTATGGAGCCTTTGTTAAATGAAGAATTACGGGTAGGTGTTTAATTGAGGCTTTGAAGTTGATTCAGTGATGAATCGAAGAATTAGGGTTTGTAAGAAGAACTCAGAAAATGGTTAGAAGTTGAATTTGATGTTCCAAGGAAGTGATTAGAGATGGGTTTAACTTGAATTAGATTATTAATTGAAGCAGGGTTGTGCTAGGAGTGAAGATTGATTCAATTTAAGAGTTAGGGTTTCTGTTCTTCCCCAAATTGAGAAATTTGGGTTTGATTCTTGAAGATTGTGGATAAGGAGGAATTATGAGATGGGTTTTCTTGAGTTGAGGATTTGTATTGATATCGTGAACTAGAATTAGGCAAAAGAGGATTGAGAATCATTTTAGGGATTTCTGAGAACTAGTGATGATGATGATGATGAGTATTGAGATGATTAGTTAAACTTAATCAAAGTAAACAAGAAGTGGTTTCCATGGCTTTTGAGGTAATTCTTCCTTAAGATGTTTTTAGCTCAGTTATTCAGTTTTATTTAATGCATATATGTGTTTGATAATTGAATTAAGATTTGAGATGTGTGTGTATGTATGTTGGAGCTAGTATTTCAAGTTGTTATAATAATGAACCCTAGGATATGCTTGTGATGGACTATGTTTAGAGAAATGGAATTAGATGAATGTTAGACAGGAAAGAATCTTGAGGAGGTATAACTGGTAGTATTAGTTAAAGTGTTACTGCAGAAATGGAAGTGGAAGTGAGTAGTTGTGCTATTGAAATTACAGGGAAGCTTAGGAAATGTAATGAGATTAAGTCAGGGTGTGTAGATCTGGGTCTTGTAATGGTATTGCAGGTATTGATGATGTAGTTTTGTTGATGGTGGTAGCCTTAGCTGAAGTTATGAAATTGATAAAGAATGTGATTAACTTAAGAATGGTGGTGTTAGTGCAATGAGTATTGTAGCTGAGCCATAGATGTTACACAATGAAGGATTAGTATAAATTACAACTAAAGAAGTAGATTCGGGGATTTATTGTTGTTGAAGATTTGAATGAGATGAGTGAATTGAAGTAACAGTTCATAGGAGTGGTAGTGATATTGCAAATGGGGTTAGAGTTAGACCGGTGGTACATTTGAGTTGTAATATATGAATCTGTTGAGAAGAATTGAAGATATTGATGTTACAGTTGAATGATTGTTAGAGATGGAGATGGAAAATAGTTATAGAGTTGTGTTGCATCATGTTTGTGCATCTTATCTTGTGTTTGTGCATTAGAAGTTTGGCCTGTGCAGTCAGATGTCTGACTTAGCTTACTCAGTTTAACTGACTCAGTCAAATATGAATCTGACTTACATGAATGGGTCTTGTTGACTGAGTTAAAAAAAAACTAGACCTAAACAGACTGTAGCTGACTCAGTGTGTCCGAGTTAGACTTTAACCTTTGAATATGAATGAAACAGTTGACTTGACCTTTGACTGTGGACTGGACCTGACCTTTGACGTGGATTGTTAGTTGACCTTTGACCATCAGTTTGACCATTTGTAACCGTCAGTTGACTCATATGGACCAGGCCTTAAGTTTATGGGATTGTTTTGTGGATTTTGGTTTAGGCATAGTTTTCTTATTTTGATGAATTGGACCCTTTATGGTCCGTATTGACCTTTGGTTCCTTCTAAAAAGTTGTAGATATTCATAAAACATATCAAGTTGACTATAGAATCAACCTAATTGAATTAGCGAACCTTTAGATGTACTAAATATAGATAATGAAAAGGTATAGAACCATTAGATAGAATTGTATGTTTCTTGTGTGAGCCTTTTGGCTAATTTCTTAGAGTGATTGTCTGATTTACAGTTAGTCTTTATTAACAACGATCGATACAAAGAATGAACCAGTGGATCGTGGATCTCGAGGTAGGCATGGCTTGTCATCAAATCAGGTGGGAACTCTGTATCCTTCTTGTAATCATTAAGTTTACTATATCTGCGATCACGATGAGTCCTTAATTTCTGTGAACTTTTTGTTTGTAATTGAATGAGTATGTTGTGTGCTATGCGTTGTGTATTTCCCTCGTGAGGAGTGTCCGTGTTTCCCCAAAGATCCTTGCTAAGTTAAGTAGGGTGGTACGCCATCCGTCGGCAATAGTATTACATTTTCCCCTTGTTTTGATAGTAGGGCAGTACGCCATTCGTCGGAAATAGTATTACATTTTCTGTTTATTATGATAGTAGGGCGGTACGCCATTCGTCGGCAATAGTATCTTAGTAGGACGGTACGCCATCCGTTCTGATATTATATATACTATTTTAATTGGGGGAAATTACTCGTGTGCATATCATACTTGATTGTTCAGTCTTAGCAGTATGACTGGGTTACTATGGTCTTGACTTAGGAATAAATTCTAGGTTCATTACTGGAGATGGTCATTATTTGGAGACTTCAGTCTACGAATAATGATTGGGCCTTTTGTGAACCTGCTGTGTGGGGGTCAGATCATAGTAATCAAAACATTATTATATTCTAGACTTAGATGGTGGCATCAGAATTATTAGGTGTACGCATTCCACGATAATAGCTTATGGTACCCGGATTCATGCTATCATTTGATACTGGAGTTATTCATAGCATCTTATTCTCTATTGAGTGAGATGGGTTAGGATAATATATGTTTAGGTTGTTTAATTCAATTCTCGTAGATCCATCCGGTGGTGGATCTTTCATGGATATTTCCACGATGGACGCAATATCTGGGGAAAAGAGTTGAAGAAATCTTATGTTTCGTGTTGTGTGTTAAAGGTGTTATCTTCTTTCTTCTATTGTTCTGCTTCTTTTAAGTTTGTTATCTTTTAGAACTGTGAGGCATGTTAGTGATTCCTTCAATGTTATATGTTTCCATTAGGCACCCCTTTGGAATCATGTGCTCATTCATTCCCACTTCAGTTTCAGTGACCAGAAGAATTTATGCGCGTGAAGATATCTGTTTCCAGGTTTTAGCGAACTGAGGATGTTTGTTTATCTTTTATGTTTGTATTGTTTTGTTAATCTTTAACACAACACATTATTATATTCATATCACTCGAGAAATTTTCACTTATTTAATATCAGAGAATTTGGGATTTTTTTTGAATCAGTTTATGTAATTATGATTTTTGGAATCAGTAAACTAGGTTTGAAGCTTCAATTAGGTTGTAATTCTTTTAGCTAAGCAGGTTTAGTATTTTTGGCATCACATTAAGGTACAGTCGCGTTCCTTACGCCTATGAATCCCAGCAGGACTCTACGCACTTGATTCCCTTAGCTGATCTCACCCACAACTAAGAGTTGTTACGACCCAAAGTGGAATACTTTATAAACAAATTTGTCTCTCACAGAAAAGTCCATTCTGATAGATAAATCTGTCTCCCACAAATATAACTATGAAGTTTTGTTCCGTCTTTTGATAAATCAAGGTGATTAGGAACCAAATTATAATCCGGTCTTATATTCCCGAAGAAAAGCCTAGAAATATCAATTACCTCACAATAACTTAACTATATGGTAGTATAACAAGTTATTGTGAAATCACAAAGAATGAGACGAAAAGCTTTGTGATTACTTTTTATATCTTACCTATCATAGATAAATCTCGAGCCAATCTTAGAGAAGATAGTACTAAATACGATAAAACCAGAAAGATCAGAACACGCAACTACAGAGAAAATAGTTGGGTTTGGCTTCAGAATCCCAATGAAGTCTTTAAGTCGTTAACTTATAATGCTTTTAGGAAAAACCTAGGTTAAAGGAGAATCGACTCTAGTACGCAACTAGTATCACACAGAAGGTGTGGAGATTAGGTTTTCCAGTTGCTAGAGTTCTCCCTTATATAGTCTTCAAATCATGGTTTGATAGCTTAGAAACAAAGCAATCAATATTCACCGTTAGATGAAAACCTGATTTAAGATTCAAGCTAAGTTTGCTTAAAACCAAAGCAATATCTCTCCACCGTAAGATGGCTTAGCTTGTTACACACAAATGAAATATACCTTCATTTAGGTATGGGTAACCGTACCTAAACGTATATATTGAGTTTGCTCAATAATAGTTAACCGAAGTTAGCCATATGAACACTTTTGTATTAACCACATTCATCTAACACTTCTAGATCAAATGATAATAAAATGAATACAATTGTGTTACTCATAGAGTTTTTCAATTTTTTATATTCTTATAGAAGTATACTAGACACAATTGAAACAAAATCGGATTTGATTCATGATTGTACAAAGTACTTATTCAAGAATCAATTCATGAACATTAAGCCACGGTTTGTAAAGATTGTATTCCTTAATTTACTAATGTATTTATTCATGAGTATGGAATCATACTTAACTGATTTTAGAACTTAAACCAACTCAGTTTGCAAACGGGTACACAAACTTAAGTTCCGGACTTTGGTCTTGTCCGACAGTTCGCTAACCAGTATGCATACTGTCGTTCCAGACCTAACTCAGGTAGAACCGTTCGCATACTGGTATGCATACTTGGTTTCCGAACTTAAACAGTTAAAACC
This sequence comes from Papaver atlanticum, assembly GCA_023531105.1. Taxonomy (NCBI): domain Eukaryota; kingdom Viridiplantae; phylum Streptophyta; class Magnoliopsida; order Ranunculales; family Papaveraceae; genus Papaver; species Papaver atlanticum. The sequence goes on from JAJJMB010016078.1 coordinate 2,355,672, forward strand.
GTTCGCATACTGGTATGCAAACTTGGTTTCCGGACCTGAATCATACTACAACAGTTTACATACTGGTATACATACTGTGCTATATCCAGACAATGGTTAATTGTTCTAAACTCCTATTTCAATCATTGAAACATCCTTAGAAGACGATAATAGCTGTCTCACACAAAGTATTATCTTATAAGTAATTTTCAAGTGATTGAATGATCAATACGAAACATTCCGAGTCGACATCAAATGACTGTCTCACACAAATCATGTAAGATGTCTCAAGGAAATTTTCACATGATCATCTTTTGACTTATTATTTAGTTTCCAACAAATAAATTGTTTCCGACTAAACTTGTCAAGAATAATGATGAACGTAGTTAAAGCAAAAAGCTTCCAACACATATTTCAAAAAAGATATAAGCGAGTTAAACTCAACTCGAAATATAAAATGTGTATAATGTAAAAGTCTATATAGCTATACGACTTAGTCACAATAGGAGATAAAATATGATAGACTTCTGAGTGATAGACAAGTTTTAGTCTCCACATACCTTTTGTTGATGAAGTTCCTCCATGCTCTCCTCAGTAGATCTTCTTCTTAAATCGATGAACGCCGTGAAGTCTAAAGCGCAACTACACATTCTATCCTAATCCGAGACATAGCTATAAGTAAACTAGAAATCAAGACTTGTTGTTTTGATCACCTAAACTTGATAAACAAGCTTGAGATAGCAACGCTTTCGAGTTCGACCGAGCAGTTCTCTAACAATGACGACGGTAGTCAAGTACACCACAATCTTTTCGTTTCAACCTATAAGTCCGATACCTTGAGTGGTCGTCTATGGACAAAATCGAGAAAATACAATTTCAAGATATTCACTTGATAATAGTTATGGTACAAGAACGATTGACTATAGGATCAATGTCAAGTGATTAGGATTTAACGTACAAGTATTATTTACTTTATTATAATAAAACAATTATAATGCGGAAGTAAAGTAAATGACATAACAAGATTTTGTTAACGGGGAAACCGCAAATGAAGAAAAACCACAGGACCTAGTCCAGTTTTGAACACTCTCAGAATTAAGCCGTTATACAAAGTAATAAGCCAACTTCGTACACTTGATACCAGGTAATCTACCCCTAGTTACTTAGTTCCCTCAGTATTCCTACGCCTACTACTGTCTGGCAAACGCACTTGAATCCGAAGACAGAAATCACTATCTTGAGTTGCTTTACCGATGTAAAGTCTTAAGTACTGAACTCATTTTGATCGTCTTCCAAACAAAAAAGGATCAAAGATGTTTGGTAACTACTCCAATAATCTTTTAAGAAAATATTCGTTGAGTTTTGACAAAGGCTCTTCCGTTTAAACTAGTAAACTCCTATGTCGGGTATGATAAACCCAAATCAGCAAATTAGATTTAGATTCACAACTATAAGATTTGGATACTGAAGAATACCACCAAATGATAGTTGCCGATTTATAAGACTATTTGATCAAATCTATCAAAGATAAATCAGATTTTAGTTGGATCCCATCCGATTAAGATGTGTGCACAAATCACGAGATACAAAAACCAATAAGAAAAATCTTCTTGTCTTCAAATCTTCAATTGGCTTCTATTGTACCTGCACAACACAAAATTGAATCCACTAATGATCGATCACACACAGAACAAAGTTTGTTAACAATGGATGATTACAAGTTGTCTTCAGCTCTAAAAGCAGTTCTGAAGATCCAATCAATACTTTGATCTAGTTTGAGTGACCTTATGATAGAATAGAAGGCTCTCAAGAATAATCAAACTAGGTGCAATCAAAGTTTCAACAACCGTTAGTCAATCAAATCAATAATCGAAACTAAAATAACAATTCAATTATCTAGTTTCCCACCAACGGTACTCGTAGAGCTTCTTGATCGCACAGAAATCTTTAAACTAGTGGTCGTAAGAGATTTCTCCTAATTAGGGTACTTTCCTCTCCGGATAGATGGCTCCACCATAAACAACACAAATGGAGTTTGCATGGCTCTTATGATAGTTTGCCAGACATGCAAACTCAACTAATATCCAACGTGTAATTTCGAAATCTATTTTTAGAAAATATCTAATATTATTTTAGTACTTAACTAATTTTGCTTTTCAAGGGATATGTTTTGATTGCTGGAGAATTAAAAACATAAAATTGAAAATCTTAATTAAAAGATTCTCAATATTTCGGTTTGGGATCACCTTGAGTATCAAGGAATATCTTTGAACAATAAAAGATAAAAAATATACACATGTTCAGATTATGTCGACATCTAGAATTTTCCTATTTAGCAAACCCTAATTCAAAACTCACACAAAACCATAAAGTAATATGTGAATGTAGAAAATAGGTTTTGCTCTTGGGACCGGTTCTACCATGACTCCTAACATAGGTTAAGATTGGTTCTACCGAGACTCCAAATATAGGTAGGAATCGGTTCTACAATGTATCCCTATATAGGTGAGGATCGTTTCAACAAAGACTCCCAACAAAGCTAGGATCGGTTCTACCAAGACTCCCAACAAAAGCTAGGATCGGTTCTACCGTGTATCCAAAACTAGGTAAGGATCGGTTCTGCCATAACTCTCAAAATATGTTAAGATCGGTTCTACCAACTGAAAAGATGAGGGTACCCAAATATACCTCAATCTAAAACTTTTCCACCTATAAGTCCTTTATCCGAAAGTGATTGTCTATGGACTGAGTCGAGACAATACAACTAATCGGTTCACACTTCGTGTGATTGTCTATGGATACGAGATCGAGACAATACGACAACAAGATAACTTGTGTGATTGACTATGGATACAAGATCGAGACAATACAACAACAAAGTATGTTTACTTGATAATAGGTTCGGACTTAACCAAACACAATAGGATTGCTATCAAGTAAATAGGAATTAACATTTGTGTATTTTACTTATAATTGTAATAAAATAATTATAATTTCGGAAATAGAAAAGTAAAAGACATAGCAAGATTTTGTTAACGAGGAAACCGCAAATGCAGAAAAACCCCGGGACCTTCTCTAGAATTGAATACTCTCAGGATTAAGCCACTATACAAAATCAAACCAACTTCGTATAGTTGAGACCAAACAACTAAACCTATAGTTCGCCTAGTTCCGTCTGTATCCCTGTGCCTCCAACTTGCAGTAAGTCACGCATTTGGAACAATTCCTTTGGTTCGTATTCCAAATAGTAAAGGAACAACAAATCTGTTCGGTAATAGCTCTTTTCAAACAACGTGATATGAGTTTGACAAAAGGCTCTTCCGTTTATCCCAATAAACTCCTTTGTCAGGTTCTTAGATCTATCTAATAAACAACTACCAAAGTAATTGTAAAGATTTTGCAATCAATAATTTGAATCACAAAGAAACGTATTAATGCCGATCTACTCAACTAATCAATCAAGATTATCACAAAGATAAACCGATTATAGTTGGATCCCCAGTCAATCAAGTTTTGTGCACACCAAAGATAATGAACCCAAATCAGAAATCTTCTTCGTCTTCAAATCTTCTTAGATCTTCAATAAACACCTGCACATAATCAACTTGAATCTCTTGTGATCAATCACATACAGAACGGGGTCTGTTAACAATGGATTATACCAAGACGTCTTTAGATCTACAAACAGTCTAAAGATCTCCCTTCGAAACTTCGATCTAGTTTGAGTGAATCTTATATCAGAATAGAAGATTCTCAAGCATAAAAAAACTTGGTGCAATAAAAGTTCAACAACCGTTAGTCAATCAAATCAATCGAAAGCTAATAATAAACTGCAATTATCTAGTTTACCACCAACGGTACTAATAGAGCTTCTCGATCCCAAAGAAGTCTTTAAACCGAGCGGCCGTAAGAGATTCCGCCTAATTAGGTTACTTTCCTCTCCGAATAGGCGGCTCCACCAGTAACAACACAACTAGGTAGTTTGGATGGATCTAAGGATTAGTTTGCTCGAAATGCAAACTTCAATATTTATTGACCAAGGAAGTTTGGACACCAAGGAATTTCCAAAACCGAAAATATTCTCAAGATATGCAATATATTCCAAATTCGGTTTTCATAATTCCTGGAAATGCTCTGTCCAAATATTGACCGAAATCTCTTTTTAAATCTCCAACTAGTAAATGCACATTACTAATTTTTATTTTCTAAAGATATGCATTTTAATTGCTGGAAATTAAAAGCATATAAAACTAAAAACCTTAATTAAAAGATTCTCAATTTATTTCAATCCGGGATTCTCCTTTAGCTATTAAGGAATATCTTTGAACAATAAAAGGTAAAAATTACTGCACGTGTTCAAAGTATGTCGACATCTTTACTTGGTAAATCCTTTTTCATATTTACAATCTTGGAACCGATTTTCCACACTTCAAAACAAGTTTAGAATTTGTTCATCTGACTTCCAAGAACTATGTGATTGATTATCCTATCAAATAACCAATCATGGGTTTCACGGTTCTACCAAAACAAGTTTCGGTTCTACCTCCATGTGGGTACTAGAATTAGTCACGCTAGTTACCAAAACTTGGTTGACTAGGTACTAAGATCGGTTCCCACATATATATGGTATCTAAATTGTATTTGTTGCACATGTTCATAGGATCGGTTCCCCAATTTCTAGAGTTGGTCATACTAATTACAATAAATCGATCATACTATCTCAGGTGATTACTTAAGATCGGTTTCACTAATAAAAGTCATACCCATACAAAAGTCAGGCCTTTTGAATAATTTTACCAAGATACATAAACAAGTTATGAGCGGTTATACTAAACACACATATTGGTAATCCAAATATTTGCAATGAATAACAAATACCAATAAGCCTAGCAATTTCCCTTTCGATTCACAAAACAAGTTCATGAATTTAATTCCTTTAAACGAATGTAAAACATTGTTTACTAGGAAGAAATCTTCACCCATACCCATACATAATCACAATAGCATTCATACGATTATGTCGATGTATTATATATGAAGTTCAAAAGATAGACATTATACTTCGTATTGTAGTTCCTTAATACTATGTCTAACTAGAGTATAATCATTCACAGCTTCGCAGTTATGTTTTCATTATGAAAGACTTGAAAGATACGTTAGAAATGAAACAGTTCAAGTCAAATATTACTAACCTCAAGTGGAAGGATGATATCTTTGTTGTAGTTCTTTACTTCTTCACATTCTTCAAGTCTTCACGTAATATTGTAAGTCTCATATCCTAGTAACTTTCTAGCTAACCTATACGAAGTTGACTCTAGTAAATAATCAAGCGACTATTTAAATGAGTTTTGATTCACTAAAATATGACAACCAAACTTGACATACCAACGCTTGGTGGGTTCAACTGAGCTATGCTCTTACAATCTCCCCCTTTGTCAATTTTAGTGACAAAACTCTTACATCATATGGATAAACAAATTACAAGAATTCATTACACATACGCTTGATTCCAAGTTTCAACAACACAATAACCTATATACATTTAATCCATAAAATGCCGATGTTGACATTATAATAACAAAGCGAATACTCCCCCTAAAGGTAAGATAGGTAGATTTTCAATCCGCGCGTCTTTGTTATTCCCATCATCATATGATATCTCACTCCCCCTTAGTCTATGCTTTACTCTTTCGTTAGATATAACGTTTAAGCACCATTGTCCTTTCCCTTAGTGATACCAAATCAATATCAAATCACTTGTTTACACCATATATTTCTCCCCCTTTTTGTCACAAAATGACAAAGGTACGAGCAAATAAAGGACAAACTGAAAGGATCTTACAAATTTTACAAAGAGACTTGCAAAATCTATAAGAGTTAAGCACGAGGGTTCCACACACCATTTTTGATAACCGATATCAAAACCGAAACTACAAAGTAATTTTGTTTTGATATGTTACCAAGGAAACAATTTCCCAAAGCAATTTTCCATAATAGTTTAGCAAACCAAAAAATATACTAAGCACCTTAGTTCCTTTGCTAAACCGATTATACAAATACAATCGCTTGTTCGATAAGACCAAAATAAAGATCAGAATTAACTCTATTTTTCTCATTAGGATCTAGTTATTCTCATCAATAACTTATACCTTTCACTTTTAAATAACACAAATACTAGGTTAGTTAACTAGCATTTCTTGTTAAGGCATTCGATTAGACTTGAATAACTGAAACCTCCACTTTGATAAGTATAACTAAGATCAGAATTTACTTAGTTTCTCTTATCCGGAATCAAATTGGACTAAAAATTCTTCCCGAAAACCTTTTTGTTAATCCATAAACAATTCATACAAACCAAATAAATCAACTTGCATAATTATTTACCTCAACCGGAAGCAATTGAAACAAACATAAACATTATAGTACTGCAATTGCACCGAAATTTTGTAAGCCTAAACAATTGATACCAAACAATAAAGCAAGATAACAATAGTTTTTCTTAACCGGAAACAATTGAATCACACACACATCCATACACAAATAATGGAATAAACGTCAATTGTACCGAAATTTTGTTAAGCAAAAGCAATAAATATATGCAATAAAATCAGGCTTTTCTTAAACAGGAAAACGATTAACTAACAAATTCGTTACCTCAAGTTCCGCATCCTATTTTACCCTTAAGATATGACATTAAGCGCCAGTTCAAGATAGAACTCTCCCCCATTGTGTTGTCATCCTCTCTCAAAACAAAAGAACAACAACAAAGAGCAACCTTTACCAGAGAAAGGTTCAAAACCGGTTTTAACTATTGCAATGCAAAAGTTGAAACCCCGAAACACAAGGTACTAATGTACCTTGAAAATGCCAATAGACTTCCTTAAATTTTCGAATGTTGCCTTATCTAAGGGTTTAGTGAGAATATCAGCAAGTTGACGTTCAGATGGCACATATTCCAGTTTGATAACTCCATTCTCATACAATTCTCTAATAAAGTGATATCTAATATCTATGTGTTTAGTACGAGAATGTTCAACTGGATTTTCAGTCAAGCAAATAACACTTGTGTTATCACAAAGGATGCTCATAGTTGAAATATTTATTACGTAGTCAATAACCATTTGTTTCATCCACAAAAGTTGAGTACAACATGTACCAGCAACAATATATTCTTCTTCACAAGTTGACAAAGACTGTGAATTTTGTTTCTTGATGTGCCAAGCTACAAGATTTTGACCAACATAGAAGCATCCACCATAGGTTCTTTTCCGATCTTCTACACATCCTGCCAGTCTGCATCTGAATATGCAACAAGGATGTTGTTCGTGTCCATAGAGTATGATAAACCATAATCTAGGGTACCATTAACGTATCTTATGATTCGTTTTACAGCTTTTAGATGTGATTCTCTAGGACCCGCTTGAAATATTGCACAACATCCCACACTAAAGCAATGTCTGGTCTTGTTGCAGTTAAGTACAGTAAACTTCCTATCATAGATCTGTATAATTTCTGATCAACTGATTATTTTCCTGGATTTGACTGAAGTTTTCCGGTAGTTGGCATCGGAGTTGCCATAGGTGTTGCACTTTTTAGTTCGAATTTTGCAACTAAATTCCTTTAATATTTTTCTTGAGAAAGAAGAATATTGTCTTTATGTTGCTGTATTTGCAAACCAAGAAAATATGATAATTCTCCAACATTGCTCATTTCGAATTTTCCACTCATAAGATTCAGAAATTCATCTGTTAGAGATTTTGAGGTGGATGCATATATGATGTCATCTACATATATTTGTGCTACAAGAACATTTTTTCCACTCCATTTGGTAAAGAGTGTCTTATCAGCACCACCTCTAGAGAATCCTTTTTGAAGTAAGAAGGATGTCAGCTTATCATACCAAGCTCTTGGAGCTTGTTTTAAACCATATAAGGCCTTTTTGAGTTTAAAGACATAATCTGGGAATAATGGATCTTCAAATCCTTTGGGTTGAGCAACAAATACCTCTTCTTTTAAATCCCCATTCAGAAATGCAGATTTAATATCCATTTGAAAGAGTTTTATCTTTAGATAACAGGCAAGTAAAATTCTTATTGATTCTAAGCGGGCAACAGGAGCAAAAGTTTCATCAAAACCAATACCTTCAATTTGAGAATATCCTTGAGCAACAATCCTGGCTTTGTTTCTGACAATTGTTCCAAATTCGTCTGATTTGTTCTTGTAGATCCACTTTGTTCCAACGATGTGTACTCCTGTCGGCTTAGGAACGAGTTCCCACACTTCTTGTCTTTTGAACTGGTTAAGTTCTTCATACATTGAGTTTACCCAAGCAGGTTCACTGAGTGCTTCCTCAATATTTTTCGGTTCTATTGAATAAAGAAAACATGAATAGTGACATACATTCTGAAGTTCTCTTCGAGTCATAACTCTAGCATTGGTATCTCCAATGATGTCTTCAGTAGAGTGTCTTTGATGTACCCACTTAGCAGGTTTTTGGACAATATTTTCAGTATCATTGGGTTGTTCAACAATACTTTCATTATCGTATTTATCATCTGTGTCACTAATTAAAATAACAACTGATGGTTCTTCTTCATTCTGTTTTTCTTTAATAACAGTTTCAGAGGGAGGAAGCTCTGCTGCAGTGTGATTGTCTTGAAAAAATTCGCTAATGTCATCAATGAATACGTTAATTTATTCCATCATGACTTTGGTTCTGAGATTGTATACCCGGAAGGCACGACTGTCAGAAGCATAGCCAAGAAAAATTCCTTCATCACTTTTGGAATCAAATTTTCCTCCATGTTCTATATCTTTGAGAATATAGCATTTTCTTCCGAAAACCCTTAAATAACCCAGATTAGGTTTTCTTCCATACCATAATTCATATGGGGTATTTAGAGTTTTGGATCTCAAATAAACTATGTTTATAAGATAACAAGCTGTAAATACGGCTTCCCCACAGAAGGTTAATGGTAGGTTTTTATTGTGAAGCATTACTCTTGCCATTTCTTGAATATTTCTATTCTTTCTCTCTGCTACACCATTTGCCTGAGGTATAATAGGAGCAGAGAATTGATGAATAATTCCAAGACTATTGCAGTCTTCATATACTTTCGTATCCTTGAATTCTGTACCACGATCACTCCTTATCTTCTTAAGTTTGCGACCTTGTTCATTTTGAATTCTATTCACAATAATTTTGAACTCCTCAAGAGTGTCATTCTTGTGCTTCACAAAAGCAACCCATGTGAAACGTGTGTAGTCATCTACCATTAATAAAGCATACTTATTTCTTCCAACAGTTGCTTGTTGGATTGGACCAAATAGATCCATATGAATTAGATTGAGAGGAGCACGAGTGGCTATATCTCGAGAAAGTTTGTATGGAATTTTTCCTTGCTTACCCTTTTAGCACACACCACAGACACCTTCTACTTTAGTGTTTATTTTTCGAACGCCTTTGACAAGTTCACGATTAATGAGCTTTCCTAGCATTCGGTAGTTGATATGACCAAAGCGTTCATGCCACAAATGAGTTGACTCAACCTTAGTCAAGTTACAGTACAAATTATACTGTATATCAAGTAGATAACAATTGTTCATACTTCTATGTCCTCGAAAAATTATTTTTCCGGAATTATCTTCAATATCAGAACCTTTCAAATTGAAGATAACTTTATGACCTTTATCACAAATTTGACTAACTGACAGAAGATTTTCTTTCATTCCTTTAATATAAACAACATCATGAATTTCGGGATTACCTGGAAGTTTGATAGTACCCTTTTTGCTAATCAGACAACTGCTTCTATCTCCGAAGGTTACCGATCCTCCCTTGTAGTCTTCGTTCTTTGTGAACCAAGAAAGATCACCTGTCATATGTCTACTACACCCACTATCTAGAAACCATTGGAATGGTGAAGTTGTTTTAAGTGCAAATGCTTCAAGACATTGTTCACCAGATTTTGGATGACTCGTTAAGTTCTTATAAAGTTTCTTAACTCGTTCAATCAGACGTTTTGTAAAACAAATCCTCTGAATTAAATAATTCCATCTCATTTTAAAAGGTTCCTGGGAAGTCTCTTATCAGTCTGTGCAAGATGTCGGGATGTTAGGATTGAACATCTTTGAGAGTCTCCCATTTTAGGATCTTCCATGTTCTTCACCAGTTCTCTATCAATCATGATATTACTGATCTCATCAGTATGTGACTAGTTTTGTTTGATCTCTTCTTCTAACATCTTAACAAGAGCTGAGAAATATTCTTCAGTGTCTTCTTTAAGGCCATCTGAAATCTTTGAAACATTAATCAAATCGTTCATGTGATTCAATTCTTATAGGATGGATCGCACCAAACACAGATTGTTAGATCTTTTCGTGTTTGCATGCTCTGATACCAATTGAAAAGACGAGGGTACCCAAATATACCTCAATCTAAAACTTTTCCACTTATAAGTCCTTTCTCCGAAAGTGATTGTCTATGGACTGAGTCGAGACAATACAACTAATAGGTTCACACTTCGTGTGATCGTCTATGGATACGAGATCGAGACAATACGACAACAAGATAACTTGTGTGATTTACTATGGATACAAGATCGAGACAATACAACAACAAAGTATGTTTACTTGATAATAGGTTCGGACTTAACCAAACACAATAAGATTGCTATCAAGTAAATAGGAATTAACGTTTGTGTATTTTACTTTTAATTATAATAAAACAATTATAATTGCGGAAATAGAAAAGTAAAAGACACAGCAATATTTTGTAAACGAGGAAACCGCAAATGCAGAAAAACCCCGGGACCTTCTCTAGAATTGAATACTCTCAGGATTAAGCCGCTATACAAAATCAAACCAACTTCGTATAGTTGAGACCAAACAACTAAACCTATAGTTCGCCTAGTTCCGTCTGTATCCCTGCGCCTCCAACTTGCAGTAAGTCACGCACTTGGAACAATTCCTTTGGTTCGTATTCCAAATTGCAAAGGAACAACAAATCTATTCGGTAACAACTCTTTTCAAACAACGTGATATGATTTTGACAAAAGGCTCTTCCGTTTATCCCAATAAACTCCTTTGTCAGGTTCTTAGATCTATCCAATAAACAACTACCAAAGTAATTGTCAAGATTTTGCAATCAATACTTTGAATCACAAAGAAACGTATTGATGCCGATCTACTCAACTAATCAATCAAGATTATCACAAAGATAAACCGATTATAGTTGGATCCCCAGCCGATCAAGTTTTGTGCACACCAAAGATTATGAACCCAAATCAGAAATCTTCTTCGTCTTTAAATCTTATTAGATCTTCAATAAACACCTGCACACAATCAACTTGAATCTCTTGTGATCAATCACACATAGAACGGAGTCTGTTAACAATGGATTATCACAAGACGTCTTTAGATCTACAAACAGTCTAAAGATCTCCCGTCGAAACTTCGATCTAGTTTGAGTGAATCTTATATCAGAAGAGAAGATTCTCAAGCATAAACAAACTTGGTGCAATCAAATTTCAACAACCGTTAGTCAATCAAATCAATCGAAAACTAATAATAAACTGCAATTATCTAGTTTCCCACCAACGGTACTAATAAAGCTTCTCAATCCCAAAGAAGTCTTTAAACCGAGCGGTCGTAAGAGATTTCGCTTAATTAGGTTACTTTCCTCTCCGAATAGGCGGCTCCACCAGTAACAACACAACTAGGTAGTTTTTCTAGCTCTGAGGATTAGTTTGCTTGAAATGCAAACTTCAATATTTATAGACTAATGAAGTTTGGATGCCAAGGAATTTCCAAAACCGAAAATATTCTCAAGATATGCAATATATTTCCAAATTCAGTTTTCATAATTCCTGGAAATGCTCTGTCCAAATATTGACCGAAATCTCTTAGAAAATCTCAAACTAGTAAATGCACATTACTAATTTTTATTTTCTAAAGATATGCATTTTAATTGCTGGAAATTAAAAGCATATAAAACTAAAAACCTTAATTAAAAGATTCTCAATTTATTTCCATCCGGGATTCTCCTTTAGCTATTAAGGAATATCTTTGAACAATAAAAGGTAAGAATTACTGCACGTGTTCAAAGTATGTCGACATCTTTACTTGGTGAATCCTTTTCATATTTACCATCTTGGAACTGATTTGCGACACTTCCAAACAAGTTTAAAATTGGATCATCTGACTTCCAAGAACTATGTGATTGATTATCCTATCAAATCACCAATCATTGGTTTCACGGTTCTACCAAAACAAGTTTCGGTTCTACCTCTATGTGGGGTACTAGAATTAGTCACGCTAGTTACAAAAACTTGGTTGACTAGGTACTAGGATCGGTTCCCACATATATATGGTATCTAACTTGTATTTGTTGCACATGTTCATAGGATCGGTTCCCCAATAACTAAAAACTTGTTGCACCTCTTACAAGGATTGATTCCCCTTTTGTGATCAGTTGCACCTCTTACTAGGATCGGTTCCCCAATGTCTAGAGTTGGTCATAGCAATTACAATAAATCGATTATACCATCTCAGGTGATTATTTATGATCAGTTTCACTAATAAAAGTCATACCAATACAAAAGTCAAGCCTTGCGAATAGTTTTACCAAGATACATAAACAAGTTATGAGCGGTTATACTAAACACACATATTGGTAATCCAAAGATTTGCAATGAATAACAAATACCAATAAGCCTAGCGATTTCCATTTCAATTCACAAAACAAGTTCATGAATTTACTTCCTTTAAACGAATGTAAAACATTGTTTACTAGGACGAAATCTTCACCCATACCCATACATAATAACACTAGCATTTAGACGATTATGTCGATGTCTTATATACGAAGTTCAAAAAATAGACGTTATACTTCGTATTGTAATTCCTTAATACTATGTCTAACTAGAATATAATCATTCACAGCTTCGCAATTATGTTTTCAATATGCACGACTTGAAAGAGACGTTAGGAATGAAACAGTTCAAGTCAAATATTGCTAACCTCAAGTGGAAGAATGATGTCGTCGTTGTAGTTCTTTACTTCTTCACATTCTTCAAGTCTTCACGTAATACTTGTAAGTCTCATATCCTAGTAACTTTCTAGCTAACCTATACGAAGTTGACTCTAGTAAATAATCAAGCGACTCTTTAAATGAGTTTTGATTCACTAAAATATGACAACCAAACTTGACATACCAACGCTTGGTGGGTTCAACCGAGATATGCTCTAACACCAACATTCTTACCTTGGATTCAAATTGGTCATCCAATAGATCTTTTATAAAAAACCGGACCAAAACGCATATTGATTTCTTTTCGATTACGAAACAAATTTCGTATATGTATTTCCTTTAAACATATGTAATCAAACATTATTTCCTAGGATGAAATCATACCTATATCCAATACATAATCAAGTAACACGTTACATATATTATGTCGATGTCGCATTTACAAAGTTCAAAAGATAAACGTTATACTTCGTAACCAAATATTCTTACTTGACACTTTGATCATAATTTAATGACCAAGTCTAATACTAGAGTATTAAACATAACATCGCATGTTATGTTTTTAATCTTAAACGAATTGAAAGTAACGATAGGAATGGAAACAAGTCAAGCCAGTTTCACTAACCTCAAGTGGAAGGATGATGTCTTCATTGTAGTCGATATGTCTTCACGATCTTCAGGTCTTCAAGGTAATACTTGTATGTCTCCACATTCCTAAACTTTCTAGTCTAACCTAAACAAAGTTGACTCTTGTACATTTTATCAAGCGACTCTAATTAAGTTTTGATACTAAAATATGACAAGCAAACTTGAAATACCAACGCTTGCTGGGTTCAACCGGGAAATGCTCTAATACAAACCACAAGGTATACACTTGGTATGTAGTATTGGTTTGAAACCGAATGCAACTCTAGGGATCAACCCAACTACATGAATTTTAATTCCATTTCCTTAATAAAATATTCCCATAACACCAGCACATAACTACAATGCATGAATGTATAATTAGTAGTTTCATCTTCCGCAAAAAAAAAAAAAAAAAACACACACAAATAGGAGGAGTGATGATGCCTTTTATGACGAGAGAGTATCTAGTTGGCAATCTTTGATGAAAATCACACCAAATAAGAAAGGATACTTTCGGTGGATACTTATGCTTCCATATGAAGTTGAAATGTCAGTATTAGTTGTATCCAATGCTGCTGAATTTTCAATCATATCTAGACTTGATCTTAACATGATTTTTTCCATTAAAAAACCATACGTGATATCATCACTTTGGCTCTGTATAGTAAAATTCACCAGGATGTTAGCAATAATCTCTAGTTTGTCACGAGAAATTGGAGACAATCTTCTCGGTACCTGTAATTTACCAAGAAATATTTCAGTAGAGGAACCATTACAGATCATCGTAACAGAGTGTGACTTTGATCTAGCCATAGCAAAAAGATTTGATAAAAGAGTACATTTATGTAATACCCCGATTTCGGCAGTGGTTCGCCGATGGAATGAAATATAGGTAATGGTTTGTCCTTTCCTAACACCGAGGCTTTTTCAGCACAATTGACTCCAGAGTTGGCAGAAAACTCTGCAGTTAAGCGTGCTTGAGCGGGAGCAATCCAGAGATGGGTGACCTCCCGGAAAGTTGCTGCTAGATAACAGTAGCGATGCCCGTTGAAAACCTCACACTGCCGGATAACCACAATGGCTAAGTGGGGAAAATATCGGTGGGGATCAGGTCATTACAATTTAGGCTCATTCAAATCCAAATATCCTCCCTGAATCAATTTACATTTTTGATGAAGAAGTCTTTCTTGCATAACTGCATTCCAGATTGTTGAGCCATAAACACCTTTACGAGCACCAGATAACCAATTCATTTCATTTGAACCGTATTTCTCAAGTATAATTTTTCTCCACAAAACGTCAATCTCATTTGTATATATAAAGCCATTTGGCTCACAAAGCATCGTTCATATATACTCTTCACATTTTTAACTACAACACCCCCAAATTACTTTTTCAGACAAATAGCTTTCTATCTAGTACTAAGTGAATTTTTTTATTACCTTTGTTACATATTCCAAATAAAATTCTTCATTATTTTTTCAATTGAACTCTTCAGTCCGAACTAAATCGATTTTAATAATGTGGTAAATGAAAGTGTGAATACCGATTATTTCACATACACGTGTCACGATCTCAGCGGTCGTATACAAGATAACAAGGTGGTCCACGAAATGCACAGCTACCCGCGAAGTAGGGGATCCCTTCTCTATCTACTTTATCTCATCACGAGGAAGATGACATCGACCGTGGAGATGAAGAACTAGGTCCTACCCTAGGGAGGTTGTTGTTCTCGGCAAGTCATAAACAGCTGAGGCGTCCACTTAGCATTAAATGCAACGAGTCTCTACCTAGGCGTGAGTTCTTAAGGCACGTGAATAAGGATGAGGTGGCATAGTCTGGCTGGGGAAGGTGCGCGGCCAACGAAGGTACAACTTGTACGAAGGAGTAACAGTTCACAAGGGTACGTGGAGAAAGCTGAGGTGGCGTAGTCCGACTAGAGAAGGCATGCGGCCAATGAATGTACAATATGTACGGAAGATACATCATATCTCGATGGATCCAAAGGAAGCAAAGATGTCCTTGATGAGGAATGCACTGTAAATACTGAGCTTCACTTCCAAAAATGGGACACGCAGTAACTGAGATAGATCTGGGACTAATCTTATACCTTTTTAATGTTTAAAAGTTAAGTACATTTATTCGTTTGAGTTCTCTTTATTATTTTGGGTAGCATTTAAGATCTTATAACCTCACCAAACTAATACAAATAATCACTCATTACCCCGTGGACGTAGACGAAAGTCGAACCACGTAAATTCTCGTGTCTTTTGATAGCTTAGTTGAATTCTTATCGTGTTTATCTTTATTTCTATCTTATCTTGGACGCATTTTATTTACTTAGCATTATCAGTTCAAATGAGACATCCTTACTACTTCGTTTTCGATTCTCTGAGCTGTTTACATCACGTAGACTTACCATAAAAATTGTAGTCACACATCGGATCCGATGAATTCTTATAATCAGATCGAATGCCAAAATGTTTCTAAATAGGTCGGATCCCGATCGATAAATATTTAATTAATTTATTTGTTTCTCTTAAATATATACAATTTAGAAAGGAATTCAAATTTGTGCACCTTGATTTATTTTATAAACCACTACACACAGATTGCAAATGTGGGAGAATAGTGGTTTTTAAATTAAACCATCCCATAAAAAAAAAAGGGTGCTTGTGCATCCCGGGTTCTAATGGTGCACAGATTTGCACTCATTTAGGAAACGCATTAATTACTCGATTAACATTACAAAGTTAAGTTAAAATTTATGTGTTTCTAATTATATTATCTATAATATTTATTTAAATTGAAAACTAACAAGAAAGAATAGAAAAATGCCGCTGCCATCAGCCTGTTGGGAACGTACGGACAAGAAAATGCTTTATACTGTACTTACTTTTTTTTTCTTCCAGTTTTTCGTTATCTATATTATATTTATGGTTTTTGTGTAGGGACCATCATTTAAAAATAGATAGATGGGCGAGGGAAAATGGTGGGAAGATAGCCGGGCACCAAGTAGCTTCGCCCATCGCCCATGACACAACCTGTCGCCAGTGACCAATCAGAGACAATGAGCAAGTCCTATTTTGGTGATGGTACTATTGATGAAAATGTGACACATGTATAGTTTTGTACACTTG
Organism: Papaver atlanticum; assembly: GCA_023531105.1. Classification (NCBI taxonomy): domain Eukaryota; kingdom Viridiplantae; phylum Streptophyta; class Magnoliopsida; order Ranunculales; family Papaveraceae; genus Papaver; species Papaver atlanticum. Next base: position 2,372,448 of record JAJJMB010016078.1, read on the forward strand.
TGTAATCTAGGTAGAAGACAAAAGATTTGCATCTGATTCAGGATGACTCAGGATGTTACAAATCTAGAAAAACAAAAACTTCAGAAACCGTTTAGGTGCATTAGATCTTGGTTAATCCATCCCACTCTATCTATTGTAGTTGAGGCATCTTAGAAATTACTCTCCGAAAACTCCCCAGAAAAAAATCTCTCAGGGCTCCTAAATTTACTTTCATCAGACCTGGCTCATTGGAACTCAAACTATTTTGGGAACATTTATAAAAATATCAAGACCCTAAAAACCAAGATAGACAGTATCCATAGGTCTGGAAACATTTCCAATAACATAGAAAAGTTAAAAAATCTTCAAGCAAAGCTAGGAAGGTAGTACAAAATCAAAAACGACCACTATCACAAACTCTCCAGAGATAAATTCTTCAAGGAATACGATCTGAATACATAATATTTTCATGCCTATGCTTCAAATAGGAAAAGAATCAATGCAATAAATTCTCTCAGAGAATCTTCTGGTCTTTGGATTTCAGATAGAGACCAAATCTATTCACTTCTGATTAATCACTTCCAACAAATAGGCTCTTCCCAAAACAGTAATTTTGATTCGGATCTAGCCAGCATAATAAAACCTTGCATTTTCATTTACCCAGTCCAAGATTTATTTAAATCGGGTATCCTTAATAAAGATTTCAACCATGCCTTCATAACCCTCATTCTAAAAGTTTCTACTCCTCAAATCCCGAGGGATTTCAGACCTATAAGGTTGAGCAATTTATATATAAACTAATCTCAAAAATTCTAGAAAATAGGTTGAAACCCATCCTCAATAAACTAATATCTCCCAATCAATCGGCTTTCCTTCTTGGTAGACAAATCACTGATAACATCATAATTTCCCATGAGCTTATTCACACGATGAAGATATCCAAAGCAAAAAAAGGTTACCTTGCGTTAAAGCTGAATCTCTCGAAAGCCTTTGATAGGGTAGAGTGGAATTTTCTAGAAAAAGTTCTAAACGCCTTTGGTTTCAATGAAAAATGGATAAAGCTCATTATGCAATGCATATCGACAACCTCTTTCTCGATCCTCCTCAATGGTTCGCCAGGGACAAATTTCCATACCTCGATAGGATTAAGGCAGGGAGATCCTTTATCGCCATATCTCTTCCTAATCTACATGGAAATCCCCTCTAGACTCCTTGAAAAAGCGGTTGAAGACAGAAAATTTTCCAGATTCCAAATCAACAAAAACGCTCCAAATATATCCAATCTATTTTTTGCGGATGACTGCTTTTTATTTACTAAAGCGGATCTGGGGAAGCAATATGTCTCTTGGAAATTTTACAAATATTTGGGAACATCACAGGCCAGATGGTAAATCTTCAAAAATCAAGTGTCTACTTTAGCCCACGAATTCATCCGAAACATGGGAAGATTATAGCAAATTTTTTAAAAGTCCCCTAGATAACTAAAAATGATAGATACCCGGGGTACCCCGCTCTTCTTTGATAAGAATCGAAAACCCAATTTTGATCCTCTCCTACAAAGGTACTATTCCACTTTACAAGGTTTAAAATCAAAACTTCTATCTCAAGCGGGTAGGACCGTCTTTATTAAATCAATCCTTCAATCTTACCCAACCTATCAAATGCAAGTTCTTGCTCTGCCAAAAAAAGAACTTGATCAACTTGACCGTATTCAGAGAAGTTTTCGGTGGAAAAAGGATGGGGAAAAAAGACAAGGAGGATTTATAAAATCTTGGACAAGTATATGCAAGCCCATTTCCCAGGGTGGTTTAGGAATTACAAATCCACATTAATTCAATATAGCTCTCCTCACAAAACTAGCCAGTAGATTAATTACCAAACAAGATCAATTATGGGTCAAACTCCTTAAAGTAAAATATTACCCAAACTCGAACCTATTAGAAGCCTCCAGAACCTCGAATTTGTCTTGGATTTGGAAACGCATACAAAAAGGTTTAATGGCAAGTCAAAAATGGAGCGTCCATGAAAATATGGTAGGATAGTTGGATCCTTGATTCAGATATAGTCCCTAAATTTCCCAATTTACAAGATCCAGCACCAAAAACAGTTCAAGAGTTAATAACAGTACAAAATGATTGGGATCAAGACAAATTCGACAAATTCTTTTACCCAGAAGATAGGAAAAAAGTTCAAGCTATAAATCCAAGAAGACAAGAGCAAGACATCATCAGATGAAAGTATCATCATTCAAACCCGCAATAAATTGATCTGATTTCTGAGGAGGGTCGGGTTGAGTTGAAGAGTGAGAAAGTATGACGATCGAGCGATTAACTCTGAAATTTTTTTCTAGAAACTTTACTCTCGATCTTCAGGTGATTTTAGGTTTAATTCAGGTGATTCATCACCGATGATTGTGTTAGAGCATAGCTCGGTTGAACCCACAAAGCGTTGGTATGTCAAGTTTGGTTGTCATATTTTAGTGAATCAAAACTCAATTAAAGAGTCGCTTGATTATGTACTTGAGACAACTTCGTATAGGTTAGGATAGAAAGATTAGGATAATGAGACATACAAGTATTACTCGAAGACTTGAAGAATGTGAAGAAGTAACAAGCTACATCGACAACATCATCCTTCCTCTTGAGGTTAGTAATATTTTGACTTGAACTGTTTCATTTCCAACGTATCTTTCAAGTCGTGCTATATTGAAAACATAATTGCGAAGCTGTGAATGATTATACTCTAGTAGACATAGTGTTAAGGAATTACAATATGAAGTATAACGCTTATCTTTTGAACTTCGTATATAAGACATCGACATAATCGTATGAATGCTATTGTGATTATGTGTATGGGTATAGGTGAAGATTTCGTCCTAGGAAACAATGTTTACATTCGTTTAAAGGAAGTACATTCATGAACTTGTTTTATGAATCGAAAGGGAAATCGCTAGGCTTATTGGTATTGTTATTCATTGCATATCTTTGGATTACCAATATGTGTGAGTTAGTAGAAACGATCGTAACTTGTTATGTATCTTGGTAAAACTAGTCACAATGCCTGACTTATGTATTGGTATGACTTTTATTGGTGTAATCGATCCTAAGTAATCACCTAAGATGGTATGATCGATATTTGTAATTGGTGTGACCGATCTTAGTAATTGGTGTAACTGATCCTAGTATTTAGTGTGACCGATCACAAAAGAATGTGTAATCGATCCTTGTAATTGGTGTAACCGATCCTGGTAACTGGTGTGACTGATCACAAGTAATACCATGAGAATATGGTAACCGGTCCTGGTAATTGATGTGACCAATTTGGTAACTGATGTAACCGGTCCCAGTAACCATATTAAGGTAGAACCGATCCTTGTGTTTGGTATAAACGTAAACCCATGATTAGTGTGTTGATTTGATCAATCACATAGTTCTTGGAAATCAGATAAACCAATTCTAAACTTGTTTGGAAGTGTGGTATAATCGGTTCCAAGATTGTAAATATGAAAGAGGATTTACAAAGAAATAAGATGTCGACATACTTTGAACATGTTAAGTAACTCTTATCTTTTATTGTTTAAAGATATTCCTTAATAACTCAAGGAGATCCCGGACCGAAATAAGTTGAGAATATTTTAATTAAGGTTGTTAATTTTATATGCTTTTAATTACCAGCAATTAAAATGCATATCTCTGGAAAATAAAAATTGGTAATGTGCATTTACTAATTGGAGATTTTCTAGTAGGATTTCGGTTAATATTGGACAGAGCATTTTCTAGGAATTATGAAAACCGAATTTGGAAATATTGCATATCTTGAGAATATTTTCGGTTTTGGAAATTCCTTGGTGTCCAAACTTCCTTGGTCTATAAATACCCAAGTTTGCATTTCGAGAAAACTATCCTAAGAGCCAGCAAAACTACCTTGTTGTTTTGTTACTGGTGGAGATGTCTATTCGAAGAGGAAAGTACCCTAATTAGGCGAAATCTCTTATGACCGCTCGTTTAAAGACTTTTGTGGGATCAAGAAGATCTACGAGTACCGTTGGTGGGAAACAAGATAATTGCAGTATTATTAGTTTTCGATTTGATTTGATTGACTAACGGTTGTTGAACTTTGATTGCACCTAGTTTGTTTATTCTTGAGAATCTTCTCTTCTGATATAAGATTCACTTAAACTAGATCGAAGTGTCGACGGGATCTTCAGAACTGTTTGTAGATCTAAAGACATCTTGTGATAATCCATTGTTAACAGACTCCGTTCTGTGCGTGATTGATCACAAGATATTCAAGTTATGGTGTGCAGGTGTTTATTGAAGATTTAAGAAGATTTGAAGACAAAGAAGATTTCTGATTTGGGTTCATAATCTTTGGTGTGCACAAAACTTAATCGGATGGGATCCAAGTATAATCGGTTTATCTTTGATATATTTGATTGATTAGTTGCGTAGATCGGCATCAGTATTTAGCATCTTGATAGATCCTATTATTGATTGCATAATCTAAACTCTGCTACTTTTGTATTTGTTGGATAGATTGATCTAAACCCGACAAAGGAGTTTATTTGGATTAAACAGAAGAGCCATTTTTTAACTCATATCACTGAGATTGAATAGAGTTGTTACCAAACAGATTTGTTGTTCCTTACTGTTTTGAATACGAACCAAAGGAATTGTTCCAGTGCGTGCAATTTTTGAATGTCGGAAGCGCATGGCAACTGAAGAAACTAGGTGAACTATAGGTTTAGTTGCTTGGTCTCAACTATACGAAGTTAGGTAGATTTTGTATAGCGGCTTAATTCTTAGAGTATTCAATTCTGGACTAGGTCTCGTGGTTTTTCTGCATTTGCGGTTTCCTCGTTAACAAAATCTTGCTGTGTCATTTACTTTTGTTTTCCGCAATTATAATTGTTGTTATTATAATTTAGAGTAAATTACACAAACGTTAACTCCGTATTACTTGATAGTGATCCTATAGAGTTTGGTTAAGTTCGAACCTATTATCAAGTAATCACACTTTGATTGTTGTATTGTCTCGATCTCGTATCCATAGACGATCACACAAAGTATGAATACCGATTCGTTGTATTGTCTCGACTCAGTCCATAGACAATCACTTTCGGTAAGAGGACTTATAGATGGAAAAGTTTAAGATTATGGTATATTTGGGTACCCTCGCCTTTTCAGTTGGTATCAAGGCAGGCAAACACGAAAAGATCTAACAATCTTTGTATAGTGCGATCCAACCTATAGGAAATGAATCTTATTAATAATTCAGTTAACGTACCACCAAGATTTGATGAGACAAATTACTCGTTTTGGAAATCTGCTATGAGAACTTTTCTTCAATCCCGAAATTTTAATACTTGGCTATTAATCGAAGACGGATACCAACGTCCGAAAGAATAATATTTTTAAAACGAGTTTAAACGCTTGGCGTTTTATGATGTGATTTTGAAGTTGTAGTAAAAATGATTCGAACTCTAAGACTTGTGAAGATTCGAGTTTTTAAATTTAATAAAAATTATATACAAAAATATTAACAAAGTGGGCGAGAGGTACTAGGGCTTAGGATTCCACCAAATTCATTTCTTAAGGTTCAAATAATAATTCTTTTTAACAATTATAGCTCAATAAAAATATAAAATAAAGTGACTCTTATTTTTGCCAAGATAGATTCTCAAAATATTAGATGTAAATGTTAAGCATGGGACATCAAATCACCTAAGCTAAGCATGACCCATCTAATCAAATGACAACTAATTAATTCAAATCATAATTTCAATTAAAATTAGTGCAAAAGTCATGAAAAGAATTAAATATAATTACCCAAGTGTGAAATAAGGCTTCCTCCATCGCCCCAATGTTGGGGTTTAGCTCATCATAGTAAACGTGCTCTCAAAATATTCATTTAGGCTCAAAAATGGTTTACAAAAATGAAATAAAGAGAAAATGGTGTAAAAAAAGATTTTGCGACGCACAAAAATCGTCACAAAATGAACGATAAAAGATAAGTGCTGTAAACACTGTTCCACAATCGCTGGAAAGGAGTTGGGAACTGTCGCAATTAAGCGACAGTTTGCAACGACTTTCCTTTACATGCTTTTGTTCTTCGTGTTCTTGAGTTGCAGCAGTAGAAAACTTTTCCTACAACTCGTGATTTCTTCGCTCCGTAGCCTCCAAAACTTCCCCAAACTCTCGACCCCCTTTCTATTAACCCCCTAACACCTTTATATAGCCACAGAAACCAAAATATCTCTACCATAACTCGAGAATAATCTTCTTTTAATCGGGTTTATTTCTGTCCTATTTTATCACTGATTTTGATTTTTAAGCATCTGCTGCTGGATTACCTTCCTTATAAATCTTCTTCACATTCCAGAATGTCGATTAAGTCTTCCAAGCACGTGCAGTACACGTTTAAATGCTTCACAACTCGTGTAATATCCGTGAAACTTATGTTCACTGTTTTCTCTTCCACATGATTATTCAGACAAATTTAATCGATCAAATCACCCATAATAACTTATTTAAGACATATCACATCTACCCATGAAGTTTCAGCGATTGAGTCTACCTCTAACCCATCCAAAATCCGATCGAAAAATCTGCCAGAGAAACACGCTGCTGAAAAATATTTCCCGCCAAAATGAAATTTGAATTTGAGAAGATGACCTCCCCCTTATCCAGTTCCGGTGTCCCTTTAGTACATTCCCGAAATGGGGTGTAAAACACCACTTTTCGAACCAATTTCGCCGCAAGAGCTTATTTCTCTATAAATACATACAAAGACATAAAATAACAAAATAAATACAAAATCGAGCACTAACAATATATATACAATTGAGACATATTAGACACATAAATGCTTCTATCATTTTACACTTATGAAGAAAGAGCTATTGCAAAGCAGAATTCTGATGGATTAAATGCCATAATACATGCAGTAAGTCATGATCTTCTAAATCATGTTCTGTCATGTGAAACTTCTTAGGAAGTGTTTTGGGGTAAAAACTGATTCTGCTGGTTTTGCTAAATTTGGGTATGCCGCCGAGAAACGAATCTAAACCCTAAACAAATGCATTGCACGGGAGTACTTTAGATTCGAGAGATCAATCTGTACAATTCTGGCCTAAACCAAGAAATGGCCGTTCCAGATTTGCTTCGGTCATAAAGTGAAGGAGAAGGGTTGATCTTAGGGAGGGATGCGAAGAAGGTGTTGAGATCAAAATATTGAATTTTAAGGGTGTGGTTGTTTTATGACTTGTATCAGAATTTGGAACTGGCTTGCGGAATGTAAGCTATCAGTTCTTTTTTGTGTTTTTCTGAATACTTATGTTGTTGTTAACCAAAATCTGTTGTCTGGTCGAAATAGGTAGAAAACTATTTATACAAGTCATAATTGAACGCACCCTGATCTCGTAGGAAGTGCGAGTAGTTGAGTGATGGAGAAGTGGGGTAATATGTAAATTCTAGAAACCACGTCCCCACTATGAAGGAAACGGGTTAGTTTACACCCACGTCCCCACTAACTGCCCGCTTTCCTGACACTTTCTTATAATGGGCGTGTTGCGCGCCGCATGCTATAAACCACCAGACCATACCCTGGTGAGTATCCCCCAGTTTTTGACTGTTTGATGTCTCGAGTATTTTCGTGGAAAATATGTAGCAGATTGCTGAGTGGGTCTCGTATGCAAGACCTAGTTATTCTGATTAATTATACGTCAGCTAGGTGGCGGATGGCCAAGTGTGGCAAGTAAGACAGGAGACTTGCCGCAGGAGAATGGCGTGTGACGCTATTAGGTTAGTCTTGGTTGTTCACTTAATACTTACCATAGGTCGGTCAATACCGTTGAGAATTTGGACGGCTGAGATTGTAATTCATGAGAGAAGGTGGCCGTTGATTATGGCCACATTTCGTTGGAACCTGGTGATGGCATAGTGGCTAGTGGCATGGTGGCACGATTGGCACATGCCAGTGGCATAGTGGCGCGAATAGCGCCTGGCGTAGCCGCGGTCGTTATATCTTGGCATATTGGTGTTGAATCCAAATATGGCTTGGCAATATTGGCTCTAGTTGCCATATCAAACTTAATTCCCTCGGTAGCATTATTTGGCATGGTTGGCATAGCAACCTTGCTTAAATTAGGGTTTGGCATGCCAAAAACCTAATTATCACGTGTGGCATGTGGCCGTGGCACAGTGCCATTCTTTGTTCAGATGGTGCCACGGTCGCATCAAAGGAATTATGGCAAGGCCATAATGTGGGAACGACCACAAGCGCAAGGATAGCCATGGGTGGCCATATCATGGCGCCATTTTTAGGGTTTCCTGGGTCCTGCATGGCTCGTGACATGTTGTGGGGCCAAAGTGACATAATTTGGGCCACGACTGGAAATTAGGGTTTCGACTAGTGCCACTAAAGCAAAAGTCGTGCTTCTGATTAGAATACCCTGATTGAAGTCCGTTATGGCGTTGGCCACGCACAGAAAGTGGGTTATCAGGTAGCTGCGCCATTTGTGGCACATTGGCATGTTACTGCGGCGGAGTGGCATGTTGGCATGCCGATTAACACGTTGGCGTGGCATGACACGTTTGGCATGCCGATTAGCAATTGGCATGGTGGCTGTTTGGCATGGTTAAGCCTTTTATGCGCATTGCGGCATTAGAACGACCTGATTGGTCAATAGAAAAGGGGCCGGCCAAACATAGGGCGTGGCCACATCTCTAGTACGCATGGTGCATTTAAAGCGACCTGATTGGCCGATAGGAAAGAGGGCCGGAAAGTATGAACCCGGCCACATCTCATGTGCATGTGGCGTATTTAATGCGACCTGATTGGTCGATGGGAAAGAGGAGGGCCGGCAAGCAGCATGGGGGCGTGGCCATCTGCAGGTGGCGTTGGCTGTCCTATGGCACGACCACACCTCCCATTGTTGCTGCTCCTATTTTCCGCGTCTCCTCTTTTATTCCTTGTTTTCTGATTTTGGGTAGGACTTTGCACCTACTAATCCATGGCGGATCAATTTCCTAGTTTGCCTAGGTTTAGTTTCGACCAGCGGGGTCTGATATACTACGCTGGGCGCAAAAAACCTAATTTTTTCAAATTAATTAGGTTGATATTGGAATGTTGTGAATTATCACAAAATTTATTGAATTCTGCGTGTTGACACAGAGTTCTTTAAATTTATTTCCAGAGAGCAGCATGCCTTCCGACTGAGTACTTTTATGCAAACCTTAACCTCGATACTTCGGGAAATTCATGCTACTCAGCTGCGAGTGAAGACTAATTGTCATGTCACATCAATATAAAGGGTTCACTCGGGGAACACAATACAGAAAGTATTCAATGAGTCCTATATCAATGAATAATACAGGCAGAGTGTCGAAATTTACAAAATATATGGGATTGTTGCTACATGCACCATTCTGGATAAATTTCAGGTAAACATATTTAATTTCTCAATAAATGCGCAAGTGAAGAGGTTGGGTATTCATCACTCTCGAATGGCTCCGTCTCTTTGAAGAATGACGGCACATTAAATGTAGGGTTTTACAATTTTAGCCCAGAACTAAAAACCACCATCAACATTAAGTCCCCTGCTTAGCGCGTAACAGTGGCACTGTTGCGGGGTAAGCATTAAATGCTGACAGATGAGAACAAACTGAAAAGGCGAGGCATGTGGGGATTACCAGGAAATCTTGATCGAACTTTGGCGGAAAATATGAGAGGCTGTGATCTTTGTACTGGCACGCTGCTAGCTTGGCTACGGAGCGTTGCAGGTTGAGCGGCTGGCCTGGCCATGAAGTATTGCAGGTTGAGCAGCTGGTGTTCCTCGTGCTGGCGCGCTGCTAGCTTGGTCATGGAGGTTGATGCCATGGAGCGTTGGCTCCGCGGGCCCAGCTGCCTTTTTCCGTGCATGGTCCAAAAGGAAAAACCTCCCCTACTCGAATTCCAAAAGTGTTATGAATATAAACGGGCGTGCTAACTTCCTCCCCTTTTATTATTCGCCCATCTGCTTCTTGTGTTCGTTTGCAGCAGCTCGATCATAGGCGTGCCAATCGTCAGCGGCAAGGTAAGTTCATCTTGTCTTCGTATTTTAGCTGTGAGTGTAATATCCATGAGTAGTTGATCAAACTTGGACATTTAACTTGGCGTGAATGACTTTCTTTGTCTAGCGTCGTCAACGACAATAAAGCAATCTCCAATAGTTATAATCAGCAGCAAGGTGATCCAAGAGAACTCAAGGTAGGTGCTCTTTACTATTTTGCGCATGTAGCCACCCAACAGTACCATCGATTTTCTCCAGAATGTGTAATAAGGTTCTGACTCCAGAAGAATGGGCATCTAACCTCTCCAGTGGATTTCAAAATTTACCAAATGACTCTTGGGATGGATGGATGAAATATATGCTCGGCAATGATCACGTCAGGGCTAATCTTGGAGAGTGTAGCTGCGTTGTTGATCCGTCCTTGACTTTAAGTTATTTGGTGTCTGGACTGCCGAGCCGGTCTCTGGAAGGATTATTCTTGCCTTTCTGATTGCGATAATGATATGATGTGGATGCTTGTATGGTCGAAATCTTCCAGAGCCGTTGGGTGAAGTAGACGAGCTGAGAGGCGTTCCATTGCCGACTTGCTGCTATCAAGTCTTAAAGAACTTCATTCCAAGCTACATCCTTCGGACCATCTTCTGCATCTCGGACTATTGTATCGAATGGGATGCGATGAGAAGTCCCCGGTTATACTTCTTTCTGGTCATAGATCCGATAACGTGGCCGGATATGTGAATATCTCCGTGGCGTGCTTTTGGGAGTCTTTGATGCACGTGTACGGCTTCATGCTGAGAAATTCCTGCGGCTCGTAAAGCTTCAACAGTGCTGATGTTGACATCAGAAATAACCTGGTTTAGGGAAGTGAAGGCATCCCATGCTGGTAGTCCCCATGTGTAATTATCCTAAGCCTATTTTCTCGTGGAAGATGTGCTTCTACTGTATTCGCTGGTAAGGTGGTGACTGCGTTTAAACTTCTAAACCTGAAGGAGGCTTCAGTCTCCAAGCGTAGCCTAATTTGATTGTATCACCTTGAATCCACGCCTATGGGATTTGATACAAGCTTATTGTACTCTCCTGGATGCGATGCTTGGAACATCACATGGATGAAATATACTGGATAACGAAGAGGTAGAAGTGAGAGAGTTATGTTGTTAATCGTGGCTCTCCTTTTTCTTCAAGAAAAATGTTTCAGCCATGTCTATGAAGTTATCTCCAGAATCTTTGATTGTTGTCGGGGATGGACTGCGATGAGTAGCCCCCGGTCGCACTTCTCTTTAGTTATTGAAGTTGTTTTCTCTGAGTAGGCTTGGGATCCGTCGCGGTCTCGTAAAGTGTTGCAGGCGCCTTCCAGACAGAGAGGTGATGATATCCTTACGCTACACCTTTGAAGAGTAGATGACCTTGTCGTGGCTATGACTTTTTGGTTGACTGTGTCTTCTGGGATTTGACAGTGAAGGGATTCCATGTAGATCCTCAGTCCCCAAGTGTGGTTTACATGTTTCTATCTTGTATGGCTGGTGGGTTGACCATGATAAAGATATCACCATCTTGCATCCGTACTGGTGACTCTATTACTTTTTCCATGTGAAACTAAAATATGGAGAAGTACGGATTACCTTTATAGTGGTTGTTGTTATGGTGAAGCTCTGGATGGTATCAACAAACGAGCAGCAAAGGTTCTTGGCAGCAGCTGTGATCAGAAGAGACTACATTTTCGTGGGAACAAAGTAGGTTAGCTAGAATTGCATGGGCGTCCATGGAAGCAAAGGGATTGGCTGGATGTGTAAGCGAGTAAAACTGTCCACGGCCATGAGCTTTTGAGGGATGGGACAAAAGTAGCCACAACTACGAATCTTGGCTGGCTGCGATAACGATCCTTGACAGGGAGGAGTGTGGCGGCTACGACACGATCCTTGGAAGGAAGGAGTGGCGGTTACGGCATGATCCCTGGCAGGAAGGAGTGGCAGATATGGCACGATCCTTGGCAGGAAGGAGTGGCGTCTACGGGCACGAACCTTGGCAGGAAGGAGTGGCGGCTACGGGCACGAACCTTGGCAGGAATGAGTGGCTCGGATATTATGGCCCAAAAGAAGGATTCCTCCTTTAAATGTAACTCATGTCCGTGAGGTTGTTTCTTCTTATCCTTCTCTTTTCTTATTTCGACGAAGTAGCTCTTCCGTGATTCTCTGCGTGCGGCAGGTGCCTATTGTTGCTTGCCTGCGACCTTGGTGTATTGACTTGATGAAAATTTCATATTCGTGTCTTATTGCCAAAACGGCCGCAAAATCTTCGTACGATATCGGAATGAGATGATTGACCTCTCATTTTTTGCTAAGTGGAAAATCTAGAATTTATTCATTCGGAGTCCGTTTGGTGGGTGAAAAGTACCTAACACCGAGAATTCAGAACTTTCCAGGAAGAATAATGTAGGTTTTTCAGCTGTCACGTAGTCGAGAGTTTCGGCTTATATTTATAGCTCATTCATAGGATTGATGTGCCCTTTTAGTATGTTGTAGAATACTTCCATACGAATTGTTTGGTATATGTATCACTCCAAGATTCTTCACCAATTAGCACCAGTTTCAATTCTTCCGGAGGGAAGTATAAAAACGTTTCTGATGGAGTTCTTGCAAAACGACCCGTAACCTTTCTAAACCACATGCCATGTCCGTGGGTGACGCTGCTGATGAGGTGTCTCTCTTTGTGATTTACCTATTGATGTGTTAGTACCAGCAGTATACTTGGAAATCGAGGGCTTTAATTTTGGATCTCTTGACGTAGTCATCGAGATGCCTGTTATTTTGCTGGAACATCCAGTGTAGGTTCTTCCAGTAGGAAATTTGGAGAACTCTTCAGCATTACCCGCTTCCCTGGGAAAAGGAAATATGGGAAACGTGGATCCTTTTGGTGCAGAAACTTCTCAAATCTTCCTCTGCGTGAAGTTATCTTGGCTGCGGATTCTTTCCTTACATGATGGTGCGGGCACCGTTATCTTCTTGAGGCTGCTCTCTTGACGTGTTGGCTCCAGTAGATCTGAATATGTATCGGGCTTGCTCTTGCTTGGGTCGGCATAATAGAGAACCCTAATGAATGATTTGAAGATGTGTCAAGCCTCATTTATTATTGTAGATGTAAGAATTCTCATAATTGCGCCATGGTCTGGATCTATACATTTTGCTGATAAAGTGGTAGCGGATACTCCTGACCATAAAATGGTGGTAGTGGTGGAATGGAGATAGACCCTCGTTTTCGTGATCTCTGCAGGTGCCTTTCTAGGACTCCACTGGTGTTGAGATTTTTTGTCGACTATCTCCATACTGAAACAACGTCTATGCGAATCTTTCCTTTTATCTCCCTGAGTGTGGACCCTGGAGACATTAATATCGGTGATAACTTTGAGGCGTTTTCGGCTTTCTCCATATAACACTTATGGTGTTGCAGATGTGGCTGCTCCATCCAGATCTCGAGAGAAGCCATCGTGCCATCCTAAGTAGTAGTAACGTTTTCGTGTATCTTCACGCGACTTTATGGTCCTTTCATCTGGGAGATTTATTGTTGCTCAGCTATCAAAGGCATTTCCAGTAGCATTACTTGAAATATCAATTTTGTGAAGCTTCTTAGCGAACGGAACACCGAAATTGAAATTGGTTGTTGAACCTAAATTGAGTTTAATGACTGAATTGGAACTAAAATCCACCCTTTTGAAATTGAGAAAAATGGAATGAATCCTGAGAAACTGATTTGCAACCGAGAGATTAATCTCCCACTGTGGTCGCCAGTTGTTTTGGGGTAAAAACTGATTCTGCTGGTTTTCATAAATTTGGGTGTGCCGCCGAGAAACGAATCTAAACCCTAAACAAATCCACTGCACGGGAGTACTTTTGATTCGAGAGATCAATCTGTACAATTCTGGCCTAAACCAAGAAATGGCCGTTTCAGACTTGCTTCGGTCACAAAGTGAAGGAGAAGGGTTGATCTTAGGGAGGGAAGCGAAGAATGTTGAGATCAAAATATTGAATTTTGAGGGTGTGACTGTTTTATGACTTGTATCATAATTTGAAACTGGCTTGCGGAATGTAAGCTATCAGTTCTTTTTTGTGTTTTTCTGAATACTTGTGTTGTTGTTAACCAAAACTATGTTGTCTGGTCGAAATAGGTAGAAACCTATTTATACAAGTCATAATTGAACGCACCCTGACCTCGTAGGAAGTGGGAGTAGTTGAGTGATGGAGAAGTGGGGTAATGTGTAAATTCTAGAGACCACGTCCCCACTATGAATGAAACGGGTTAGTTTACACCCACTACTTCTTACCTCCACTAACTTCCCGTTTTCCTGACACTTTCTTATAATTGGCGTGTTGCACGCCGCACGCTGTAAACCGCCATACCAATACCCTGAAGAGTATACCCCAGTTTGTGACATGTTTGATGTCTCAAGTATTTTCGTAGAAAATATGTAGCAGATTGTTGAGTTGGTCTCGTATGCAAGACCTAGTTATTCTGATTAATTATACGCAAGCTAGGTGGCGGATGGCCATGTGTGGCAAGTAAGTCAGGAGACTTGTCGTAGGAGAATGGCGTGTGACGCTATTAGGTTAGTCTTGGTTGGTCACTTAAGACTTACCATAGGCCGATCAATTCCGTGACGAATTTGGACGGCTGAGATTGTAATTCATGAGAGAAGTGGGCCATTGATTATGGCCATATTCCGTTGGCACCTGGTGATGGCATAGTGGTGTCAGTGGCATGGTGGCACGATTGGCACATGCCAGTGGCATAGTGGCGCGAATAGCGCCTGGCGTAGCCGTGGTCGTTATATCTTGGCATATTGGTGTTGAATCCAAATATGGCTTGGCAATATTGGCTCTAGTTGCCATATCAAACTTAATGCCCTCGGTAGCATTATTTGGCATGGTTGGCATAGCAACCTTACTTAAATTAGGGTTTGGCATGTCAAAACCCTAATTAGCACGTGTTGCATATGGCCGTGGCACGATGACATTCTTTGTGCTGATGGTGCCATGGACGCGTCAAAGGAATTATGGAAAGGCCATAATGTGGGAACGATCACAGGCACAAGGATAGCCATGGGTGGCCATAGCATGGCGCCATTTTTAGGGTTTCCTGGGTCCCGCATGGCTCGTGACATGTTGTGGGGGCAAAAGTGACGTAATTTGGGCCACGACTGGAAATTAGGGTTTCGACTAGTGCCGCTAAAACAAAAGTCGTTCTTCTGATTAGAATACCTTGATTGAAGTCCGTTATGGCGTTGGCCACGAACAGAAAGTGGGTTAGCACGTAGCTGCGCCATTTGTGGCACATTGGCATGTTACAGCGGCAGAGTGGCATGTTGGCATGCCGATTAACACGTTGGCGTGGCATGGCACGTTTGGCATGCCGATTAGCAATTGGCATGGTGGCCGTTTGGAATGATTTAGCATATTATGCGCGTGACGGGTTTAGAACGACCTGATTGGTCAATAGAAAGGGGGCCGGCCAAACATAGGGCGTGGCCACATCTCTAGTGCGCGTGGAGCATTTAAAGCGACCTGATTGGCCGATAGGAAAGAGGGCCGACAAGTATGGGCCCGGCCACATCTCATGTGCATGTGGCAAATTTAAAGCGACCTGATTGGTCGATGGGAAAGAGGAGGGCCGGCAAGCAGCATGGGGCGCGTGGCCATCTGCAGGTGGCGCCGGCTGGCCTATGGCACGACCACACCTTCCTTTGTTGCTGCTCCTATTTTCCGCGGCTCCTCTTTTATTCCTTGTTTTCTGATTTTGGGTAGGACTTTGCACCTACTAATCCATGGCGTATCAATTGCCTAGTTTTCCTAGGTTTAGTTTCGACCAGCGGGGTCTGATATACTGCGCAGGGCGCAAAAAACCTAATTTTTGCAAATTAATTAGGGTTATATTGGAATGTTTTGAATTATCACAAAATTTATTGAATTCTACGTGTTGACACAGAGTTCTTTAAATTTATTGCCAGAGAGCAGCATGCCTTCCGACTGAGTACTTTTATGCAAACCTTAACCTCGATACTTCGGGAAATTCATGCTACTTAGCTGCGAGTGAACACTAATTGTCATGTCATATCAATATTAAGGGTTCAGCCGGGGAACACAATACAGAAAGTATTCAATGAGTCCTATATCAATGAATAATACAGGCAGAGTGTCAAAATTTACAGAATATCTGGGATTGTTGCTACATGCACCATTCTGGATAAATTTCAGGAAAACATATTGAATTGCTCAATAAATGCGCAAGTGAATAGGTTGGGTATTCATCACTCTCGAATGGCTCCGTCTCTTTGCAGAATGACGACACATTAAATGCAGGGTTTTACAATTTTATCCCTGAACTAAAAACCACCATCAACAGGAAGCATGAGATATTCTTGAGACTGTATTTGAAGGGAATGATTCCAAAAGAGAAGCCCAACTTCTATCTCTTTCTTTGGAATGGGAATACATGAAAATGGATGATAACGATACCTTCGAGGAGTTTAACTCTAAACTTTCTGAGATTATCAATACCTCTTTCTCTCTTGGAAGGGATATACCTGAAAAGGAAATAGTATTCAAAATTCTCAGATCGTTGCCATCCAGATACGAGTCTAAGAAACATGTAATAATAGAAGCCAATGATCTTTATATACTTTCTCGAAGCTCTCTTATAGGAAAGTTAAAGATCTTTGACAAAGAAACTCTGCTGAAGAACCGAAACATTGGTTATGATATCTCAGCTATTTCAAGTCAATCTTCGAAATAAGTTTGTTTAAATAAGTCTTAGAAACGTTGTCAAGAGGATGAAATACTTGCTGAAAATGAGCTTGACTCAACAATTGTACTCCTAACATAACGGATTAAGGATGCTTTATTGAAAGATAATTCCAATCCTGATATATTATCTTTTTGTCAAAAAAAGGGTAATGAAGAAATCCAATGTTTCAAATGCCGTAAAACCGGACATATGGAAAAGCAGTGTTCCAGCAGAAAAGATCAGAAGTGCTACAAGGCATACATCTCTACTCTAGATAATATTCCGGAGGACAAACCCTATGAAGGAATACCTAGCTGTAATGCACTTCTTACCAAATCTAACAGTGATATACCTTATGAGTCTGATCAACTCCTAAAAAACTGTTTAAAAAAACTTGAGTTGGGTATCTAGGAAAATCAAAGTTTAAATCTATAACTTGAAAAACTTTTGAAAACCCTGTCAGATAAAACTCAAGTGGTAAAATCTGAGCAAGAAAAAATGGTTGACAAACAAAAAAGGTCAGAGAGTAAGTCTTCTGATAATATGTTAAACTCTTTATGTGAATAAGATAATCATACTACAGTGTTCCATGGAAATATCCAACAAAACAAGTTCATCAAAGCTCTTCGCAAGGGCATAAAGATTTTGAAGGCTGATGAGTTTATAAGATCTCAAAAAGGAACTGCAGACTCTTGCATTAACAAGAGAAAGAAAGAACATAAAGAAACACAACCTATTGTGTTTATAAATCATCCTAGGGATGTCTTTATTGGCTATGGTGAGTTTAATCCTCACCTCAACACACACTGATTGTGTTGAAAGATGCGTCCTCACTTGTTGCCCAAAATTCTGAATGTGAGGAGGCATAAATCTGAGCAGTATGTACATATCTGTTCCAAAATTGTATTCTTAATCGATATCTTTTACTTTTGGTAAAAATATATTCGGTTTCCATAAACCAAATTATATGATACCCTATTTTTCTCCAATTCTTATATATTGTCCTCTTGTCTGAAAGAAGACTAGCATGCTTCAATGGAGAACTCGGTAAAAGAAGGGTCATCTCTTGATGATTTAGCACTCTATGCATCGGTTATGACTGAAAATCCTGATATCTCTCAACGCAATCTCATAGACTCTATATGGAAATACATTCTCACTATTTGAAATTGCATTAAACATCATGAGATGATGTTAAAGGATTCGAAAGAAGTACTTGCTGATCTTCATTCTCAACTGTTTGAAATCAACAAACTTTCTACTACAAAGGGAAATGCTTAGAAGAATTTGAATCCATTATTCGAAAGCGATTTTTACAAGACTCGCAACTAGAAACAAAATAGACATGATTTCTTTCAATTATTGTGTAAGGTCTATTGATGAATAAAACTATCTATTTATGAATAAAATTATTATTTTTTAATTTTTCTTGTGATAGTTTTTCGATTACATAACCTTTGGTTGAATGCTTTATATTATTTCTATGTGTATGGGATGTTTGATTTCGGTTTTCATAACCTTAATATTCGATATCATATGTTGTGTGAACCCTTATGGTTTGTGTGACTTTTTTATTTAGCGGGATTAAGTTCTAGCCCATGTTGGTAGGCTTTATCAAAGGATCATAAGGTGTCCCGATTGAACTCATATGTGAAAAAGTCACAATATGTTGAATTTTTGTTTAACATAAAAGCATATGTGTTTCGGGGTTTTCAACTTTTGCTATTTGCATTAGTTAAAACCGATTCAACCTTTCTCTGGTAAAAGTTGTTGTTGTTGTTGTTCTTTTGTTCTTGCGATAGGATGACAACACAATGGGGGAGAGTTCTAACTTGAACTTGTGCTTAATGATATATCTTTCTGGGGAGAAGAGGATGCGGAAATTGAGGTAACGAATTTGTTAGTTAATCGTTTTTCCTGTTTAAGAAAAGCATGAGTTTATTGCATATATTTTGCTTTTGCTTAACAAAATTCGGTACATTTGATGTTTATTACATTATGTGTGTATGGATGTATGTGTGTGTGTGATTCAATTGTTTCTGGTTAAGAAAAACTTGTTTGATATATTTCTTTATTGTTTGGTATCAATTATTTTAGACTTAACGAAATTTCGGTGCAATTGTGGTGCTTTAATGTCTATTTTTGTTTCAATTGCTTCCGGTTAAGAGTAATAATTGTGCAAGTCAATTTATTTGGTTTGTATGTATTGTTTATGGCTTAAAAAAATACGGGATCATTTGTTTAGTCCAATTCGATTCCGGATAAGAGAAACTTAGTTAATTCTGATCTTAGTTAGACTTATCAAAAGTAAGGGATTCGGTTATTCAAGTCTAATCGAATGCCTTGACAAGAAATATTAGTTAACTAACCTAGTATTTGTCTTGTCCAAAGTGGAAGGTCTAAGTTATTGTCTGAATAATTAGTGCCTGATGAGAAAAATAAAGTTATCTTTATTTTGGTCTTATCGAAACAAGCGATTTTACTTGTGCAATCGGTTTAGCAAGGGAACTAAGTTTTCATAGTCAATTTGTTAAACTATTAGGGAAAATTGTTTCGGGCAATTGTTTCCTTGATAACATATTAAAACCAAATTACTTGTAGTTTCGGTTTTGATATTGGTTATCTAAAGTGGTATGTGAAACCCTCGTGCTTAACTCTTATAGGTTGTACAATTCTTTTAGATTGTAAGATCCTTTCGGTTTTTGGTATTTGCTCGTACCTTTGTCATTTTGTGACAAAAAGGGGGAGAATTATATGGAGTAAACAAAGTGATTTGTAATCACTTAGGAAAGGACAATTGTGCTTAAATGTTATATCTAACGAAAGAGTAAAGCATTGACTAAGGGGAGAAACATATCATATGATGATTGTAGTTATTTGGACTGCAAAGGGAAATAACAAAGATGTGCGGATTGAAAATCTACCTATCTCACCTTTAGGGGGAGTATTAGCTTTGTTATTTAATGTCTTCAGCGGCATTTATGGATTGAATATATGCATGGTATTGTGCCGTTGAAACATGGAATCAAGCGTATGTATAATGAATTTTTGTAATTTGTTTATCCATATGATTGTAAGAGTTTTGTCACTAAAATTGACAAATGGGGAGATTGTTAGAGCATAGCTCGGTTGAACCCACCGAGCGTTGGTATGTCAAGTTTGGTTGTCATATTTTAGTGAATCAAAACTCAATTAAAGAGTCGCTTGATTATGTGCTAGAGACAACTTCGTATAGGTTAGGCTAGAAAGATTAGGATAATGAGACATACAAGTATTACTCGAAGACTTGAAGAATGTGAAGAAGTAACAAGCTACATCGACAACATCATCCTTCCTCTTGAGGTTGGTAATATTTTGACTTGAACTGTTTCATTCCTAACGTATCTTTCAAGTCGTGCTATATTGAAAACATAACTGCGAAGCTGTGAATGATTATACTCTAGTAGACATAGTGTTAAGGAATTACAATAGGAAGTATAACGCTTATCTTTTGAACTTCGTATATAAGACATTGACATAATTGTATGAATGCTATTGTGATTATGTGTATGGGTATGGGTGAAGATTTCGTCCTAGGAAACAATGTTTACATTCGTTTAAAGGAAGTACATTCATGAACTTGTTTTATGAATCGAAAGGGAAATCGCTAGGCTTATTGGTATTGTTATTCATTGCATATCTTTGGATTACCAATATGTGTGAGTTAGTAGAACCGATCGTAACTTGTTATGTATCTTGGTAAAACTAGTCACAATGCCTGACTTATGTATTGGTATGACTTTTATTGGTGTAACCGATCCTAAGTAATCACCTAAGATGGTATGATCGATATTTGTAATTGGTGTGACCGATCCTAGTAATTGGTGTAACCGATCCTAGTATTTGGCGTTACCATTCACAAAAGAATTTGTAATCGATCCTTGTAATTTGTGTAACCGATCCTGGTAACTGGTGTGACCGATCACAAGTAATACCATGAGAATATGGTAACCGGTCCTGGTAATTGATGTGACCAATTTGGTAACTGATGTAACCGGTCCCAGTAACCATATTAAGGTAGAACCGATCCTTGTGTTTGGTAGAATCGTAAACCAATGATTAGTGTGTTTATTTGATCAATCACATAGTTCTTGGAAATCAGATGAACCAATTCTAAACTTGTTTGGAAGTGTGGTATAATCGGTTCAAAGATTGTAAATATGAAAGAGGATTTACAAAGAAATAAGATGTCGACATACTTTGAACATGTTCAGTAACTCTTATCTTTTATTGTTCAAAGATATTCCTTAATAACTCAAGGAGATCCAGGACCGAAATAAGTTGAGAATCTTTTAATTAAGGTTGTTAATTTTATATGCTTTTAATTACCAGCAATTAAAATGCATATCTATGGAAAATAAAAATTGGTAATGTGCATTTACTAATTGGAGATTTTCTAGTAGGATTTCGGTTAATATTGGACAGAGCATTTCTAGGAAATATGAAAACTGAATTTGGAAATATTGCATATCTTTAGAATATTTTCGGTTTTGGAAATTCCTTGGTGTCCAAACTTCCTTGGTCTATAAATACCCAAGTTTGCATTTAGAGCAAACTATCCTAAGAGCCAGCAAAACTACCTTGTTGTGTTGTTACTGGTGGAGCCGTCTATTCGGAGAGGAAAGTACCCTAATTAGGCGAAATCTCTTATGACCGCTCGTTTAAAGACTTTTGTGGGATCAAGAAGATCTACGAGTACCGTTGGTGGGAAACAAGATAATTGCAGTATTATTAGTTTTCGATTTGATTTGATTGACTAACGGTTGTTGAACTTTGATTGCACCTAGTTTGTTTATTCTTGAGAATCTTCTCTTCTGATATAAGATTCACTCAAACTAGATTTAAGTGTCGACGGGATCTTCAGAACTGTTTGTAGATCTAAAGACGTCTTATGATAATCTATTGTTAACAGACTCCGTTCTGTGCGTGATTGATCACAAGAGATTCAAGTTGTGGTGTGCAGGTGTTTATTGAAGATTTAAGAAGATTTGAAGATCTGATTTGGGTTCATAATCTTTGGCGTGCACAAAACTTGATCGTCTGGAATCCAACTATAATCGGTTTATCTTTGATTGATTTGATTGATTAGTTGCGTAGATCGGCATCAATATTTAGCATCTTGATAGATCCTATTATTGATTGCATAATCTAAACTCTGCTACTTTTGTAGTTGTTGGATAGATTGATCTAAACCCGACAAAGGAGTTTATTTGGATTAAACAGTAGAGCCTTTGTCTAACTCATATCATTGAGATTGAATAGAGTTGTTACCGAACAGATTTGTTATTCCTTTACTGTTTGGAATACGAACCAAAGGAATTGTTCCAGTGCGTGCACTTATTGAATGTCGGAAGCGCAGGGATACTGAAGAAACTAGGTGAACTATAGGTTTAGTTGCTTGGTCTCAACTATACGAAGTTAGGTTGATTTTGTATAGCGGCTTAATTATGAGAGAATTCAATTCTGGACGAGGTCCCGGGGTTTTTCTGCATTTTCGGTTTCCTCGTTAACAAAATATTGCTGTTTCATTTACTTTTGTTTTCCGCAATTATAATTGTTGTTATTATAATTTAAAGTTAATTACACAAACGTTAACTCCGTATTACTTGATAGTGATCCTATAGATTTTGGTTAAGTCCGAACCTATTATCAAATAATCACACTTTGATTATTGTATTGTCTCGATATCGTATCCATAGACGATCACACAAAGTGTGAATACCGATTCGTTGTATTTTCTCGACTCGGTCCATAGACAATCACTTTCGGTAAGAAGACTTATAGGTGGAAAAGTTTAAGATTGTGGTATATTTGGGTACCCTCGTCTTTTCAGATTGGTCTTCATTAATTCAAGTTAGATATCATGAATTCTGGTTCTGAAACCATGAATTTCAATGAAAATATTCTGGTGATTTAGGTTTAAAATTTCTAGAGCAAAACAACCCAGTTCCTTCCATCGTTCTTCCTGATGAGCTTTTTGAGGAAGGATTGGATCCATGGAAGTTTTCACTTATTGGTAGATTAGATCTACAGAAATTGAAGTTTGTTGATGCATCTGTTAAATTAAGGAGTCAATGGAAACTTGTAGGTGATTGTAAACTCATTCCTCTAGGCAAGGGTTTCTTCACCATTAAACTGGATAAAGAGATTAATAGAAAATATATTAAATCTGGTGTATGGGAAGTTCTAAATCAAGTATTATGGGTTAGAAACTGGGTTTCAAATTTTTGTCCAGCTTACCAACGGAGTTCTAAAGCAATGGTGTGGGTAAGACTTCCTGGATTGGGTTTAGAATTCTGGAGAATATTTTTTTTGTTCACTATCTGTAAGGAAATTGGTACTCCAATTAAAATTGATGAAGCTACAGCAAAATGTGAGGTTGATTATTATGCAAATATATTGGTAGAAATTGATTTTGATCAAGCTATTCCCGGTATAATTTGGATTGATACAAAATTTGGTGTTTTTTTTCAAGATATTTTAATTCCAAATTGTCCAAAATTCTGTAGTACTTGTCATATTGTCGGTCATCTTATTTCTGAAAGTAGAGTGGAGAATACTAAAGTTAAAAAGTAACAGCTCTGGAAGTCAAGCTAATTCACAAAAGAGAAGTAGTGCAATCTCTTCTCCTCATACTCCTTTTGATATTTGTGACAGATCAGAGGTTGCAAATATGGATTCTGTAGTAGACTCAATAGAGAAAAGTACTTTACAAAATACAGTAGTGGAGAAGTTTACTAGTGGTGGAAAGTTCAATGCTCTAATACAAAATGAAGAGGCAATTGATGAAGAAATTGAAATGGAATCAGTCATCTTAGAAGTACCTAAGACTCTACAGATTGCTGAAGAAAATTCCTTATCAAATAGCTTGGTTAAATACATAGATGGTACTACTGGTAATATTCTAAATGAATCAGTTCAAGTTACTTCATGGGCTAAGGTTGTTGAAAAGGAAATGGTTACTAGTGAAGTCTCATCTTCTACTTATGGAAGTCCTATTCATATTAATAAGGTAACTAAACTAGCTCCTACAAATGTTAAGTATAATTTTAGAAGAAATCCTGGGAGGGGGGTACCAAACACCCTCAATCCAAATAATGAAAATTTTGTTTTGGAATGTCAGGGGCCTGAGAAGACCTAGGGCTCAAGAAAAATTATGGTATTTAGTAAATCAATATAGTCCCCCATTGGTTTGGATAGCAGAACCAAAAGTAATTTGTAGTGCATCCTTTTGTAATAAATTAAAGTTTCCAGGAATGCAAAGTATGGTTATTCATAATTCTACTTCAAATAAAAAAGGCAATATTTGGTTATTTTGGAATAATAATATTGCTACTCCATCTGTAGTTTCTGTTTCAAGTCAAATGATTACAGTAAGTATAGGTGATGTTTTAGTATCTGGAGTTCATGCTCATGTGAAATTCATTCAGATTTTATGGTCTGAAATGGAGATGATTAGTGAACTGAAAAAGCCTTGGATTTTGTTAGGAGACTTTAATGCAGTAGTATCTCAGGAAGAAAAAAGTGGTGGAAGATCTCCAAATAGAAATTCAATGCTCGATTTTACAAATTGCTTAAATAATTGTGAGCTGATTCAAGCCCCTAAAACTGGATTTCAATTCTCATGGTCCAATTGCCAGCATGGAACTAATAGAATTTTATGTGATCTGGATAGAGTTGTTTTAAATCAACAATGGTTGCAGTTATATGGTGATTGGGGATATAAAATGGGTTTGAGAGTAGTGTCAGATCATGCCCCTCTTTTGGGTGGTTGTGCAAGTATACCTAAACCAAGGAATGTTCCTAAAAAAATTCAAAAGATGTGGATTACTCATCCTACATTTCTTCAGGTTGTTAACAACAGTTGGTCTCAAGAAGTTAGAGGTGATCCTTCTTTTATATTCATGCAAAAACTAAAAAAATTAAAGATTGATTTGAATGACTGGGAATGTTTTTGGTAATGTGCATACTAAAATCAAAGAAGCAGAAGAAAATGTTAAAAGAGCAATGCAAACCTCTGATGAATCTCCTTTTAATACTGAAATTCTGGATGATTTAGTTCAAGCTGAACATGAGTATCCTGGTAGAGAAGTTCAGTTTAACACACTTATGAAACAAAAATCAAGAGTCAAATGGGTCAAAGAAGGAGCTGCAAACACAAGTTTCTTTCACACAAATTTGAAGATAAGGCAATCCAAAAATTTCATAAGTGAACTTGAAGATAGCAATGGTAATATCATTTCTGACCAATCTCAAATAACTGACTCTTTGGTTACTCATTTTACTAATAAATTTGAATTCAAGAATGTAAGAATAGTAGACAAATTATTGGAAGTAATTCCTAAAGCCATTACAACTGAAGATCAAGAACAGTTAGATATCATTCCTAATGTAGAAGAAATAAAGAAAACTATTCTTGATATGGATCCAGACAACTCTCCTGGTCCGATGGATTCTCAGGGGTTTTTTATAGAATTTGTTGGGAAATAATACAACATGATTTAGTAGCAGAAGTTCAGTTTTGTTGGAAAATATGATTCATACCTAAAGGTTTAAATTCTAATTTCTTATTTTTACTTCCTAAGAGTGTTGGTGCAAAAACAGCTAACAGTTTCAGACCTATAGGAGTAAGTAATGTCCTGTTCAAAATTTTCACCAAAATTATTACAACAAGAATGAGCAGTTTAATGGTTAAATTGGTATCTCCTCAACAAGATGCTTATATTAAAGGGAGAAGCATCCATGAGCCGATTATGTTAGCTTCTGAATTAGTTAATGAAATCAAAAAGAAAAGAAAGGTGGTAATATGGGGTTAAATCTGGATATATCTCAAGCTTATGATTCTGTCAGCTGGCAATTTCTTTTCAATGTTTTAAGAAGTTATGGCTTTTCTGACTCATGGTGTGATTGGTTATTAACTCTTTTTCAATCAGCCAAAGTTTCAGTGTTGGTGAATGGAGGTCCATGTGGATTTTTTTCAGTTGGAAGGGGATTGAGACAAGGTGATCATTTGTCTCCAGTTCTTTTTGTATTAATGGAAGATGTTTTGAGTAGGACTACGTATACTCCAACCCCGATCATAGGGAAATACTCCGCTATTTGGGCATACATGACGCCATAGCATCCTCTCGGTATAGAACTGTCCGGTGAGATTATGACAATTTGGTGATCTTATTTGCTCGTTGGATGATTGATCCTTACATGTTTTATTTTCTTGGGGGGGAGGCGACTTCAAGAGTAAATTTTTTGTTGAAGGTACTACTCAAAGCAGGAAACAATAGATAAGTGAAATAATACACATGGACTAAGCCAAATTTCTAGACAAATACCTTGGTGTTATGCTTTCTCTAAGGAGAGTTACTGCTGCTATGGTTTGGCCAATGGTGGAAATGATTCAAGGAAAACTAGCTTCATGGAAGGGTAAACTGATTTCATTTCAAGATAGATTGGTGTTGATTAAATTTGTGTTGTGCAGTATTCCTTTATACACATGGCTGTGTATAAATGGCCTGCTTCAGTTATTAACATTTGTGAGAAGATAATCATAAATTTTCTCTGGCCTGGAGATAGTGAAGTCAGGAAATTTAAAATAATCTCTTGGAAAAGAGTTTGTACCCCTTACCGTGAAGGAGGTCTAGGAATAAGAAGATTAAAAGTAATCAACCAAGCCTACTGATGAAAATGATGTGGAGAATCTTAACTTCTAAGGAGGAATGGGATTTATTTTTTGCTGCTAAATTTAAAGACAAAAGAGGTCAATGGGTCACAAACTGGAAGCAATCCACTATTTGTACTGGTCTAAAGTTGGCATGGAACTCTTTAAAAGATGATATTAGATGGTGCATAGGTAATGGTTTTAATATTTCTGTGTGGTTTGATACTTGGTTTGGTGCACAACCTCTGGTAAATGTTATTGGGATCACTGATTTTGTCAAGAATAACATAAATATGAAGGTGGAGACATTATTAAATGGCAAGAATTGGTGTATTCCAGCTGAACTTCAACCATTGTTATCTAGCTCTCTCTTAACTGAAATTAGTGGAGAAGAAGATCAAATGATTTGGGGAGGTGATATATATGGTCAATTTTTCGTCTTTGCAGTTGTTGATAAATTAAGATTAAGATAACCTAAGTTTACATGGCCAGCTTTTATCTGGAAACCTTTCTTGCATCCTAGTATAGCCAGTAATGTTTGGAAACTGTAGCATAACATCTATGTTGATGATGAGGTTATGAGAACCAAGGGTTATGATATGGTTTCTTGGTGTTGTGTATGCTTAAATGAACAAGATAACATGTGTCATACCTTATGGAAGTGCACTTTCAATATTGAAATATGGATTGGATTTGTTCCATCTTTCAGTTCCAGAAACCAAAATCTTTTGAAGATATATGCAAGGAAGCTAAACACAAAATTTCAATAATTAAAGAAATTTGGATGACAGCTGCCTGTGCTATCATGAAGGAACTGTGGATTCAGAGCAAGGTTTGAAAAACGGGTCACGGCCCAGGTCACGGGTACTAGCCGTGAGCGTTATAACGCGTTTTGACGGGTGTGAGCACATTATGGGCCAAAAACGCGTTATATAGGAATAAAACACGTTTTCTTGACGTTTTTTTAAAATTAACGGGTATGTTAACGGTTAAATAGGAAAAATAAATAAATTGTGATCTGAATTTCCTATCTAACGGTAATAACATGCGTGAAAACGGTTACAACGGGTCTAAATAACGTTGTGACTACGTTTTTCATTTTTTTTTCTTTATTTAATTTATTTGATTTTTTATTTATTTGTTTTAGGGTTTTTTACATACAAATTTATGGATATCTTGTAAAAATTCATAACCATGAGTTTATGACTTATAGCAATGCATTGTAGTTATCGTCTACCGAGTCACCGACAATATTTATACACGCATACTATCACTATCAACTTGATATTATCAAGTTGTCACTTGAATAGTTGAATGCACTCCCCAATCTTTCTAATAATGTATATCCGTATGCAAAAGCAGTCAAAATTTTGTTGTCGATGATAAGTGAAATTGATAAAATAGTATAGTAATGATACTCTTAGGCTCTTAGCTACTTGCTACAAGACTATCCAACAAGGAATGCAAGTGGAAGAGACTAGCTAGATAAAAACATGGTGAGAGAGGGAAGTTATGGAATCAGATTTTTTTTATGGGGATTTGGAGGTGTGTATAGTTGCATGTGGTCTAGACTAGACTCAAAAGTTACAGAAATAATACAAAAAATAAAGTAGTTGGTTTCATGATAAAAGACATAGCTAGCCTATGTTTCTTTACGCATGCAACCAGATTCCTAATGTTTCAAGAATATATTGATTACCTAGCTAGTATGATTTCTTGCGCAAAGGAATACTTTAAAAGGACAAGAGGAGAATTGAAACGAAATCAATACCTCTAGTTCTCTGCTTCTTGCGCAAAGGTAAGCTTTGGATTTTGAATTTCTCAAATACGAGTTTAAGAGGTAATATTAATTTTTCTTGTAGAGTTTTCTTTCAATTAAAGATATAATTTGTTGATACGTTGTTAATTTATTTATGAAATTATCATTTTTTTCTTTCATGATGTCGGAGTAGTGATGTTAATGTTGATGTTGAAAATTATCTTTGAGTTTGAATTGAGCAGTTAAAATTTTGAAAATTTTGTTTTAAAAAAATAACATAAATACAATCCATGATTAGGAGTTTTAACTTTTAAGATTTAAAATTAGAAATGTTTTAAGAAATGTTAATATTCATAATTCAATATTCCACCAACTTGAATCAGTTGATACGTAAAGAATCATTGTTTCTTTATAGAAAATGGCATGATGAATTGATATATGGTATGTCGTATGCATGTTCTCAATCATGATTAGAAAAAAAGAGGTTGCATGATTGAATGCATACAGTAAAGAATGCATATAGTTTGTCGTAAAGAATCATCGTTTCTCTCATATTTTTTTATGCATATAGTAACGTATTAAATGGATCCTTGTCCTTTAAGTAATATATGTCACTTATTCCTATGTAAAATTTTCTATTTACAGAGTATAATGGAAGGATCGACATCCACACAATCTGCAAAACGAGATGTTTTTCATGCATATTGTACTGTAATGAGTGATGGTAAAGAGTTGAAGTGCAATTTTTGTGAAAAATAAGTATCTGCAGGAATTTCGCGTTTCAAAATGCATTTGGCACAACAAAGAGGTACAGTTACTCCCTGCATGTATGTGCCACCTGAGATTAAAAATTTAGCAAAAGTTGCAGTGCAAGAAAAAAAGAAAGCAAAAAGGCAACGAATACCAGAAACTGAATATGAAGATACAGAAATTCAACATATGTATGAAAATGAACCGTGGAACCCTGTGTGTGATATAGATGAAGAAGAACAAGATTTTCATGCAGTGGAACAAGTGCAGGTAACACAAAATAAAATGGGTGGGTTATCGAAGTTGAAGAACTTTTTTGGACGAAAAAGTAAGAATACTAATGCGGGAGAAGGTACATCGCAGCATCCACGGGCCTCTATGGACATACCTAGTTCTATAATGCGTACACCACACCAACCACCTAGGATGTATGTAGATATGGGAGGACAATATAATACTTATAAGGATTCTCAACCTAGCATGGAGAATTTTGGGCCGGGAAAAAGTTGATTCTTCTGTTGGACGTTTTTTCTATACTAATGATATTCCCTTCAATGTGGCCAAATCATCTCAGTACCATGAGGCATTCAATGCAGTTGCAAATTTCGGCAAATCCTACAGAGTTCCGTCTTCCTATAAGTTGTCGAACCCATTATTAAGGCAGGGAAAACAAAGGATTCAGAAGGATGTGGTGTCGGTCCAACGACATTATTGGAGAAAGTATGGGTGTACACTCATGTCAGATGGTTGGAAATACAAAAATAACCATACGATTGTAAACTTTTTAGTTTACAGTGGCCATGGAACAACATTTTTGAAAAGCGTTGACATCGAGCATAATCGGTTGACGGCAGAGTATTTGATGAGTTTGTTCAGACCAGTTATAGAAGATATTGGTCCGACAAATATTATTCAAATAGTAACTGATCAAGGATCCCAATTCAAAGCTGCAGGTAACTATTATAACTTAATTTAATTACATGTATTTATTTATATATATTATTAATTCATTTCTCGTTTTGTTTTAATAGGTATGACATTGGCCATAGAGTATGGTACATTTTTTTGGGTACCTTGTGCAGCTCATATGTTGGATTTAATGTTGGAAGATACTAAAAAATTCCCCTTTGTTAAAGGTGTGATTGCAGAAGCTAGAAAAATCAGTAAATTTATTTATAATCATGCTTGGGTTCTTGCTAGATTTAGACAACATTCTGGGGGACGCAATCTCTTGCGCCTTGGCTTAACAAGGTTTGCGACAAATTTTATCGCAATCAAAAGTATCATTGATCAACGTAATGAAATCGAGAGTCTTTTTGTAGACCAAGAATTTGTGAACTCGCCAGAGGGAAAAACTCGTACGGCTAAAGATGCGAAAAGCATTATCTTGAATGAGATGTTTTGGCACACATGCCAAAAAGCATGCATGATGGTTGGTCCTTTATTGAAAATGGTCCGTTTCTTGGATTCCGATAAACCTACAATGGGTTATTTGTTTCATGCACTTGCTACATGTGTGGAAACTATACAAAGGGGTTTGGGTACAACTCGAAATAATTCTATTGTAGGTGTGATAAACCGAAGATGGAAAGATCAGTTGAGTTCTCCTCTTCATGCTGCCGTGCATTTTCTGAATCCATATTATATCTACAACCCAGCAGCCAATCTCATCAACAATGAAATTTCTCAGCCTCAAGTTTGTATTAATGAAGTTATATCAAAAATGATTAGTAGCCCTCAAGACCAAGCGACATGCATGCTAGAGGTGTGAATTTTTATTAACAATTAATTTCATAATTATATGAATTTCTATTAAAAGTTTATGATTTTTTTAGGAGGGAAGAATGCAAATGATGCAAGGCCAATTTGTATCATCATCAGCAAGACTGGCTGCTCTGCAAGGTGATCTTGTAAGCTGGTGGTTGTCATACGGTGCTCAGTTTCCATCACTCCAGAGGATCGCGGTAAGGATACTAAGGCAGACAAACACATCGTTTAGATCCGAGAGGAATTGGAGTGTGTTTGAAAGAATCCACACCAAACTACGCAACCGTTTAGTTTCGTCAAGAATAAATGATCTGGTGTATGTTCAGTACAATTTAAGATTAGAGCAGCAAAGAGTTCAAGGTAAAGCAAAGCGACATAACATCGATGTCCACGATGTTCATAGCCTACTGACAGATGAAAATATGCTTGACTGGATATCAGGGGATGACGAAACACCAATTTTACCTCATGAAGAACATTGGTTAAATGAATTGGAAGAGGAAGCGGCTAATAATCCAGAACCTCTCCCTCCACCGTACGAATGGCATGATCCAGAAGTTGAAATCCCATATCAAAGGTTGCCGGTGAGTAACTTTGTTTATGACTTTGGTAATCTAACATTTGGAGACAATACAAAAGGTCATGAAAATGTAAATCCCATATACAATTCTCATTACACTGTCGATCGTCCAGAAGAAGATACCCGAAGAATAAATGAAGCGTATAATTCCAATATTGATATCAATAATGAAGTAGATAATCGTAATGATGATGAGGAAGAATACTATGGTTATGAAGATGACGATACTGTTAATTACGACAGCCAAATGAATTACGAGAACCAATATGAGGCGGAGGAGGAGGAATCAACTAAGAATCATCGAGAAAATAGACAATACTTGAATAAGTCGAAAAAGAAATCTGCTTCAAGTTGGTTTGTTTAAGTTTAAAATTTCAAGCACTACTATCACTAGGTTACTTATTGTAAGTGTTTGATCATATAGGTACGATACACCTTTGTATTATTTTTAAAATTCTAGTTGTAAGTTTGAAAATAAAAATTGCATAAGAATTTCTTCAACTTAATTGTTTCCCCTAAAAAACGGGTATAACGGGCGTGGAAACGGAAAATACGGTCTAAAAAACTTGTGTTAAAATGTTATTTAGAAGAAAAAAACGGAAATATCAATTTTATAAAAACGGAAATCACATGCGTGAAAACGGTTATAACGGGTCTAAATAACGCCGTTTTTTCCTATTTATCAGTGTTATTTAGCCAAGCGTATCAGTGAGCCTCACGGCAACGCTATATAGGCGTGACAGTTATAACGGCCGTTTTTCCGGCCGTTTTTCAAACCTTGATTCAGAGAAATAAATTTTTATTTGAGGGTGGCATATCAAAATGCAACATCTTTAAAACCAAAATAAGCAAGATGGTGCTTGAAGGAGGTTATAGAATGACATGTAATATATGGGATCAAGCCTATGATTCTCAGATAATTTCATATTCCAATATGGGCATCAGAAATATCAAGTTTAGTAGCATTAAAAAATTCTTTTGGGCTCCTCCTGATTCTGGTTTCACATTATTTTGCTGTGATGGAGGTTTTGGATTTGTTATTAGGGACAATATATGTCAAGTACTACGCACAATGGTTGGAGGAATTGGTATTGCTACTAACTTTACTGCAGAAGTGTATGCTGTCATATGTGCTTTAGAATGGGCAGTGGAGCTAAAACTTACAAGACTAATAATTAGATCTGATTCTAAGACAGTAGTTCATCAATTCATGAAGGGAAAGGTACCTTGGTATATTAGAACAAAATGGAGGAATGTAATGCAAGCTTTGGATGAGGTTATATTTTGTCACTGTTTTAGAGAAGTTAATTTCTATGCTGATCATCTAGCAAAGAGATGTGTTGTTTTAAAATGCAGGGAAAAGGAAAATTCATATTGGGAGGCCTCATTTTTTGAAAAGGATAGAAATGCCATAAGTGGCTTATTATAGATTCTGCACCTAGGTTTGAGTTGTGAGGTGTATTTGAGTTAGCTTTTTAGTTCAGTTTCCTTTTTGTTTTTTGATTTTAGCTTCTTTGATGTAACAAATTTTTAGCCTTGATTAATAAAAATTATGTAATTCAGCGGAATTTTTTTTTTAATTTTTTAAAAATCATCATTCAGGAAAATTCTCGGTCAAGAATATCTATAATTATTTAGCTAAGCAAGATCAAGATAATAACATACATTTGCATTTTCCCTCGGAAAAGATATGGAAAATTCCAGTAATTCCAAGAATAAAACTTTTCATATGGAAACTTACGCAAAAAGTCATTCCAACCTATTCCAGACTGGGGGCCCACAATGCAGATATTGACACGCATTGCCAGTTGTGTAATAATCAAGCCCAAGAAACGGATAATCATATATTTAGAGAGTGTCCTTTCGCCAAAACAATTTGGTTAGGCCTCTCTCTTGGAAATTTAAGCTCAAATGGCAGTACTGACTCGATTATATCCTGGGTCAGATGGTGGATCACGGAACCTAATTTAGTTGGTTTAGCAGAAAAAGTACCCACCATCCTTTGGTTCATATGGAAATATAAATGTTCAGTGATTTTTGAGAAAATAAAACTAGAATCGACTAATCTAATTGATCAGATCAATAGATTTTTACATTCTACTCCTTTAGCAAACCTGCACAAGATGATAAATCCTCAAAAGACAATACCAAGCAGTCAGACATGGTCTAAACTAAACACATACTGGATAATATTTATAGATTCCTCTTTTAAGAAAGAAGAGCTGTCGATGGGTTATGCTTTTATCATATACTTAGTGGACCAAGAGACTTTCATGCATCTATCAGCGGGCTCTGAGTGGGCTGCGTCAGCTCTACAAAATCCTTACTTAAAAGCAGACGCTTGGCTAAAAGAAAATATCTTGTGAAGCGTTTCAATAGTCACGGATTGTAAAGCTCTGGCGGACATCATCAATAAGGTAAGCGCAGATATTCTTTGGACAACGGAAAACACTCTACAGGAAGCAAAGTTAATTTTGGGGGATCTACCTCAAACTAAGGTAAATTATATCACTAAAAAGTATAATTCTGCAGCGGATTTCATCGCCAAGAAAGCAAGAATTAAAAGCCTTTAACATATGTCGACCAAGTTGAATCAAAATGTTCAAAAGCCTAGCATTTCATCTAATATTTTTGGTAAATCTGAATTTATAAATCTCCTGTACTACATACATTTGCTAGTTTAATAAAATTACTTTTTCCATCAGAGAAAAATAAAATGTTACAAATAGAGAGAAATTTTTTCTATTTTATACCTTCCTATTAAATTGATACAAACATGGTAAATTTTCTCTGCATGATAGTAGAACAAGCCGGAATGACACTTGTTATTATATACTACTACTATGTTACAAGTGCCGAACTATATTACAAGTGCCGATCTCTCAACAACAACCAAGGGATACGAGTTGCATATATAAACAGCCACGTCACCGTTGCATACTCCACATCCCCATGCTATTATGGTTGCATTTAAATCACTCTACGTTGAACCAACGACGTCGAGAAGGTAGTATATGTTTAGGTTGATGACCACTATCTTAAGTTGCCCCTTTCTTCCAACTTTGAGGAGCAAGAATGTTTTGTTCAATCTGTAAGAAAACCACAGTTAATTTTTCAAACAATTATGGTTCAGACTATGCTCAGAATATACGAGTGCGCGATGGAGTGGTAGTATGTAACAGTTGTTACAAGGAAGTCAATAACATAATGAACTTGATATACAAAGACAAAAAGGATAGATCCATATCCTATCCAGAGGATACCGATTGGGTAAGCATCAACTTTTTTTAATTTGGCTGGATATGTTATATAATCAAATTCACGGTACACCCGCACTTGTTCGGTTGTTCTTTGCTAACTAGAGATTTTAGATGGATAAAGTACTTACGCTGGCTTTAAATGTTATATATATTTTGACATTTATGTTTTAAACATGTTGTGATCTTGGGGTTTCTTTAGGGGAAGAGGTGGATCGAAGAAATGATGAAAGAGAGAGACGATTTTCTAGGTGACCTAGCTGTTACATTTAGGGAGGGAGTCCACTCGGATATTCAAGTGAAGCCTGGCAGTGGACTTGCTATACCTGCGCATAAATTTATGTTGGTTTGTATTACTTAATTGAATTTCATATTGTCGCTATAATTGTATTGTCGCTCTGACTGTAAATTTCTCGTAATGACGGTAACTCATCTTGTACTGGTTGTTACATCAACTGTAACCCACCCGAGCAGTGTAGGAACTTTCTTCTTTAGTAAAGGGTTGTAGGAACTGATAGGTAAAGCGTAGGCATATATCTCTTAAAGTATAGGATCTGAGATAATTTTTATTTTTAAAATTGCAGGCAACAAGATCTGAAATTTTCAAAACCATGTTAGCATCGGATACATGCAAAGTTGAGCCGAGCGACTCCATCTCTCTCTCTCTGAATTCAATCATGAAGAGCTTAAGACCTTCTTGGAGTTTCTTTACCGGGGAAACTTGGCTAAAGAAAAATTTGAGAAGCATTTTTTCTCCCTATCAATTGCAGCTGACAAGTATGTCATCCCGCATTTGCAAAAGTTTTGTGAGCAACAGTTGCTGAACTCGTTAGATTCGACAAATGCACTAAAAGTGTTGGAGATCTCAGAACTTTGTTCGAACGAGACACTAAAGCTTGCTGCCTTGAGATCAATACTCCAGTACAAAAACGAAATATTTACTTCACCTTATTTTGAAGAATTTGCAAAACAGAACCCCCATCTGATGGTAGATATCAAAAGAGCCTTTATGACTCCTCCCAGTGACAAGAAAATTTGAAGTGGTCCGTGAAATATGCTCGAGGCCAAATCCGTTGTATTACACAATACAGTGGATGGTGGTCAGGCTGAAGGTAACAAGTGTATTTTTTTGTAGGAAGTGCAGTGAAGGTAATTTTTGATGTTGTAAATAGATGACCTCGGTGCTATAAGTTAGGAATATATGCCGCTTGCAATTAGGTAATTAGGGACAGTAAGGCCACGAAACAGGCCAAGTTTTTTCGGTAAACGAAATATATATGTGAATTAGCCGAGTAGGTGATAAATTGAACTTCGTAAGAGATTGTATCCGGCACACAGGTGAGCCTCAGCAATGGACGCACAGCCTGTGTTTCCAAAAGTGTCGACAGTCGCCTTCATTTCTTGTTTCTTTTTGGCACCAAAACTTTAAGGCTTAAGCATTATATTTGTAGTAGCAAATAAATAATGAGCACAGGTGGAGCAATCCTACGCCACGATTCACCAAAGAAGATTCACCAAAGAAGACATGAAGCAGAGCACTGAATCATCACCAAAAAAGACATGAAGCGCACTGAATCATCACCAAAAAAGACATGAAGCAGAGCAGAATCATCCTTTATATCAGCGGCACAAAGAAAGAGATATCGGCCCAGCACATCAACGGCACAAAGAAAGAGATATTGTCCCGGCACAAAGAAAGAGATATTGTCCCAGCACATGTGAGGCGAGCACGTGTAAAGTGGAAGCTCAGATGTGACGAAAAGATGCCCATCGGAATCGAGGTATTAAATACACTGATAGGGTAGGTGGGAATTAAATACACTGACAGCAGGGTAGGTGGGAAGAACAGAGCAATCTAGACAAATCTAGACAAAGTGGAGGCCAGGAACCAAAAGTAACTAACTCGGATCGGGAGAAGAGGCGACGTCGGGAGGAGGTGTACCTTAACCATCATTATCGGGAAGAGGCCCATCAATATCGGGAAGTATACTTACAGGGATAACATAAGATCGGGCCATAGACATGGGGGACGACACCATCCACCACCCGACAGGAACATCGAATAGGAACATCGAATAGGATAGACTGTGACTCATATTGTAACTTTGTTGTATGAGCGTGTTCGCCTATAAATAGAGACCCTTGTCAAGAGAGAAAGGGCAAGCTATCTGTAAGTGAGTGAGAGGAAAGAGAGAGTATTGTTGAGAGCGTTCTACCTTGTAAACTTGTGTGAAGAAATAAGATCATCCTTTCACCCCGTGGACGTAGGTAATCATGTCGAACAACGTATATCTTGTGTTCTTATGGTTCTTTTACTTACTTGCATTTTCAATGAGTTCATATGGATTGTTGGATGTAGTTGTATGATTTTCTACACCTACATTCTGGCGCCGACTAAGGGGACCGAGTAACATCTTTGGATACCTTGAAAAAAGCCACCAAAAAAAAAAAGCTACCAAAAGAGTAGAATCTAAAGCTCCTAACGATCTATGATCTTAGTTGAAACTAAGAGAGAAACTCTTACAGTTAGATTTCTAAGTTGGTAGATGAGTCAAACATTTCTAACCATGGGTTTAATGAACTGATAGGTTTATTTTCTTACCTTTGAAAAGTTACAGTTTTACCTTCCTTTTTAAGTCTTTGATTTCGGGCTTCGTATCAAGTAAAAATTGTTTGAAAGCGTTATTTTTTCCAGGTTCCTTCGTTAGTTTAGTTGTTAGAAAGATTCACAAGCTCCCAAAATAACATCCCTGATGTTTGGTTGAAGCTATATGAAACTTCATCTCAATGACTAACTAAGAACCAACCAAGAAAGTTGGCTTTACAGTTTAAAACCTTTGAAATCTGTGAAAGTAGTGTAGATCGGCTCAAAATCATTGAGTTGGGTCGCTGAATCTCTTTACTCTTTTTATTTTCCTTGTAAAATTCTCAAGAGTTCAGAGTTGAATGGAAAACCGAAAGAATTACATGGTAAAACTATCCTTGAGGGATTCTAAGGAAACCATAGAGAAAGGCAGAGTGTATTTAGTCCGTGCCTCAAGCATCATGTGTGAGTGGTGACTCCATCAAATCCAGTGAAGGAAGTCACTACATTAAAGATCGACTAAAAAGTTACTTTTCCGGCCATTTGTACGGCTAAGTGATGATATCTGGTAGAAGGAATGTTAGGACAAACAATGATTAATGCGTAGCAAGAGTACTGAAAGTGACGTATCAATAACCTTTTTCACACAAAAATATCCTAGTAGTCAAACAAACTAGTTTGCTGAGTTCAGCGTGACAAAAATAGAGAAATCGTACTTGTGTCTGCACACTGTCGAAATGACAGGATCTTTTAACTATACTTATAAAACCTTTTCTAAAAAAGTTCAAAGTGAGGTGTTGTATGTTTGCTGACGTAGGTAAAAGATCTCGGAGGAAAAAGTAGACCTGATCTGATGGCCAGCACTTCGGGGAATGGCAGGATTCTGAGGAACCGAACAGTAGCAGGAACTAGCATGCAAGAGGGAGTGACAGACTCGCGGCAAGAGAGTAACCGTCAACATCAACCCGAGGAGAATCTAGTACCTGTTGGAGGAATGACAACTGTCAATGAGGAGGTCAACCTGCGCCAGGATGATGACCACACTTTCTCAGGGCATGTCGAGCCGAGTCATAGGAAACCCGAGCATATGGTAGATGGACTGACAGCATCGGACATTGAGGACGATGAGGAGGCACTGATGATGCAGGAGGATCACAGGCGGGCCAGGCAGCATGCTGAATATCAAAATGATGTTGACCGAATGGAGGAACGTCTCAGACAAATTAGAATAAGAAAGGGGAATGGAACTCGAGTACCACCACCAGCAGCACCACTTGTTGCACCACCAGTAGCACCACCTGTTGCATCGCCAAGAGCACCACCGTTCGTACCAGGAAACCACAAAAATGGTCATTCTAGCCATAAGAGTACAGACCCAACGTTGATGGCGATTTTGCAAACCAGAGAAGGCAGGAAGAATTCATGAAAGAGCTACAGAGACGGAACTTAGCACTTGAACATGATAATTACCAACTCCGAAACCAAGGGACAAGGTCGCGATGTTCGTTTAACCAAGGAACATCAAGTGATCGACCCCGATCAAGATATACCCGAACACCACCACCGCATCGGGGACGTGTTCCCGATCCCAACCGTATCGGGGGTGGGTATGGTCCTCCCGAAAGTTCATCAACCGAAGAGGAGATACCCGAACAAAATGGGAGATCTGACAATGCAACTGAAGCTAATATCAAGCATCTTTAAGAGATGGTTAATAAGCTTGTTGGAGATGGCGAGGATGAAAAGTTAACGGAAGTAATCAATGAAGATGAAAATACTCTCTTCACCCGAGAATTAGAACAAGCAGCGTTTCCCCCGAAATGTACGTTTCCAACGTTCCCATCAAGGTTTGACGGCACAAGAGACGCGGTGGAGCATGTTAAAATGTACATGATGTCGCTACTACAGTGGAAGAGAAATGAGGTAGTTATGTGTAAGTTCTTCCCTGTTAGTCTAGAAGGGGAAGCAAGGAACTGGTTCTACACCCTACCGGAAGGATCTATCGGGAACTATGGATTATTGGTGGAAACTTTCCTCGAAACCTACATGCACAATAGCATTGCCAGGCATAGGGTAAACAAACTGTTCACTTTGGCGAGAAGATTCTGGGAACCTTTGAGATCTCTAATAGACAGATGGAGGAAGCTATGCACCGATATCGGGAAAGTACCAGTTGATCAACAAATATTCGGGTTCGAGAATTCCCTCGGCAAATATGACCCTATCTGGATAGCTATGTTCACCGAAAAACCACAGACGCTAAAGGAAATGAGAAAAATGCTAATTACATCGCCCTGGAGGAGATACAAGAAGGAGCACAGGACAGGGGAGTGCAAGAAGCCAGCGCGGTGATAGAAGCAACTCCCAAGGAGATCTCGAAACGACCCGAGAAAAGATCGGGCTCACAACACAAAGGTTCGGGTAAGAAGGAGTGGGTTGAAAAGGGAAAGAAACCCCAGTACGAACCAAAAGCATATATACCATTGAATGCACCCTTGGAGGAAATTTTCAAGGAGATAGAAAAGAGAAATGATGTCAGATACCCGAATACTAGAGGAATACAGTTCGACGAGACAAAGAAGCATCCCAAATTTTGTCATTATCATCAGTTCCGAGGAAGTTCGACCAACGATTGACGAGAAGTGAAAGACATAGTTCAACACTTGATTCGGGACGGCTACTTGAGGCAGTTCATCAAGCAGACAGTACCAGCACCGGACGTGCCAGTACACCAAGTTA
Organism: Papaver atlanticum; assembly: GCA_023531105.1. Taxonomy (NCBI): domain Eukaryota; kingdom Viridiplantae; phylum Streptophyta; class Magnoliopsida; order Ranunculales; family Papaveraceae; genus Papaver; species Papaver atlanticum. Next base: position 2,412,379 of record JAJJMB010016078.1, read on the forward strand.
GGATTGATCGAGGAACCCAATTTGTATGCAAGACAATCTCGCATTCCGCGACTCAAAGGCTAGACTTGGGGACGGGAATTACATCAAGGATTCATATGAGAGACCGAGCCGGGAAGGAGATCTTTAGCATGGCCAGGAAATTTCCTATGGAGGCACGGATGATGCAACTGATCACATTCTCAGCTAAAGATGTCCTGATGAATGGTCAAGCACATGGAGATTCACTAGTAATCACTTTACTGATGAAAGAGTGGGGCGTGAAGATGATCCTAGTTGATAGCGGAAGTTCTGTCGAAGTCCTCTTCTATGACACATTCAAAATAATGGAGCTATCCGATGACATCCTAATAAGTGCATAATTCATATGATTTTAGTGTCCATTCCATACTTTTTAAAGCTATTATTCTCGCATATTTTCGTATTATTACTCTTGTTTTATCTTATTTACCTCTATTAGGTGAATCATCGAAAAAGGAGCTACAAAGTTCTGAAAAGAGCTAATAAGAGAAGTATTCCAAGTATCCAAGTGCCTAAGTCCAAGAGAAGTGGAAGAAGTGCGACAAAAAAGAGCAAAACGCTCAAAATCAAGAGACGGGCCGAATACCGAAATTAACTCATTCAAATTAATGATTTCTCATCACCATCTTGAAGAGAATTGAAAATGTAAAAGAATGCAAAAATAATGAGGTCATTCCGAGTTCGGACGAAGAAGTTGTGGGCAAAACAAGCTTTTTATCGAATACCGAAAAAAGCAAGTATGCAAACGGGTATGCATACTTATTTCCCCTGGATTTAACTGAAATTTAGGTATGCAAACCGGTATACATACCTATGAAGGCCAAAAAATTCCGAACTATGTTTAGGGTCTTCATTTACTACTTTAGGGTCGGGTTCCTTAACCGACTAGGATATTTGGAGGTCAAGCATTGTAAACCTATATAAATAGGTATTAGGCCTTTCACATATCAAATAATCTCATATCACAATTTCAATATCAAAACCTAGGGTTTCACCCTTTAGGGGGAAACCACCATTATTCATCTTCTTTGTAATATGGGTAGCTAAATCCTTTGTTGATAAAGGATGAATTCAATGTTCTAAGCGTGAACCTTTATTATTAATACAAAACCATTGAGAGTTTTAATCATCATCGTTTGTTTTCACCATATTTAGGGTTTATGATTAATTTCTAAATTGTTCAAGTGTACAATTGGATTAATCTTTTGATCATTCTATTGCTAGTAAAGGGTTAGGATATCCGTGTAATTGTTGAATAACCCTTACACAAGTAGAGAATATGAGACCTCTCAGAGGGATTCTGTGGAGCAATCGTGTGTGAAGACAACACTAGTAAGTGGACCTTGCGCTAAGAGTCTAACTTCTAGGATCAACCTAAGTTCACATAACTTAAAGCTTCCGATTGGGTTACACCTTGAGTGCGCTACTACTTGGTGGTTCGGTTGGATAGAACTTGATATGCGAGCGCTTCGGTATTCGGTTACATAAGGAACTTTGGGAATAACACTGCTCTTGCTGCTATTCTACGGTTGGTAATGAATGGTTCTAACTTAAGATAGATAAGTATTCTAATCCTGTTAACGCTTGGTAACGGCGAAGGATTCCTTAATCATTATTTTCTTCTTTATTGTCTTTCTATTTATCTTACAAACAATCCCCCTTTATTATTTACTTTATATTGCTGATACAATTAACCTATCAATTACACAGCTCTCTGTGGGAACGATCTCTTACTACCGCTATATTACTAGTTAATTAGTGGAAAATATCTTTATTAATTTGTTGCATTAACGACACGCATCAAATATGGCGCCGCTGCCAGGGAGCAGTTGCTAATTGATTTGTTATTTGTTTAGCTTGTTTTTATTTTTAGATTTTCTGTTTTTTGTGAGTCGTCATGTTTCCTTACGGAAATAACATGTACGGAGCACAAGATTACACACTCAACAGTGGTAATCAATATGGTTTTCAATCTAATTCATATGACAACTACCAACCATCCTATGGGTATAATCAAAACCAATCTTTTGTCTATGATCAATATCCCACGGAACCTTATGGATATTCTCATGCATGTCAACAACCTTATGACTGGCATGTAAGTGAACAATCACGAGGATGGAAGAATAGTTATGCTTTTGATCAATTGTTTTCTAGTAATGTGCAGATGACAGAGAGTTTGGAACTAAAAAGTTATGATATTGAATCAAAACCTATTCCTCTTTATCGTGTTTGTCCTTCACTCTTTCCAAAAGAGGAGATTGTGCATAACAGTGGAAAGCGTGTTAACATCAGAAAACTATATGCGCGATACAACCAATTGGAAGAAGTCGGTGCATCATAGGAAACTCTTGATGAAATTAACAAGGCCATAGACATGGAATTCGAACGTCGTTGGGATTTATATTGATGATTTTGAGGTTGACAATGATTCTGATGAAGATGAACAACCTCTTGAAAGTCCTTGCAACAATGATACGATTATTCAAACTCCAGATCATAATAAAGATCTTTCGCCTATTCAAAAGGAGGAGATTGGGTATGACATATCTATTGTTATAAATGGTGTAACTTACTCAAACGAAGAAATTAGGATGTGCACCGATGAACTAGACATTTTAGGAGATGATTTAGATTCCGATGACGAGGTTGTTGAGGAGATTGAGATTGAGAATGAAACCAAATTGATTGAAGTCGTGGAAGACCCAATTAAGATAGATAATAATAGTTTGATAAAGGACCATGATATACTTGAGGTAAATAATTCATTGTTAATTAAGAAAGATGAGGATCACGTACAAGGTTTGTCTAATCCTTTGCATAATTCTATATCTATTGATCCTTTTCCTCTAATCAAAGTAGTTTCTCAAAGAGTTGTTAACCCAACTTTTAAGAAAATACCTCACTTAGGATTGGAGTTGTGTGCTTCCAAAGTTTTAACGGATTATTTTGTTTCTAAGTATCCACCTCTTGATGTGTTTGATTCGAGTATTGTGCGGGTTCACCAAGCTTAGGAACCTTTTGAAGTTCCCGAATTCTATGTTCTCTATCCACTTCTGCGTTTTTGTGCTAATGTTTTTGTGAAGCTGTTATTTGAATTACAGATTGTTATTTGGAAGGATTACCAAATTTTCAGATTATTGGTGTACGGACGATAACAATAATGTCGGGCTGACGACGTTAAACCAAGCGCTTCATGGGAGGCAACCCATAGGTTTTGTATTTCTATCCCTTTTATTTTAAATTTTCTTAGTTTTTCATATCATATCTTGCGTACCCATCTTAGATTTTACAAAATCCTATATCTATAATGAAAGTTTTGACGAAACTATTATCGTCAGAAAAATTATGACTGCGCACTGGTCACGAAAACAACTATCAAGACTTCATACGGAGTTCGATTTGAGTGGCTGACCCCAACTTTTAAAGAGGACAGACTCACCTTTCATTTCCAAAAATAAAATCTGAATTCGGGGTCTGTTAAGTTGGAGCGATAGGCCTGGACATTTGAGTTTCGGTATTTTTCCATAACTTTTACAGATTGCATGTCTGTCAGTCCGGAGGCCATAAAAGTCAGACCGTTTATCGGAACACTGTGCCCTTTGACACATCATAGAAAAGACGTAGGCGAACAACTTTCGTTTAGGATGTTTTTCCTAGTTCCCTACCCATTTGTAGAGTTTTCGAGTTTTTCAGGGTTGTTATGTCAGGGAGTAGTTAAGCATGTTTGGCTTGCATTAAATTAAAAAAAAAAAAAAAAACTCTTTGATTTCTTGCATTCTTGAGACTTCATCTTTTGGAGTTAATTATGAGCTATTTAGGATGACACTCTAAACCTTTTTAGGTTGAAACAGTTCTTACGACTATAGATTGAGTTCCACTTTATCATTCTACAATCCTTATATTTACGTTCATAATTGAATGTGAAACTCAGGTGCTAGCAATAGCATGGTAGTCGTTCGAAAGATTCATCCCCGCAATTAATCATTACTGAATCACTTTCTTTTTATTTTTGCATCTATATGTTTCTCTAAAGTGATTTGGTGGGATCCTGATACTGTCGTGGATGTTGTAGCAAGGTAATCATTGGTTGAGTATATAAAAGCCCCATAGACAATTTTCTTACACTCATAAAGAGTGAGCCGGGAAAAAAAAACATATAAATAAGGCTCCTCTTCATTTATCGACATTAATAATTCTGTGATAGGTCCGGAATTGCGGACTAATCATGTAGTCGATGAAAAAAACAACCATATCATCATTATATAGCAAGTGAAAAAGACTATTTATGAGGTTCCCGACACTTGGATAACAGTATGTGTGAAACGTTGTCCCTGTCTTCGTCGCCTAAACAAGCGTGGAACGCAGGATCCAAGGAAACTATCACATACTTGCTGAAAAGGAACATGCGCTTAGAGTATCTAATCATGTGATCGAGTTAAATGGGTGCTTCTCTCAACTATTGCGCTATAAATAAGAATCCTTTGACGACATTCATACAAGTATTGTGGTTAACATATTTCACTTTAGTCAACATTTGCACACTTCACTTTTCTATTTCCATTTTCTTATCTATCCATATGATTTCAGTATGCGAGTGTTGTGGCAAACGTTGCAACAAGTATGATGACTATCTTAGTAGAGTTTTGCAATCAGGTTGAATGTCACACGTAAGTAATTGCTTACATGTGATGATTGGAATGTCTGTGGGATGTTTGTAGCTAAAGAACTTATACAAGATAATTATTTGGCTTTCTACGTTGTGTCCATCCTTAGTGGTTCTTCCAAGGTGAGAAATTGGAGTAGGTTTTGTGGGTATAACTCTTGTAAACCCTCACGAGACTATAACTCGTCCACTAGGGATAGCTAAGGGTTTAAAGGAAATTTGCATTAGCTAAGTGCAACCGTTTTTTAATGACATGGAGCTGTTGTATTTAGGTTTAGTTTTATTTAGTTTGCTCGAGGACTAGCAAAAGCTAAGTGTGGGGGAATTTGATAAGTGCATAATTCATATGATTTTAGTGTCCATTCCATACTTGTTTAAGCTATTATTCTTGCATATTTTCGTATTATTACTTTTGTTTTCTATTATTTGCCTCTATAAGGTGAATCATCCAAAAAGGAGATAAAAAGTGCTGAAAATATCTAAGAAGAGAAGTATTTCAAGTATCCAAGTTCCCAAGTCCAAGAGAATTGGAAGAAGTGCGACAAAAAGAAGCAAAACGCTCAAAATCAAGAGACGGGCCAAAGACCAAGATTAACTCATTCAAATTAAGTATTTATCATCACCATCTTGAATAGAATTGAAATAGGAAAAGAATGCAAAAATAATGAGGTCATTCCGAGTTTGGACGAAGAAGTTGTTGGCAAAACAAGCTTTTTATCGAATACCGAAGACAAGAAAGTATGCAAACGGGTATGCATACTTATTTTTCGTATACAAACGGGTATGCATACTTATCTCCCCTGGATTTAACTGAAATTTAGGACTGCAATTGAAGGCCAAAAAGTCTCGAACTATGTTTAGGGTCTTTATTTACTACTTTAGGGTCGGGTTCCTTAACCGACTAGGATACTTGGAGGCCAAGCATTGTAAACCTATATAAATAGGTATTAGGCCTTTCACATATCAAATAATCTCATATCACAATTTATATATCAAAACCTAGGGTTTACCCCTTTAGGGGGAAACCACCATTATTCATCTTCTTTGTAATATGATTAGCTAATTCCTTTGTTGATTAAGGATGAATTCAATGTTCTAAGCGTGAAGCTTTATTATTAATACAAACCTATTGAGAGTTTTAATCATCATTGTTTTGTTTTCACTATATTTAGGGTTTATGATTGATTTCTAGATTGTTCAATTGTACAATTGGATTAATCTTTTGATCATTCTATTGCTAGTAAAGGGTTAGGATATCTGTGGAATTGTTGAATAACCCTTACACAAGTAGAGAACATGAGACCTCTCAGAGGGATTCTGTGGAGCAATCGTGTGTGAAGACAACACTAGTAAGTGGACCTTGCGCTAAGAGTCTAACTGCTAGGATCAACCTAAGTTCACATAACTTAAAGCTTCTGATTGGGTTACACCTTGAGTGCGCTACTACTTGGTGGTTCGGTTGGATAGATCTTGATATGCGAGCACTTCGGTATCCGGTTACATAAGGAACTTTGGGAATAACACTTCTCTAGCTGTTATTCTACGGTTGGTGATGGATGGTTATAACTTAAGATAAATAAGTATTCTAATCCTGTTAACGCTTGGTAACGGCGAAGGATTCCTTAATCATTATTTTCTTCTTTATTGTATTTCTATTTATCTTACAAACAATCCCCCTTTATTATTTACTTTATCTTTCTGATACAAATAACCTATCAATTACACAGCTCTCTGTAGGAACGATCTCTTACTACCACTATAGTACTAGTTAATTAATGTGAAATATCTTTATTAATTTGTTGCATTAACGACACGCATCACATCCTAATCCCCTCCACCTACAGGATTTACGGGGACAGTGACTATACCAAGGGAGAAGTTACGCTCAGGGTATCGGATGGAGAAGGGTACCTGGATACCCTTACCACCTTTTGTGTAGTAGATGTCGTATCACCATATGAGGCGATCATTGGGAGATCATGGATCGCAGGAATCAAAGGAGTAGCGTCAGCTTACCACCATAGGTTGAGATTCCCCACCTACATGGGTGTGGTAGAAGTCTTAGGTGATCCACAAGCCGCGAGACAATGCATACAGGTGGATATTAACAAGTAATTTCTCCAGGCTGAACTGGAGTTGGAGAAAGTAATTTCTCAAGCAGTTATGTCCTATTTGGCAGGCGAGGACAAAATCTTATAGCAATCAAAGAAAGCAACACCGATCAAAGATCCAAAGCCGAACTTCACAGCTCTAGAGCCTACTCGGGAGGTTAACCTAGGGACAAAAGAAGAACCGAAGATAGTGAAAATCGGGTCATTGCTGACAGAAGAAGAGTCAAGATGATTAATAGATTTGTTACGCGAGCACATGGATGCGTTCGCCTGGAAAATGAGTGAAATGGAAGGCATTGATCCCGAAGTATGCTGTCATCACCTAAGAATAGACCCAAAGTTCATACCAGTCCGACAGAAGATGCGCAGGATTGCACCCGAGCTACAAGAAGCAGTAGAAATAGAGCTGAAAAAGTTGCAATTGTCTGGGATCATCCGAAAAGCACAATACCCATTATGGATTTAAAATATGGTGATCGTACCAAAAAGGAACAGAGGAATTCGGATTTGCATCGCCTTTAGTGATCTGAATAAGGCTTCCCCGAAGGATAGCTTCCCTCTCCCGAACATCGATCATCTAGTAGAGTCAATCATGGGACACAAGGTGATAACATTGATGGACAGGTATTCGGGGTACAACCATATCCCTATGGCTCCCGAGGATCATGAGAATACATCTTTCTTCACACCTAGAGGGCTTTATTGCTATACAAAGATGCCATTCGGGTTAAAGAATGCAGGCGCCACATATCAGAGGCTGGTAGAAGACATGTTTAAGGACAAGATCCATAACACCATTGAGGTGTACGTATATGACATGTTAGTCAAAAGTAGGGTGGCATCCAACCATATTGAAGATCTCCGGGATATCTTCCAAACCATGAAAAGGTATAAGATGAGGGTTAACCCAGCTAAATGTACTTTTTGGGTGACCTCGGGAAATTCTTGGGGTACATAATCATAGATCGAGGAGTCGAAGCAGATCCGGATAAGGTTAGGGCCATTTTAGAGATGTCGTCACCAGTAACGGTAAAGATGTACAAAAGCTGAATGGAAGCCTGGCTGCCTTACGACTATTCATCTCGCGATCATCCGATAAATGCAAGGACTTCTTCGGAATGCTGAGAAAGGGAGAGAAGTTCAAATGGAGCGAGGAGTGCGAGGAAGCATTCCAAAAAATCAAACAGCATCTCGCGAGCTTACCCGTGCTACAACGACCCGAACCCGAAGAACTGCTTACCTTATATCTCGGAGCTACATCATGTGCTATCAGCGGGGTCCTGGTCAAAAAATTTGGGGCGGAAGAGAAACCGGTATACTTCATCAGCAAAACCATGAGCCCAGCCGAAAAGAACTACACAAAAATCGAGCAATTGATACTGGCACTGGTTTTTACAACACAGAAACTACGGACATATTTCCAAACCCACCGTGTCAGGGTGACTAAATCCTCTATCGAGTCAGTACTCGATAGTGCCGCGAGATCGGGACGAATATCCAAGTGGAGCGCTCAAATTAAACAGTTCAATATCTTTTATGAAATGCGAACATCCATTAAAGCACAGGCGGTAGCGGATTTCCTTGCTGATTTTCCCCTTGGTGAAGAGGAAGAAGTAAAGGACATCCCGGGCATGGAATAAGATAGGGACGCGGGGGCCCCCCCCCCCCGATCTTCTTGAACCTTGCATCCCGACGCGATGGGAAGTGTTCACGGACGGATCGTCAAACAAAGACGGGTCGTGGATGGGGTTGGTCTTCACAACCCCAAAAGGAAAGAAGATAGTCCACTCTTTTAGGCTTAAGTTTGAAGCGACCAACAATGTAACCGAATACGAAGCGGTGATACATGTTTTGCGACTAGTTGTGGAATTGGGGCTTGAGGAGGTGAGACTAACCAGTGATTCACAATTGGTGATCCGAAAAATCAGCGGAGAATATGCTATCCATGACTCGATACTTCAAAATGACTGGAAGTTTGCAAAGTTCTACATCGATCAAATTCCCAACATTAAGTTCCGACATATTTGCAGAAAGGACAATCGACATGCAGACACCCTAGCTTACATCGCCTCCTTATTAACAAACCCGAGAATCGGAGCTTTACGAATTGGAAGGGTGTTAATGTCGTCAATACCCTAAGAAGGGGATATGGAGGTACAAATGGCAGTTGCCACAGCCGATATATATGAGGCGGGAGATTGGAGGAAACCGATTCACCAATACCTGGAATCGGGAGAATTGCCAAAGGGACGAGCCGAAGCTAACAAGATTAAAAGAAAATCAGCAGGTTATGAGATGCGAGAAGACATCTTGTACAGAAGATCATATTTGGGGCCACTTCTAAGATGTTTGAGCAAAGAGGAAGGACACTCGATCCTAAATAAACTACATTATGGGGGGGAAGGAAATCATAGCTCGGGTCGAAGCTTATCGTCCAGAGGCAAGACAATGGGGTATTTATGTCCCTATATTAATGAGGATGCAAAACACATGGCACTGATTTGTGATGAATGCCATAAGTTTGGGAAGAAAATTCACGCCCCATCTGTATCATTGAACTCGGTAATAAGCCCTTGGCCCTTCGCCAAGTGGGGGATCGATATTGTGGGGCCACTACATGTTGGGTCGGGACAAAGAAAATACTTGATCGTGGCCACAGACTAATTTACCAAATGGTTTGAAGCTGCGCCACTGAGGCATATTCGGGATAAAGACGTGTTTCAGTTCATTTTCCAGTATATCATCTGTCGTTTTGGAATCCCTGCGGCCATTGTGTCGGATAACGGGAAACAACTACAAGGAAAGAATATAGATCAATTTTTCAACACCTATAACATCTGAAAAAGTAAAGCTACACCCATTTACCCACAGAGTAATGGGCAGGCTAAGATCACCAACAAGACTATAACGGATAATTTGAAAAAGAAGCTGGATGGGAAATTTGGTGAATGGTGTGAAGAACTACACAATGTATTATGGGCCTATCGAACCACCCGAAGAGAAGCAATAGGTCTCTCGCCTTTCATGCTCACATATGGAACCGAAGCAATTCTCCCAACTGAGGCAATGATACCCACCACAAGAACTGAGGCTTAGACGGAATCTGTCATCAGATTTAATCTTGGCTAAACTTGATGATTTGGAAGAAACCAGAGAACTATCCTTGTAAAAGATGGAGAACTACCAGAGGCGACTATAGGGAGAATACAACAAAAAAGTTCGCCCGAGGGAATTCCACCCGGGACAATTAGTACTGAAAGAATTACCCATCTATGAGCGCGACAAGAAGGGCGGAAAATTGGCAGCCAGGTGGGGTGGGCCATACACTACTCTGTCAAAAGTGGGAGAAGGAGCGTATAAGATACTAAAACCTGATGGAACTCCGGAGGGACGACCATGGAACGCAAGCCATTTGAAGCTATACCATCCATGAGAGGTGGATCAATAGGTATGATACCTTGTCATTCGAATCCTTTTATTATCCACGAGAGATAGATAAGGAAAATGACATATGCGACTAATGGTCATTTGAACTCGGGGCTATGGCAATGTGAAAGTGTCGAGGTGACTTACACTCGAATGTTCGTTTCTAACTCGGGGTGATGGCAATGTACAAGTGCCTAGGAAACTTACACTCGACGGGCTATTCGAACTCGGGGCGACGGCAATGTGCAAGTGCCGAGGTAGTCTAAGGATCCTGGTGGTTGGAAACCAGTGACCAAAGGTTAACAAGGAACGAGACCTTGATAGTTGGGTAACCTACTTACATTTGAAAGGTTGCTCCCATCGCAAGTGACCAGATTCACTTGCCCGGGATAGTTGGTTAATAACTAACCCGGGGTAATCGGGACCTAGAATCTAGGAATGACTAACTACACATCTACTGGTTCGAAACACCAATGATGAGATACCTCGAGCGTGTTCGACAGAAACGGAATTTCAACTAACACATATATAATGTTATGAAATGCAGGAAATCGAAATGCTAAGGGTTATGAACGACCAAGATTAATATGAACAAACGGAAGAACATTATAAAAAGTAACAAACCTCAACACGTAGGAACCGATTGGTGACGCAGCACCCCATAAAATAAGTTAACTAGAAATTGTAGGTGTTCAAGCGAAAGGAAAATTACAGCCCGAGAAGAGGGGCAAAATAATGACGCAGCACTACAAAAGGCATGAACTACTCGTTGGGAGGGATCGATCCTGAGACCGAATTCTTTGCAGCAACTTGGGATTTCCTCTTCTCAATGAACTCCTTCACACCCTCCTTTATCTTCACAGAGAGCTCGGTCTCATACTTTTATTTCGCCTTAGCCAGCTGGCGGGTTAGCTCGGTTGTAGCAATATCATCCTCAGCAATCTTCGTATTTAACAAAGTATCATTTTTCTTCAACTGGGCGACCTTCTCCTCCAAAGCTTTGACCTTTCCTTGCTCGGCTGAATAAACGAGAAAGATGACATGGTTAGCAAATAACACAATAAAGCAAGGAAAGACATCGGGACTACACAAAACATGCGCCAAGACCTGAGAGTTCAGGAAAAACTAGTTTTAAAACTTCTTCGGGCTTAGAAAGATTGATCTCAATCTCCGACATCTTCAGTATCAACTCGTTATACTGCTGCTCATTAAACTCGTTAGAAGGACAATACTTCTTATGCTGACCCCATGAAGCCTTCTGACGGTCATGAGCTGTTTGAAGACCCGAAAATTGCATCCGAGTCCACTCTAAGTCACGAGACATCTGATCAAAGCCGAGAATTTTTTCCCCTAACTTATGAACAGAATCTTCGGCCTCATCTTTCAACCGAGAAAGACGCTTCCGATCGGAATGAATATCCCTATTCTGCATCCTTAAAGAACTGCATTGACCTTCCAAGGAATCAATTAACAATCCCCTATCAACATCCACCCTTTGGAGCCGAGATAGCTCTAAACGCAAATTATCTATCTCCTCGGGCACATACTCAAACCTATGATAGCGAAGTAGCTCGGCTTGGAGGTTCTCAATCTCGACGGCCTGACGATCAATCTTATCATCCTTATTGTATAACTTCTATTGAAGCATAGCGACGTGGTCTTTCTCAATGCTCAATTTCATGGACATACGGCGGTACTCAGAAGCGGAATCTCTGTCTAGGCTAGATATCTAGGCTAAGAAGAAAACACTAGACTCAGGATATTGGCAATACAACATCAATCAACAGTAACAAATTTTGACCAAAATACCTTTAGCATCGGCTAGCTTCCTTTCGAGATATCGGACACGCTCTTGCTCTCCTTGAAGTAAGGTTCGAAGACCAGCCATCTCCTCCAACTCCTTCTGACGAAAGGCCGCTTCGAGAAGCTTCTGATTTGCGGCCTAAAAGAGGCGGATCGGGTCAGATCACTAATGGGAACAGAGGCACGTAGCTAAAGAAAGATGACTCACCATGATGTTGAGGGAACCCCTCATGGAAGTACCATATAGGGGCACATCCTTCAACATGTCAGTAGCAGATAAAGAGCTGAAGCTGGAAGAAGTAAGGTCGCCCAAAGAATAACAGGCGGGCCCCGAGAATGTGAAGACAGACCCCCCAGCTGAACCTATATTAGGGTCATTCATGTTCACATTCTCCACTAGCTCATTTCGGAAGAACCGTCCTCTTCGGGGGAAGGAATCTCGGGTTCCTTCTGTTCTTCCTTTTCACCCGACCCTTCGGCCTCAGCATCCGAATCAAAGTATTCATCATCATCATCTTCATCCGACATCAACATAACCACATTTTTGTTCGAAAGGGGTATTCCCTTACTGGACGAAGGCGCTTTAGGCGACGGGGGCACATTCTTCCTCGATAAAAACTTATCACTTTTAGCTCCCTTGCCACTACTCTCGGATTGATCACCTACAACGGGAGAGGAGAAGTCATAATTCTTCTTCTTGACCAACTTTTTGGGTATAAATTGTGCTAAGGGAACACCTTCCCCGAAGAGCTCTCAACACCTTCTTCACTAGTCTTCGACTTCTACAAAAACAACATTGTCAGATCCATTAAAGGAAACAAATAGGGGCAAGTACATGTACTGAGAATAGAGCAATGTATTTGTTACCTTCACTGGCTCTTCCTCAGTCCTAGTGCTAGAGCCTCTCTTTCGAGTGTTTTGAATCTTCGGCTGACTACTCTGAGCCTTGGGCTGCAAAAGCAAAAATGCCTAAAAATTACTCCCACCCGAGATAGAAGACCCGAGAAAACAAGGCACGATACAAACAGCCATACCTGATCGGTGTTAACTACCCAGAACTGGTAGGGCTTGGCAGGAAAGTCAAGAGGGGGAACTTTCCAATCAAGATAGGGCCACGGACAGCCAGAGGAACCCGATCCTAGACAGAATCACTAGTATGTCGGGTATGCTTATTAGTATTTGTGCTACCTTCCGGATCTTCATCCAGTATCAACTTCTCAAAATTGTCGGTCGGAACCTTATTGCGATGAGGACTAGCAGCAAAACCAGCCAAAGAACCAAGAGAGGAAGTCCCGCTCCAATAATTTCCAAGAAAGCTGGCCGAGGTATATTTGCTCGCGTGGGAAAGATCATAGGTCGACCAAGGGGTATGGGAACACTCACCCTTTCCTTGCCTCTCTCATTCAACCATAAGGGATTGGATCATACAATGGGAGACGCAACCCGAGTTCGAGCTGTCCCTTGGTAATAATGGTCGCCTTGGGAGAATGGGCAAACCCCTCTACCGTCTCCCTCCTCAGTTGACCCTTTTGACCCAACAACAGTTCAAGATCGTAATCATGGAGATTGTACTCATCCTTAAATTGGTATAGAAATTAAGCATCAGTGAGGTTAGAGTACTTATAAGTCTTCTTCTCAGTCTTACATGCAAAAAGAGAAGAATCATCAGAAAAGATCGAATCGAGGGCCCGTCGATCGTGAAGAGAAGGACTATCAAGGGAAAACAATGAATCTATAGGGACATTATCCTCATCAGAAAACGTATAACTTACACACCTTTTTTCAGTCATAGATGGATTTTAAGAAGCCATTAAGAACAGATGAGGAACGAGAACTGGTAGAGTTAAGGGATGAAGAATACGATGAAAAGCAGGAACCGCAGCAGCAACATCGTAGAAATAACAAAGGAATTAAAGCAGGAATGAAGTTCAAGAAAAGGAAGAAGATGACAATGAAGAAGATCGTAAAGGCACAGATGCGAAGGATGTTGGTTCTCAAATGGAGAGAGAAGGATAAAGTGAAGGAATAAAAACCCAAGGGTTTATTACTCACATTTATAGCCCTAGCGGTTACAACCGGCAGAAGAGGTAACAGGTCATAAAAAAGGAGAAAATGGCAGACAACGGCGAGGAATAAGCGGCATGTCAAGAACCATGGGAGGCAAAGCATTTTCTTCCTCGTGTCGGGCACACGAGTGAAAGAAGGGGCATAAATGTAGTAGAAAATAAATAATGAGCACAGGTGGAGCAATCCTACGCCACGATTCACCAAAGAAGACATGAAGCAGAGCACTGAATCATCCTTTATATCAGCGGCACAAAGAAAGAGATATCGGACCAGCACATGTGAGGTGAGCACGTGTAAAGTGGAAGAACATAGGAATTTAGACAAAGTGGCGGCCAGGAACCAAAAGTAACTAACTCAGATCGGGAGAAGAGACGACGTCGGGAGAAGGAGTACCTAAACCATCAATATCGGGAAGAGGCGTATCGAGAGGTATACTTACAGGGATAACATAAGATCGGGCCACATACATCGGGGACGACACCATCCATCACCCAACAGGAATATCGAATAGGATAGACTGTAACTCACATTGTAACTTTGTTTTATGAGCGTGTTAGCCTATAAATAGAGACCCTTGTCAAGAGAGAAAGGGCAAGCTATCTGTAAGTGAGTGAGAGGAAAGAGAGTATTATTGAGAGCGTTCTACCTTGTAAACTTGTGTGAAGAAATAAGATCATCCTTTCACCCCACGGACGTAGGTAATCATGCCGAACCACGTATATCTTGTGTTCTTATGGTTCTTTTACTTACTTGCATTTTCTATGAGTTCATATGGATTGTTGGATGTAGTTGTATGATTTTCTACACCTACAATATTCAAGTTTTGCTAAGGGAGAGAATCGAGAGTAGCTGATGTGAGTTTGAATTTATTTAAAATACAGGATGTTGTCTCGGGAAAATGGTAGAATGTAGAGATTACATCCGATCGTACTATTTTCCGTTCAACTTCAACCGACTAGAAACGAGATATACACCTGGTGCAAACATGTACTGTACAGTGTTTTCTGCGTAATAGTAGGTCGAGTGGGACTGAAACTTTTCTTTTTTTTTTAAGAGAAAAATAACATCATATTGATTAAGAAGTTTCAGGCACATAAGACCTGTTTAAAACAGACTCTTAACCAAGGAGAGAAATCAGAGTACTCTTCCAACATGAGTTTATCTCTCCTAACTCTTTTGAGAAATTACAGCTGCAACATTATTTAGATCTCTCTTAACATAAGAGAAGCAATGACACTTGTTACATGCTGTTTGTGAATGCCAATCTCTCAACAATCGGGGGATGGGCGTTTGCATATGAGCACCCAAATCACCGGTGTGTTCCACCTGATCATCATGTCCCGTGAAAATTACACGTGTATATTTATCTTAACTTCCATATATACCGGAATGCACTATAAGAGCCTATTCAATGGTCATTGTGTGTGTTCCTATGTGGCAACACAAATAAGACATTCTCGATCTATTTTTCCTTAAAATCAGGGAGAGAAAAAAAATCCATAAAAAAAATCCATCTCCAACAATATTGCATGTAACCTCTTCTTTTAATTAGTATAAATTTTATTTTTCATAATTAAGATTTTATTAGAGTTAAAAATGGTTAGTTAATATATTAAGTAAAAGCTGACTAGGATGGTTGACAATTTTAAGGGGAATGTCTAAACCTAGACATCCACCTTGACAATGTCTACCCAAAGTCATCTATACATTGGTTTAAGACATCAAGGTTGGAGAATGATTTTAGAAAAAATGGATGTGTATCCTAGGTGGATTTTGACATTTATCTCCACACACATGCCGTTGGAGAACCTCTAAGTGGTCAGATTTATCCAGGCGAGAGGTACATGACAAAGTCAGAACATGACCTTGTAAAATTTCTTTTTTGTTGAAGGAACGAGGAGCATGAAAGCTCCAAAACTTCATTGTTAGTAAAATGTAGTTACATAATATTCAATTATTAATTATTGATAGTGAAATATAATTACATAATATACAATTACATCTATGAATCAAAATCCATGATTAGTAGAACCGAAAATAATCGAAAAACAGAATTCTCCATCAAATTCAAGTGACCTTGTAAATTTGTTGGCCATCAAGTAAAAAAAAAAAAAAAAAAAAAAAAAAGGTCAATGAGACACAAGCTACAAACTGATCTCTCCTTGATGGTAAACCACGTGGAAATGGTGGAGTGACACATGTTTTACGCAATTCGGCAACTGATCTCTCCTTGATGGTAAACCACGTGGAGATGGTGGAGTGACACATGGTTTACGCAATTCGGCAAGTGTCGATTTCACAACAACTCGAGGACGGAT
This sequence comes from Papaver atlanticum, assembly GCA_023531105.1. Lineage (NCBI taxonomy): Eukaryota > Viridiplantae > Streptophyta > Magnoliopsida > Ranunculales > Papaveraceae > Papaver > Papaver atlanticum. The sequence continues at coordinate 2,428,788 of JAJJMB010016078.1, forward strand.
GTTTGTGTAAAACAACACAATTTACTTACACCACCACCGGTGCGCATAAGGGTTGTCAGTACTTACTGTAGCCACTACTCTTCCCGGGAGACCTTCTCTTTCTTCGTCATTTCTCTTCTCTTTTCCGGTGACGTCCAGTAAGGAGCAAGAATGTTTTGTTCTGTTTGTAGAACAAACACAGTTTCATTGTATAACCAATATAGTGCATACGCGGCCGACGGAGTTCCAGTATGTAATATTTGTTATGGGGAAATCAATAACATACTGAACTTTATAAATAAAGACCGAAAGAATAAATCCATATCCTATCCATCCGATTACAATTGGGTAAGCATCTGTTTTTTTGGGTTATATGTACACGTACAAATCTATCCCCACTCTCCCAGATAATTAAAGTTTGTGTTTGGCTTGTTCTTCGCTAGATTCCGAGCTTTTTAGATGCACGTCATTGACAAATTATGTTATTAACATGTTTTGATTTCGGGGTTTTCTTAGGGGAAAAGGTGGGTCGAAGAAGTGACAAAAGAGAAAGACGGTTTTCTTAGTGATCTAGCTGTAGCGTTTAGAGAGAAAATCCACTCAGATATTAAAGTGAAGCCGGGCGGCCGTGGACGCGCTATACCTGCGCATAAATTTCTGTTGGTTAGTAGCTAGTGCATGTGTAGCTCCGTATGTGTTACTTTAAGTCTGCACACTAAGCGGCAACTTTAACCAAAATTTTAAGACAACAACTATAATGATTTTTCCGTAACTCCTCTCATAATGGTTTTTTATTTTGACCGTTATTCTGTTGTTACATTGACTATGACCACCGGGGGTAGCACCTTAAGGTAGGGTATTCTTGAAATGTAATAAGATGGGATGATTTTTATTTTAAATTGCAGGCAGCAAGATCTGAGATTTTCAAAACCATGTTAGCATCGGATACATGCAAAGTTGCACCAGCCGGCTCAATTTCTCTCCCTGAATTCAGCTATGAAGAGCTCAAGACATTCTTGGAGTTTCTTTACGGCGGCAGCTTAGCAAAAGAAAAATTTAAGAAGCATTTTTACACCTTAACAATTGCAGCTGACAAGTACGTAATTCCACATTTGCAGAAGTTTTGTGAGCAACAGATTTTGAATATGTTGGATGCATCAAATGCCCTTAAAGTTCTCGAGATCTCCGAAGTTTGTTCCAATGAGACTTTAAAGCGTGCTGCTTTGTTCAATACTCGAGTACAAAAACGAGATTGTTCTTTTACCTCATTTTGAAGAATTTGCAAGACAGAATCCGCATCTGATGGTGCATATCACAAGGGCCTCGCTGACTTGCTTCAGGGGGAAGTAGAGATGTGGAGTGATATGCGAAACATGGATAGTTTTTTTTTTAATTATTGGGAGGTGCTGTAATTTCACCTTTTGAAGTTGTAAATTAAGAATGTATATCGCTGTGATTGAAGACTGTAAACATCTCCACTAGGACCAAGTGTGGTTTTCTGTGTAATGTGCAAAGGCGTACGACAGGAGTAAGGGGGAGTATGGGTTTGCGGGCAACAAAATAAGCTAAATTTTTTGGACAAGCTTTTGTAAATAGCTGCCTGGGTATGCATGTGTAGTGGTGGCATCTCCACTTTTTAAAAACTTCTCTAGTGTAATATACGGTTGTGTTTGGAACAATAATTGAGACCTTGTACGAGTTAGTTCGTGGTGCCTTCCTTCCAAATATGGGGTGCCTATAAAATTTGGCATCACGGAGTGATGAAGGGTGGTTATGCAGTTTAGACTGTAGACAGGCGAGTTATCGTGAAACTAGATTTTGTGCCCGTGCTGCTCATCGGACAGACCCGAAAACCATCTACCAATCATTTTTTATTTTTAATCATATTTTTGGGTTGTTGAGATGTGTCTTCGTCGATGCGTACCCGAAAACCATCTACCATCATTTTTTACTTTTAATCATATTTTTGGGTTGGTGAGATATGTCTTCGTCTAGCCCCGTAGTGCATTTTTATTTGGTCTAGCCCCGAAAACCATCTACCATCATTTTTTACTTTTAATCATATTTTTGGGTTGGTGAGATGTGTCTTCGTCTAGCCCCGTAGTGTCATTTTTATTTGGTCTCTGTCGCTTAGGGTTTTTTTATTTGATCTTTGTCGCTTAGGATTTTTTTTTTAGATTTTTGATTTGGTGTGGATTTTTGATTTGGTGTGGCTCGGCTTCACCTCAGCCCGTCCCGCATGTTTGGCTCGGCTTCACCTTGCCCCGTCCGAATGTATGCTTGGCTCGGCTTCGCCTCGCCCTGGCCCGATGCATGTTTAGGATTCTGATTTGGTGTGGTTCGGCTTCGCCTCACCCCGTCCCAATGCATGCTTGGCTGATTTAGTAACACCGTCAACATAAAGGTGGGTAGACAATACTTTTATCAGAGTCTGCGCCTAAATAATTCATTACCAAAGGGTGGACAATACTTACGTCTGCCCAACTCTCTCTATTGCGAAGAAAAGTGAAAAGCAGCGGCTGCTGCTGGGAGACCAGATCGAGAATTCAGAGATGAAATTAGAGTATACAGAACATCCAATTATTCAACTTGCTCAAATGAAAATTCGAGTTAGCATTGATAGTCGGGTGCTGCGAGTAAATGAAAATATTTTAATCCAAGGTTCCCCTCAAAAGGGGAGATTTTACGGTTACTTGTTTTTAAATAGTTTAAAATTATTACATGAACTATGACTTTTAGGGTAGGGACATGGTCTTTGCCTATTGAATAAAACAATAGAAACCAATACATGAACTATGACTATTAGGCGGTTGCTTCTTGTTACAGGGTAATAACATAATGTCAGCCATAAAACTCCATAAATCTGCATCAAAATCATTGTTGGGAGCTGCCAAAAGCTTCTCACCTATAAAGATTGAATTAGCACCAGCAAGGAAGCAGAGTACTTGCTCTGACATGGAGATATGAATACAGTCCGCTGATAGCCTTGACCATTGCTTTTAGCAACACAATTAAGTACTATAAGGTAGTAGGGATTATCCAGATCATCTTCTATATTTCAATTGGCTAAAGAAAATAAAAAAGTTACAATGAGATTGATTATTGAAGAGCACTACAAAATACATAATTTTCCCAATTATTTCATAAATAAACATGTTCTCACCAATGGACGGAGACACTTTGATGTTGCACTTTCCCTTACCATATTCTAATGTACAAACTTCAAATCTACCTTATAGTACTTATAATTCCTAATTCTATCTTTGAGTTGTGTGATATAGTAGTACATTAGCAGTTAACATTGTATCAAGGGGCCTTATATCAATCCTAACCTAGACCAAAACTTAAATCCAAAAAAATTTCATTTTTTGATTTGACCATAATTTATGTCCGGCTAAGGAAGTTGTCCAATTATTAGAGGAACCAATATCTTCACTTTTGTTGGAAAATAGATGTGGCCCAGCAGCCCAGTCTCAAATATTAATTCTCAACTCAGAAAATTACGAATATATGTACCTTTTGGTCTTCAAGAGGTGAGCTTTCCACTCCCAGCAGTGCATTGACGGGAACACTTTTTGAGGGCTCAGGCAGTGTTGCCAGAGTGTTTAACAGACCAATTTGATCTTCTCCAGCTTCCCATACATCCCTATAATTCCTCTGAATACAGAAGTAAATGGCATTAATCAAAAAGAAAGAGAAAATAAGCTTGAATAGAAAATGTACATCTTGTCTAAAAAAAAAGCAGGATAGGTTCGAATAGGAGACTTCTTAGTAAGTTTGAAGTAGCATACTTTTTCCTTTGTTCACTTATAAACTCAATACCCATGTGTTAGACTTAGTCTGCGTGATATCTAGGAAAGTAATATAGTCACTCAATGATACCTTGTGCAGATTACCATGAAACACTCCCAAGAAAGAGAGAGATGTTGCAAGTCGAATATAAGAGCCTTTAAATGTTAATCTTAGTAATCTTACAATGATCTCTGTTCTAATTGATGTAAAAGGAGGGGCATAATCAAATCAAAAGATTAGCTTCTGCAACTCTATAAAAAATCATAAAAACCCCAAAACACCCTACCTAATTTTCATAACCATAACAACTCAAACGATGAAAGCAACAAATTATACTAAACATACGATAGAAAGCATGCAAGTTATCAATCCTGAAAGACAACCCAAATTTCAATAATCAAAACCCATTTAAATAATTTACCTTAAGGAGTAATGTATCATAGTATGCAGTGCAACCAGAGTATTATCCTCGGTAATAGCTTCGTCAGCAATAAGCATATTCGCCTACCAGCACCACCACCTACCACCATGATCAACTACGCACCAAAGACCGACTCATATATTAGGGTAGGACTTCCAATGCTTGGTTGACTGAATATTACACCACTTTCAAACAAAAGAAGATAAACAGTAGAGCCATATCAACAAACCACTAATGCAAATATGGGAAAGAAGTAACACCAGAAATGCTGAGTGACATTTTGCAGCCTAATATACACACTGCTTCAATGAAAACCAAAGGGAGAAGATTTATTGAATATTGTATACACCAATTTCAAACAACAGAAGATAGACTGTTTAGGCATATCAACAAATCACTTACGCAAATAGGGTCAAGAAGTAGCACCAGATATGCTGAGTGACGTTTCACAGGTTAATGTACACACTAATTCAATGAAAACCAAAAGGATAAAGGAAATTAGCTAAGACTCTAGTTTAAATCAGATGGCTGAAAAGCTAGTCGACGATATTGAATGCGCACGTTCATGATGTAAAAGGAGGGTACTTGTTGTACGAAAGTTCATTAAGCTATATATATACTCAAACCACAAATATCCTACCTGAAATTTTGTGAAAGTAAGAGTTTTCTTTTTATTTCTTTTTTTCTTATACATATTGATATTGTTAATTGGTTACTGAAAAGTGGAGCTTCAGCATGTGACTCACAAAGCAGAAACGTAAATGGACTGCATACGATATCAACTATTTGACAATTAAGAAGCAGGAACCCTAAGTTAGGGCAATTGCTAAGCTGATTAATCATCATCTTGATAACCTATTTAAAGTAAGTAAGCAACAAAATTTATGCTAAATTTAAGCAAGAAAGCAACAATCTAAATATCAGTCAAATTAAGAATCAAAAGAAAAGTGTCTTACGATTCTGAAGAATATTCAGCTTGATTAGTCATCATCTTGCTCACCTGTCTAAAGTACCAACAAAAAAATATAAAAGTTAATCCCAATTTAAGAACCCCAAACCCGATTTAAGAACCCTAACAACAAAAAATTATAAAAGTTAATCCCAATTTTAAGAACCCAAAACCCGATTTAATAACAATCCCGATTTAAGAACCCTAAAGAAAAACTCTAAGTACATAATTGATACATACGTAACACCATAGAATGATGATGAACTCAAAAAAATAGCGTAACAATGCAATAAGCACAAAAATCATATCAAAATTGTCATCAAATAAAGCTATCTGTCAGTACATATTAGTAAACCTAAAAACGTAATACACGACATAAACGTGAAAACTAAACTAAACTGGTGTTATGAGAATACCTGAAGGTGAATCAGTGAAAAACCAAAAAAAAAAGGGGGTGTTATGTTAGAGGAATTTCCAAAGCTCAACAGGGAGAATAGAGAAGAAAGATCGAAAACAGGGAGGAGGAGAAAGAGGATTTTCTTCCAGTTTTCTTTGTTTCGTAAGAAAAAACGCACTGTATTTTTTCTTTCGTTTTATGTTTCCCGAAGGACAGTTTTTTTCGTTTTCCATTTCGTTTTTTTATTAAAAACCGGTATTCAGTGTTACATTAATAGAATCTTCCCATTAAAGGCCTTGACAAAATATGCTTCCACGTTGAACGGTGATGAAACCCTCACTTCTTATTGGCTGGAATAGGCCTTTTCTAATGCAGAAGCTATGGTGAGGACACTTAGCGAAACTCTATTGGTTAGAATATTAAAACTTGAGTTACACTTTGTTTACATCAACTATATAACCGTTCGTTAGTAACACCGTTGACAAAAAGGTAGGTGGACAACACTTCCGTCAGAGTTTAAACCTAATTAATTTCGTTACACCATGTTTACACCAAATACTTAATTGTACGTTAGTAACACCGTCTTAGGTGAACAATACTTCCGTCGAACAACGGAAAATTTTAGGCAGGCAACAAAAAAAAGAAAAAAAAATTTGAGTTAGTCTGGATTTAGGAAAGCTAACACAAATTTGTCTATTCCAGAACACCGGTTTTCTTACTGGGAAGTTCAATACAAATTTAATTGTATGGAAATATTGTTTGTAGGAAATACCAATAGGTCTTAGAAATAATATATTAGGATGAGTTTGGTCCAGTTGACTGAGTCAACTGTCTGTTTGGTCCTTTTTGGTAAAATGAATTATAGTTTGGTCCTAGAAATAATGGTTTGGTCCTATGGTGATATCATGGATGATCTAATTGTCATTGTGGGGTGACAGAAATACCCTTTTAGATTAGGACCATATATATAGTCAATTGGTAAGAGAGAGAGAAATCATTTCTCAGATCTACATTCTCTCTCCTCTCGGTTTCTTCTCTTTTCTTCCCGCTGCTATGATTTCTAGGTTTTTTTTTTCTCAGCTGATGAAGACAGCGGAGAAGATTTGAAGATTGATTTACAGAGATTTGAAGATTGATTTGTAATAATCTCGACAATTGAATGATGAAGACGACAAATAACAAACTGCTGCTGTTGTTCGTTGAAGATGATGAAGAAGATAAAGATCTGTTGCTGCTGTTAAAGATGTAATCAAGAACTGATGCTGCTGTTTTGAAGATGAAGATGAAGTTCATCAAACAAATGAACTGCTGCTGTTGTTTTGAAGATGAAGATGAAGACGAAGATGAGTTCGATCTGTTGTTGTTCATCTTGCTGTTGAAGATGAAGACGAACTCTGTTTGCTGTTCGTCTTGGTGTTGAGATAAACTCGTGTTTCAGATCTGATTGATTTAAGTTTCGGATCTGTGTTAGATTTCTGAAATCTTCTTGTTTGATTTGTTCATCTTTTTCTTCTTGTTTGATGTTTACTGCTCATGTTGAATATGAAGATGAAAGATGATGTTTGTTGCTCGTGTTGGTGATGAACTTTGTTGAAGATTCTTGATTTTTGATGTTTTGCTGCTCGTGTTGAAGATGGAGATCTCTGTTTTGCTGCTCGTGTTGAAGATGAAGATGAAGATGATGTTTTTGCTGCTCGTGTTGGTGATGAACTCTGTTGAAGATGAAGATGAAGTTCCGCTGCCGTTGAGGATGATGAAGATGAAGTTCATCGAACATAATGAACTCCGGAGTTCATCAGACAGAATGAACTCGTGTTTGATGAAGATGAACTCTGATTTTTATGTTTTTTTTCTTCGTGTGTTCATGTAAAGAATGAACTTTGTTTTTAGATCTTGAATTATTAGGTCTTCATCTTAAAGAATGAACTCAATTATATGTTTTTATCAGGAGTTCATTTCTGGAATGAACTCTGTTTTTTTTAGGTTTTTATCAGGAGTTCATTTCTGGAATGAACTCCTGATAGAAATGAACTCCTGATAAAAGGTGATTTCTGAAAAAATAAGTAGAAATTAACAGGAGTTCATTTTAACAAATGAACTGTTACAAAAAATAAGTAGAAATTAACACGTAATGGTACATTGGTCCATTTAATATTTTTAATTAATTATGAACCAAATGGAAAAGGTGATTTCTGAAAGGACTAACAGACATGGGACCACCTAAAAAAGGATCAAACGATATTTTTCCCAACATTACAACGAATCTCCATTAACGCTTTTTCTTCTTTCCTTTTTTCTCTCTCTCCTTCCATATTTTTTCCCTTGGTTTCCTCTGTTGACTCCGGATCTTCTGTATTTAATTTTTTGGTACGATATCATGATGAACCAACAAATTTAATCTTACAGTAGCTTATCATTAAGAAAGCTAATAGTCCAAAGCAGACTAAAACCCAAAACCCAATTTTCTAATAAATAACCGAGCTCAAAAATATTGATTTTTGATCGATCATTAGTGTTTGTCGATTTGATGATGAGGCTTTGAGAGTGGGGTTTGTTTTTTCTGGTGGAGAAACATACATTGGGTTTTATCGGTGAGAATTCTTCTTGCTTATAGAAATTGCTGAGACAAGTTTTCCTTTGGTATTTATGAAACTCGAAATACCCTGTGAGTTCTCATGTGGATTAACCGATCTAAATCATCAGCAAAGTTAGATAAATCGATCGTATATATCATAATTGAATTTTTTTAGCTATTGCTAAAACAAAAAGTTTCTTTGAAGGCTGGAACATAAAGATACATGTTTGATGAAATTTTGGTTGCATATCTTGATCTTCCATGTCCACTAATCACTATTGTCATCTATACTTGTGGCATATAGCCATATGGAAACCCAAGAATTAAACGCACAAACCAAAGAGGTATTAGGTGCTGTTATCAATGGAGCTTTACAAATTTTAGGGAAAAGGCAGACAAACTAAAAAGAAACGAAAATCAGCCTTAGAAATTTCGGCCAATCATGAGGGCCGGAATGTGCGCCCCGTTTTAGACCCATCCAAATTGCTAAGGTAAGTTTTGTACCTAGAATCCTTTTTTTTTTTTCATTTTTGAAGAAGACCTAGAATGTCATTGAGTTATAGGGTTTGTTTTGAAACGTTTTTCATTAACAAGTTTTTAAATCTCGCGCCTGTGTTACATGCTAACAAGCCTGCAATCCACTTAAATCTATATTTCACCCCTGAATGCATTTTTAGAAATTGGTGGGGAATATATATTTTTCGCTTTTGATTCACGTGGGGATCATTTTGTACGTACTTCACGTGAAAATAAAAGGAAAAAAATAAATATTTGTGAAAATAAAAGGAAAATTTAACAAAATCCACACATATTTTTTATCTTTTCTCCACCTATTTAATGTATCCGCCCCGCCACATCAAATCAAAAATACATCGTCACGGGGAGGGACGAAACCCCGCACATACTAAATCGCATCGTCACGGGGCAGGGATAAGCCCCGCGCCCACCAAATCGAAAATTCATCCCCATGGGGCGGGGCGAAGCCCCGCACACACCAAATTGAAAATGCATCGTCACGGGCCGGCGGGACGAAGCCCTGGGCACACCAAGTTAAAAGAAAAAAAAATGCCCGGTGCGCAGCACGGGCACTAATCTAGTTTGAGGAAAAGTGGAATAGAGCAATTTCAAGGGGGCGGTGACGCTCACCCAAGGGTGGATATTCTCATTGCGCGACGTGGGGCCTTATTTGACTTAGGATTTTAAAGGTTTAGAGTGTTAAACCTATATTGGTTACTGTTGATACATGAAAATAACCAATCCCATAATAGATGGCCCCCTTAACCTATCAAAGGGTCCTTTTAAGATAAAGAGACTAGGGTACTAGGCCTAACCCACTAGAATGGGATAGTTCTAGTCCATTCAAGAGTGTATTAAGTTAGTTGGGCTTTGGCCCAAGAGGAAAACCTTTTAAGGTTTGGTAATAACTTAAGGAAAGGCAAATGGTAGTTTAGTAATATGTTAATCTTATGGGCACTTATCCATAAGATGGTCATTATAAAAGGGGAAAGAGGGCACACTTATTGAGATATCATTAACACGCCATTACTTCTCATAAACCACTCTACACCTTGGGAGTACTTTATGTGATTAGGGCTAGTTCCTCCTTCCCACGTTTTACCCCATCAACATTGCGACCACAGTGGGAGGTTCTTAGCCTCTTTTCCAGCATGATACTCCCAAGTGCGATCCAGGAAGTACCAGTGGGTGGAGCACTCCCGAATCTAGACCATGTTTCGGTTGAAGACGTGCATGGAGAAAGTGATGATGAGATACATTTCCAAACAGTGGTTACTACACCCATTGTGCAAGGAGCAGGAGCATCCCAGGGCGCAGGAGCGTCTCATAAGAAAGGAGAGATACTCAAAGAAAAAGCTGCAGCTGAGACAAGCGAGCAAGAGATGTCTGAGATACAAGAGGAGCTAGACGCGTCTATTAAGAAACAACAAAAATTGCGCGGACGTCTGAAGCAAGCAGAGCATGACGACTTTCAGGACGGTCGGCACGAAAAGCACCATTCAGGATATGACGGAAGACGCGATTGCGAAGTACTTAGAAACTAATTACCGGGTGACAAAGAACGACGCCTATGATTCGTTGGAACCACCATACTCCGTAGAAGTTGCCGACTACTTGTATCCTGAAGATTACACATCACCGAAGTTTATAACATATGGAGGAAAAGGAAACGCACGAGAACATATGAGTCGCTTTATATCAGCAATGAATGCATATGCTCAGGATGAAAGTCTTTGTATGAGAGAATTTCCGAAGTCACTTACGGACAACGCCTTCACATGGTACGATAACCTGAAACTCGGAAGTATCAGCTCATGGTTCGCCATGGTGCAACTCTTTTTCGAGAAATTTTATTCTTCACAAAAGAGGGTCACGGCAATAGATCTGGGAAGGTGTACCCAACGAGTAGGAGAGGGGATAGGTAAATACATTACCCGCTTCCGAGAATTCACGTTAGAATGCCACGAGGATATTCCAGAGGAGCGCCTAGTGGAGATTTGTATTAGAGGGATGGATGTTGTTTTCCGACTAAATCTAACAAATTCCAAATTCCAAACCTTTATTGAAGTTGAAGAAGCTGCATCCCGGATATCAGACTGTGCGGACGCTATGCATTCAGGAGTAGGCGCACATACATGGCAACAACACTCTGTCAACACTGCATCCGCACCTACTTTCAATGATCCAGAGAATGAAATAGGAAAAGGCGGAGCTGCTTTTGGTTCTTACCGCGGACAGTCTGGGAGAAGAGGAGGAAGAACAGATGGAGGAAGGCCCAATCCGCCACCACCTTTGCCATGCAGTAAAGAACAGATAATAGGACTCCTGGAGCAGTGGGTATCAAACAAAGAAGAGACTTTACCACCAGTATCCACAGAACCTACTGCTACGGACAAGAATCACGAGCGTTACTGTTATTACCATAGGAGAGTTCATCATCCGACCATAGAGTGTTACTCCCTTCGATACATCGTGCAGAGGAAGCGAGCCAGAGGCGAACTAGAGATAGGAGAGCAAAGCATCAAAAACGACCCGCTTCCTCAACATCAAGTTATGATGATCTCACATGATCCGGCTGAGGGAGAAGCATGGAGACCTTGGGAAGAGGCGGAAGAAGAAGAAGTGTGCGAAGCTTCCGAGGCAGCAATCTTTTCAGACGTGAATGGAGTTGCTAGTAAATTTGCTCAAACTATTCTGGCTCAGCAGTTATTCGACTCCCTGGGTTTTAGTGAATACTAAGTCCGCGAAGCGTCCAAGGCTATAACTGCAATTGCATCCGGGAAGGCGTACAATCCGATACCTAAAGAATCCATTACCTTTACGGACGAGGATATTTTCTACCCGGGAGAACATCTTCGCCCCTTATACCTAACATCTTTCATTAACAAACAACCTCTCAAGCGAGCTTTCATAGATGGTGGGGTTTCACTTAACCTGATTTCAGTACATACGTTGGAAACATTAGGAGTGTCACCAGCAACAATCAAAATGCGTGCAACGACCGTACGAGGATTTGGAGGACAGACTCAGACATCAATAGGGATAGTACATTTGATGATGAAGATCGGACCTATCTGAGCACTCACCCCCTTTTACGTGCTCGAGGATGATACTACATTCCATGTGCTGCTCGGACGAGGATGGCTCTTGAATCATAAGGTAGTAGCATAAATATATCATCAGTATGTCAAGACTAATATTGGAGGAAGGCAGTTCCGGATCCCGGCTATGAGTAATCCATTTGGGCCAGAAGAGGCCTACATGGATGACACGGTCTTCTACACGCAACCTGTCTTGAGTCAGGAAGAGCAACCGGAGCATCTAACGCCACTTCCAAAATAGGAGGAGTTCCAACCAGAGGAGCATACAAAAGAAAAAACTAAGTCAGTGTTCAGTCCATCATGGATGAGACCTGCCACAGGGAATAAGAGAGCAGTAGCGGAAACAAAGAATATCCAGTTCAAACGTTTCTCGCGACCGGAAGGCGGACATGTCTACCACTTATAGAAATTAGCCGGGGAAGTCTCGCAGAGCCAACATGATTGTGTTATGTCATCAGCAGATGAGGAAATGGCGGAGACAACCCCAACGATAGAAGACTCACACGAAGAAGTAGAGGTTCCTGTTTCAGAGGAAGAAATTATAGAAAATCTGCCCGAGGAGAAAATAAAGGTCGACCCGACACTTGATGGGTTAGAGGAAATAAACCTTAGCTCGGAAAAAAAATCCCCATTGGGTGCGTATCAGTAAGCATCTGGAAGAAAAAGAAAAATGACGGATAATTAAGTTGCTCCGCGAATACCAAGACGTGTTTGCGTTTACATATGATGAAATGCCTGGCCTGGATAGTGGTCTGATTGTGCACAACCTCAATGTCTCACCCGAATACAAGCCTGTCAAACAACGAAGCCGTAATTTTCCGGAGAAGATAGAGCTTGCCATTAAAGAAGAAGTGGAGAAGCTGTTGAAAGCTAAGTTCATTAAACCAATCCAACATCCCGTGTAGTTGGCTAACATCGTCCCGGTAGCAAAGAAGAATGGAAAGGTCCGATGCTGTGTCGATTATCGAGATCTAAACCGCGCGTGTCCTAAAGATGATTTTCCCGTACCGAATATAGACGTAATGGTGAATAACACGTTCGTATATGGTATGTTTTCTTTCATGGATGGGTTTAACGGGTACAATCAAGTAAAGATGGCTGCAGAGGACGCCCATAAGACATCTTTTCAGACGCCGTATGGAAATTTCTACTACGTTGTGATGCCATTCGGATTGAAGAATGCAGGCGCGACTTATCAGCGGGCGATGGTAGCTATCTTCCACGATATGATGCATCCGATAATGGAAGTATACATAGATGATGTCGTGGTAAAATCAAGAGCACGAGAGGACCATTTGGATCACTTAAGGCGTGTTTTCAACAGATGTAGAAAGTATCACTTAAAACCTTATATAGATTTCATCCAGCATGAGCGTCTACCAGCGGAGATTGCTATTCCTTCTGCGCGCGTAGCCATGGCCAGTCTCACCATCCCGAACGAGGTTAGCCGTCTTGCTCATCTTGATACCTTGGAGGAACGACGAGCTAAAGATGAGCGATTCGCGGACAAGTATAGGCAAAGGACGACAAGATACTATAACCAGAAGGTAAAAGAGAGAACTTTCTGTATAAATGACGTAGTCATGAAGATTGCCCCACATGTTCAATGAAATGAGAAGGCAGAAAAGTTTGCGGCGAATTGAGAAGGCCCCTAAATGATCAGCGAAGCAGCACAGAGCGGATATTACTACCTCAAGCGGATCAGTGCGTCACGGATCAATACCCCTATCAATGGTAAATGGCTTAAAACCTATTATGCATAATAACTAAATGTATGCCGGACGGCTGATTAGCAATAATACAATTATCTTTATCTTAAACTATAATTCATTCTAAATAGCCCCGAGTATGGCTAGGTTCTGTGCATGACCCAATGAAGTGCACCAATAGCCCCGAGTCTTGCTAGGTTCCGTGCACGACCCAATGAAGTGCACCAATAGCCCTGAGTATGGCTAGGTTCTGTGCACGGCCCAATGAAGTGCACCAATAGCCCCGAGTCTGGCTAGGTTCCGTGCATGACCTAATGAAGTGTACCAATAGCCCCAAGTCTAGCTAGGTTATGTTCATGACCCAATGAAGTGCACCAGTAGCCCCGAGTTTGGCTAGGTTCCGTGCATGACCAATAAAGTACACCAATAATTTCAGAACCGGCTAAGTTCCGCGCATGAAACATAATAAACTGTGGAGGATAAACAAGACACAACACATCAGATAAATATTAGTCTTGACTAATCCAAGTGATGAATACACTTAAAAGGCGGAGCAAATGAAATGCAAATACAGAATAAGAAACATTATGAGCACTGACACTGCATAAAAGATAACGTAACTGATATACTCATTCATAAACATTCGGAGTAATACACGAAACGGATAAAACAAAACATTCTATGGATAAAAATCCATTAGGTTAAAGAACTGAAGAAAGCAATGAGTTCGCGCGCCTCAGTCTGCCGCGCGCAACAGCCAAGTCGTTCTCTCCATGCTCCATCCGGACACGAGCATTAGAAAATACCTCAAATGCTTCATCCGAAGCCATGACATTCTCCACTGAAGGATCGACCCGACAAGCACTCAACTGATCCATATATAAATCCATTGCATGAAGATACTGAGTTTGGATAACCTCAAATAGATCCTCCCACTCACGCACAAGGCGAGTATTTCCGATAACAGTGGCTTGTAACAATTCAAGTTTTTGTTTTCTAAGAAACAAACATAAAGAACTGATCGATTCTTCCATAGTTACTAATCATCTTTCTCTGAAAGCCTTTAGGCTATATATTCATTCAAAAAAAAAAAACGGAAAGGATTTTTAAGATAACTCAGCCATAAGCATACGACAACGTGTGACCTCTTGTTCCACATCTTGCATCATTACAAGCGCTTCTTCACATTGAATAGTAGCCATAGCAAGAGCAGCCCGCATATCCCCTAGTACTTGGTCTACTTCGTATATAATCCTATCGGATGCATTGTTACGACGAGCCATGTTAGAAGTCTCATTCTTTTCCTCGAAAGTTTTGCGCGCATTATCCTGCACAGTCATCCTATGAGTCCGTAAAGCCTTCACTTCATCCCTTAGGACCAGCAATCGTGCAAATTCCACTTGTTTATCAGAAGGATGCACTAGAGCGGATATCACACATAAAGATAATGCGTAACCACACAAGCGACGACCCGTATGTTGAGAAGCATGTGCACGACAGTCTGCTATATCCTGATCAATATCCATCGTCATAAGGTTTATTTCCTGAAACAACCGATTAGCTTCATGACGAGCGGAGACAGCGTCGTCTAATGCACGCTGAATTCCGAAAGAGACCGTGTAACACCCCGAGTTCCGAACCAGGGTCGAACCCATATGGAGATCCGAACTCGAAGAGTTACGGGTCGGAAAGAGACTCATGCATATATTTATTCTTGCTATTTGCTTTTATACCAAACATAATTGAAACTTTTATACATGAATTGAAACATATGAATACATTAAACATCGTTAAAAACATTTTCAACTAAACATTTTTTTTAATTCATTTTACACTTCAAGCAATATAAGAAAACAATGCAATCACTAAGCAACTCATTTCTAGCTTCCACTTCCAACTTCCATAAATCTGCAAGGAATGTCAATTGAGGTGAGATGACAGCTCAATAGAATGCATTTCCTTTCTCAAAACATATGAAAACATGCCAACCAATCAAAGAGAATACGCACAACAAGAGTATATAGTGTCACTTCAAGGATTTAATTATGTATATATTCATCAACTAAACTCATTATCTATCAAATCCTCTTAAATGCACGAGTATCCTCGGTTCGTTCCCCGCCTATTCGTGTATCTTCGACATGGGACCGCCAACCTCACTTGCACGAGTATCCTTGGATCGTGCCCCACCTATCCGTATATCCTCGGTACGGTCACCGCCATTCAAAAAAAGTATATTCATTCATAAATCCACAATACTGTTGCACGAGTATCCTTGGGTGATGCCCCACCTATCCGTGTATCCTTGGTACGGGCACCGCCGTTCAAACAAATATATTCATTCATTTATAAATTCACACCACCGTTGCATGAATATCCTTGGGTCGTGCCCACCTATCCGTATATCCTCAGTACGGGCACCGCCATCCAAACAAGCATATCATACAATATACATTTTGATATTCCAAACCACTTCATCAACAAGTTATAAGTTCACAACCCAACTAAACGATGTAATTCTTTTAAGCATTTAAGCAAACACACTAACTGAAGAATTTTATTTTTATAGGTTTCATAATGATAACTTATCCGATCGTCTTCAAATTTTAGGAGAACATTTCTAACATATTTATCTATCACATATCCAAATTTCACATCAAACTAATCGCTCAATCAAAAGATATTGATTTTATAAACGCATCACAAAATCTAGGAAGATAACATCATTTTACCAAAGTATTCACCATAAATTCATATTAGTCTCAAATTAAGCAAATCTAAATCACAATGAAAATAATACATTTATCTTCAACTTTTGTTAATACCTCAAATCATTTTAACATTATTAAGACTGCCTAAGAACATCAAAACCACAGCAAAACGAAACTGTCCAGAATTTCAGAAACAATCACCCAAACTCAAACAAACATTCAACGGTGAATTTACGGTGGATTACTCTCAAATTTTAACCAACGATACCCAATCATGTTATATATCAATATAAAAATCCTGATCATCAATCGGATGCTTTTAATTAAACGTATAAATTTCAGAAATCTAACTATGTAAAATTAAACGAAATCAAAATCAAAATCAAACCACAAAGAGAAAGGGGATCTACCATTCTACCTCAATTAGATTGATTCTCTACTGATTTGCATAGCCTTCTCTTCTAAAATAAACCTTAGCTTCATTTCCTTCTTCTCCATAACTTTTAGTTTTCTCTCCTCTAACTCTCTCCCTTAATTTTAATTTACAAAACCTATACTAATACTAATACAACTAATAATAATTAAGTCACCTATTTATTATTTTATTTTATTTATTCCAATTGCCTTTTCATTTTTCTCTCATGTATTACTAAAACTAATTAGGTTATATTATCTCCACCTAGCTCTTTTAGTTCAAGCAACCCATTAGGCTAAGGAAAAACAAAACAATAATCTAAGCTAACTCGTTAAAATCCGACCCGGAACAGTAACTAAAAATACAGGGTATTACAGACCGGCCCAGACGCTTGAGTTTCCCGAGCCGTTAAAAACACATTGTATCGCTTATCAAACCGCGCGCGCGCCTTAGCACGACCCGGTGTTCTTATCTCCCTAAGCAATTATATTTCAGCCTTCACGAGTAGTAAGCGGTCTAACTCAGATCCTCTTCTATAAGGAGTTACTAACGTTGGCACTGAGGCCAGAGACAGTACATAGTCATGTAAAAGGTGAGCCATTCAGAGAATTCTAGTATAAAGAATGAACAGAGTAAAGAAATGAAGATACCACGCCAATAAACGTACTCTATTTATATAGGAGATATACACATCAAGTCATTTATTACTCCATAACTACTACCATAACTCCTATTTACCCAAAAACAAAAACAAAAAACAAATTATGGTAGCACTCGAAGTGCCCTATAAACCCCAGCAAGAGCCATCTCAATAGACCTAACACTATGATCCGCCTCAACACATCGGAAATGAGTAACCAGACGTTGCTCACGGCAATAACCACGATATTCAAGAAGAGTCACGTCAGGCAACCCTCCTTCACTTTGAATCTTCATCACAAGATGATCCGCAGCTGCCAATTGTTCATGCCAATATGAATTCTCGATCTCAAAAGTATCACGCGCAAGACACATCACCCGCAAAAGGCGATTTAGATACCTTACCTCTAGAACCAATCTCACACGATTAGCCATGAGACAAAACAACTTAAGGAATATTTACTGTCATTAACCAATACAATTCTCATATATATAACTAAATAACACAATACTCAAGACAACGTTTTTTAACGAATCCCTAAAAAAAAAAAAAAAAAAAAAAAAAAAAAAAAATTGATGATGGTAGTAATCTTTTTAGGAACGTTCAGTTATAAGCGAGCGACAATAAGAAATGTCTTCATCTAGGTCCTGCATCATCAACTAAACTTCACCATACTGAGTAGTGGAGTCGGTATAAGCATTATGCACCTCTTCTAGCACTTGATGAATCTTGTGCATAACATCGCCGGAGGCATGGGCTTCTTGAGCTATGTTTAGTGTTTCCTTATGCCCCTCAAAGGCTTTGCGCGCTTTATCCAGAGCGATCAATCGATGAGTCTGTAATACCCCAATTTCGTCATTTAATACTAGTAAGAGTGCTAGTTCTGCTTTCCTATCGGTAGGATGAATAATAGCAGACACAACACACAGAGTCAAAACACATCCACGAAGATTAGGACCCGTCTGCTGAGTGATAAACGCATGACATTCAGCTATCGCTTGCTCAATATCAGTCGTCATAATTATCGACTCTTGGAATAGTCGCTCAGCCCTGTTCCGAGCAGAAACAGTATCATCTAGCGCGCGTTGCACTGCCAGAGTCAATCGCCCGGACGCCTGCATCCTCTGAGCCATTGAATACGTTTCATACTGCTCATCAAACTGCACGCATGTGGTCACTCTATTCGCCGTTCTAATTTCTCTAAGCACCTCTACCTCAGTCTTCACCAATAGAAAGCGACTTAACTCATGGTTTTTTCTCATAGGAAATAACTAGCGTCGGCACAGGAGCCAAAGCCAAAGTGTAACCATGTAGATTATGAGCCATCCGCTGCAAAATATAACTGATAACCAAAAGAAGAAACAAAACAATAAAAGAAACTCGAAAAACACTAACTAAAGCAATCCCGTTCATCTCTACTTATAGAAACGAATGATAATACCACATTAATTACCATCCAACCATAATAATAAATGCAGATAACTGAATAGTAAAATATGTCTTGCAAAAGAAAAACAAACAATCAAAGTTTTCCGGTTCTACCCAAACAAAAGCAAATAAATTATTGTTTGAACCCACTTATAACAACCCAAAATTTAATTAATGTCCAAAGCGATCATCTTCGCTCTCTTCTTAGTAAGGCGCCTATTAACCTCCTCATCGGCAGCTCGGGCGATCCTCAACTCTTCAGCAGCTTGACCAACGTCTGCCATCAGCAGATCATATGTCGTTTTCTTGGCATCAGCAACATTGAGCAAGCGTTTGTATTCTCGATCCAGTTCATCAATTTCGCGAGGCAATGTGGTCCATGCATTGTGACCCGCCTTTGCCAGATCCAATAGATTCTTGAGCCAATAAATGGGAAATCGGAGAACTAAATAAGTCTGAATGAAGGCGTCCCACTTCCTCAGAGTAGCCGGATCGATAGGAGTTTCCTCCTCCTGAGAAAGGTCGTCCGCTATATCCAGTAAATCCCCATTAGCCACAACTAAAGAGTTGGCGGGCATTTCTTCATGAAGACACATATGGCCAAACCTCTCCACTATGCGTCGGTAGTTGGCTGCTTTAGACGAACGGACCCAAAACCCATGCACCAGCTCAAAGCGGTTATCAATGCCATCCTCCGCCACTGAAATAACACGAGGGTATCGAAACTGAGGATCCTCCGGAGTAACCATCAGCTCGGCATCAGCGTCCACGCTGTGAGAAACCTTAGGAGCCGGCTTGGAAGGTTTTTGCCGTTTATCGTTAGCACTCCCGGATTCGCTACCTTTAACTTGCTGGCTTGAGCCGTTCCCTTTACTATGGGCGCCATCTCGCTTTCCCATATCCTAAGGAAAAAAAAAGCGTAACTAAGTATCCCGACATGACAAAGGAAGTAATGGTAATGGAAAAATGCGCAACACATAATGGATCGGAAGGAGGAGGAAGATTGGTAGGAGAATGAACCGATCGACGAGAGGAGAAAGAAGAGCTTGATGCAGCTGGCTCCAAGTGACCTAATAACAGAAGAAAGCAAGAGAGGAAATAAAATAATTTTATCATAAAGACATAGGGAATGAAGATGTATATATAGATTACCAGGTGCATTTGATAATAACAACAGAATATTTTTATTGGCATGTGTCAATACTCTAAACTCAACAAGGGATAGTGTAGTATACTCACGAGACTTAGAAGGGGAAGAGCTTTGGTCCTTGGCACTGCCCTTAAGCCCACTGTCCTCTTGGGAATAATCATGAACGGAGTGATCCGACTCAGACTCGCTCGCTACACCTATCATATCGAAAGGAGTATGAAGGTGGTGATTAGGATCTTGAACCATCTTTATAACTAGAGGGCGGGTGGAGTGTAAAATCATACGGGGAGAAAGAACTTTGGGACCACTTTGACTAACTGATCGGCCTAATTGGCGTTCCACACGATTAACGAACGAACTCGCGGACGGTGACCCCATTTTTGGTGCCTGCGGAGAAAATGGAGGAGAAATATTAGCAGTACGAAGAAAATGCAATCGCGGAATAGGTAGCACGCCAGCATCCCGCTTCATCTTCTTAGCCAGCTGATCAGACCTCCATTCGTTGAGAGGCAGATTAATGTACTCTTCAAAGAAGAGGCCCCTAGGCTTCCAGCCAATAGGCGGAGAATTCTAAAAGAATATGACAAACAAATGTAAAAGAAACTAAAGCAGGATTCGGCGGGAAACAAAAGAAAAAAAGACAGGAAGGATATCTTAGCAGGAGGAATGTCTAAGGGCTTTACTGTTTGAAAACGCCTCCTCTTCTTAGAGCTCGATGGAGGAGGTAAAGAACTACCTTTCCCATCCTCTTGGGAAGATTCCTCTCCTGGAAGAGGATCCCAGCTAGTGACGAGTGGATGGAGAGGGCGACCTTTATTACTCGATGAGAGCTTGTATTTCTTAGCAATCTCTTCATTCAACTTCACGCGACCCAATGCATGCATTTTTTTTGAAATTCTCCTTGGTTAAAGCCGGAGGAGCATATGGTTCCTTGAGGAGAAGATTTAACACATTTGTGTTGACACCCTTACGATACTCAAGCCACTCGCTGGTGACACTAACTTGTCGTTGGGGTTGGGGTTGGAAGAAATCAAAGTAGCATTGACGATCACTCATCCTATGACCATCTTTAAAAACAAAGCGATTAAAGTTCTTCTGGATCTCCACCTCCTCCTCAGACGAAGAAGGAACATGGGGGCTGTAAGGGACCCCCTGATAAAAACCCAGCTGTCGAGCCACACGAATGGTCTTATACGTCTCAGATGAAAACTTCCCACCGTAAAAACCAGGAAGACGTCCTGGTAAGGTAGAAACAATGATGTCAAAGTCTTCAAAGGAGGGCGTATCTGCGGAAGTCATCCTCCGTTGGGACTTGATAACAAATTTATAATGCAAGGAACCAGTACGACCATCTTGATAAGTGATAGGGTTGAAATCAGTTCCTTTATCCATGAAATCCTTGAGCTTGACCTTAGGCAGAAAACCCTTCTTGTGATACAGATCCATCCTGGGATGGGATTAAGGTACCGTCACAAGTCTCTTAAAACCATCTTTCTGAACAACCTCCTCTTACCGCGATAGAGCAAGAGGATTTAGATGGGAAGGTCGGTATAAGGGAAAACACTCCCAAGCCCATGCTTGAATAAAGTTAGCATGGAGGTAAGTCTCTACCTCATGAGAGCCGTCCACCCGACGAATATCACACGCTAGAAAATCCAGATGATGATACATACCACCTAGGAACATAGAGGCAAGTGGGAATGATACGCCGCGGGACATCAATACTGCCATAGGGATGAGTTCGTTCTTGATAGTGTCCCGGGGACTGTACTCGAACACATTATGACACAACCAAAAGAGAAGGAAAGCTGCTAGTTCCGCCCAATATGTTTCCTCATCACGAGGAGGAAAACCTTCACGGGGGCCAGAAAGCATAGGCGCCCAATATTTGATCCAACACGAGAAAGAGGCTCGGCGTTGCCCAGATTTTGGTTTATGGTCGCTCTTTATCTCTTTCACATCATCAGTTTCTCCATCAGCAGATGATTTTGGGCGGGCAGCTTTAATGGCGGATGCCATGAGTTTTGAAGAAGATGAAACGTTAACTGGAGGATCGATAGTGGCGGACGCAACAGATTTTCCTTTCCTTTTACCTACTGAGCCCTCCACTTCGCTTGAAGGTTAAGTTTTGACTTCTCCTGGCGGCTGGAATGTTATAGAATTTTCCTTGGATGCAATCAAGTGATCGCAAAGGAGTCTGTCACTTCTGTTCAGAGACTTGTGAAGACAACAATCCTCGAAAACTGTATCCCCGTGGATAGGAAGGCTAGTAGGCGACACAACATCTTCCAAAATGGGAGCCGCCTCGCCCAGGAGAATAGAAATGTGTGAGGATCGATTCCCCAACCCGCGCATAAACAAAGCAGGCTATCCAGATCTCGACGGACACATCTAAACTTCGAAGCCTCTATACCTAAAGAGCGGATGATCCTCCTGTGATCCGGATTGGATCGAACATAATCCACCCACGGGTTCCAGGCGGCATGAGATTCAGCGGACGAACGAAGACTGACTGAAGGAAAAGTGCAGTCCCCCATATGAACAACTAAACGGGGAAGATCTTCAAAGGAAGGTATGGGAGGTCACTCCGCTTGAGGACGGATAAGCCAGCCTTCAGACGCGGATGGAGGAAATGGGTGAGAATTCAGCATGCGCGAAACCCAATTGTCATCAGCCGGGAAAAGAGTTGTATTATCATCCGCCGCGGGTGGTCGTAGTTTATCTTTAAGCCGGGGACTACTCCTTATCTCCTCCAGTGTGTATGGCTCCGGTCTGAGGGGCGCGTCATGGTTAGGCGATTCGTTAGACATGGCGGGTGAGAAGAAAAGGGATGAAAAAGAAAAGGTTGCAGTAAAGAAAATGATAATTGAGAAGCGGGGTCCTCTCTATTTATAGGGAGGTAAAAGAATGAGTGGTTACTGGATAGGCCAGTAACTTCAGCATCCCAAGGGTCGCGAACTTAAACCGCCTAAACTCACCAGTTGTAACTATTGTATCAACGTGTGACTGTTGACACGGTCTTTGACCGGTCAAACAGTCAGGGGACTAATGTTGATACATGAAAATAACCAATCCCATAATAGATGGCCCCCTTAACCTATCAAAGGGTCCTTTTAAGATAAAGAGACTAGGGGACTAGGCCTAACCCACTAGAATGGGATAGTTCTGGTCCATTCAAGAGTGTATTAAGTTTTTTGGGCTTTTGCCCAAGAGGAAAGCCTTTTAGGATTTGGTAATAACTTAAGAAAAGGGAAATGGTAGTTCAGTAATATGTTAATCTTATGGGCACTTATCCATAAGATGATCATTATAAAAGGGGAAAGAGGGCACACTTATTGAGATATCATTAACACACCATTACTTATCATAAACCTCTCTACACCTTGGGAGTACTTTCTGTGATTAGGGCTAGTTCCTCCTTCCCACGTTTTACCCCATCAACAGTTACAATTGGGAAAGAGACCTGACCCTATAAATACTCCACAACGCAACGAAAGAAAACTAAAAAAAAAAACGCAAAACAAAGAAACACTTCAGAACGAAACGGGAAAAGAAAGCAGCAATGACGTCTTATTTCCAAGCAGCGGCAGCAGCAGCGCTGTCGTATCTGCTAGCACTGATGTCTTATCTCCAACCAGCAGCAACAGCAATGATGTCTTATCTTCAGGCAACAGGGGCCTCCACCAAATCAGTGATAAGGTGTGGTCGACCGCATAACCCCGAAAGTAGTTCTAGCTTTAGCCTACTGAACAAAATTAAGGAAAAGAAGTTGCTGATTTTGGACCTAGATGAAACACTCGTACACAGAAGTAAATCAATTACCAGAAACAGATCAACTGACAAGACGTGTGATTTTTCATATACTAAAGGGAATAATTACACATATTATGTCAGATTGAGGCCGTATGCTAAAAAGTTTTTGGGAAGGGTCTCCGAGTTGTTTGATGTAGTTATCTTTACTGCTAGTTTCAAAGATAATGCAGATCGGGTACTTGATTTTCTGGACCCTCAAGGCAAGTTGTTTGTTGGACGTTACTATCACGACTCATGTACATATCTTGTCGACGGATCCTATGTCAAGGATCTAAGTATATTCAATGTCGATCTTGCCAAAGTTATCTTGGTTGATGATCGCCCCACTAACTTCCGTTGGCTAAGGGACAATGGCATTCCAGTTGCTAGTTTGTACTTCGATCCACAAGATGATGAACTCGCTAGACTGCTCCCTTTCTTAGAGAGTTTGGCTCCTGCAAACGATGTAAGGCCCATCATTGCAGAGAGATTCACTTGTAGCAAGAATGACAAGAGAGGTGGTGGCAAACAAGAAAAGTGCACTGAAGCTCCAAAGGAGTTCGTATACAAAAGCAACAAGGAATTTGTGCCAAGATCTGGTATTACCAAGATGGAAAACAGGAACTAAGTTGATCTCTGGAGATTAGTAGTATCTATTACCCTCACGTCTTATATTTCCCAGAATCAGGGAAGGAGCTAAACTTGAGAGAGTCCAATTTTCTTTAGGTACAAAGTCCGCTTGGGATTCCAGTGAAAATTGTAACCAGTGATCTATGTGATTTTCAATTCAATCACATACATATATCTAATTTGAGAGAGTTAAACTTAATACTATAGTTGATAGAGATCTTTAATTTATGAATCTCTCTCAATTTGTTGTTTTAAGAAAGGCTAAATAGTTTGTCACTTGAGCATATCATAAGCATTATTTTTTCACTTCACCATTTTTATTTTGTTAAGAAAAGAAAACACTTACAGGATGTAATCTATGTACAACCCCATATAAGAAGGAAGGACAAGTTCATCCACCTCAAGTGAAAATAGAGATAGTAATAAATACCATCTCTATTTTCTATTCAACCATTTGGAAATAAGATATACATGATCATACAAACATGTAAAGTGTATTGGTACTGGAGTGTAATTTTACAATTAATACAGTGGATGATGGTCAGGGGTAACAAGAATATCTTTTGTAGGAAGTGCAGTGAAAGTTGTAAATTGATGTGCTTGGAAATATATATATGCTACTTGCAATTAGGTAATTATGGACAGTAAACGCACCTACCTCTAGTACTAGGTAGGGCTGTACCATATGTATTGATGTATGTTCAGAGACGGGGGACCTGAGCGGGATCTATCGTGTTTGTATGTATAAAGGCAACAAAATGTATAGACGAAGTTTTTGTATGATAATCAAACTTTAATAGAGATTGTCTCGGCACCCAGGTGCACACCAGCAGTTTTCTTTGTACAATTTTTGACTATACAATGTAAAATTTAAGCACAACAGTATTGACACTGGCCTTCCTTTTTGGCTCCAGAAAATTGTACTGTGGAAAGTTGCATGGCACCTCCACTTTTGTAAATCCCTTTGCTTTGAGATATATAATATATGCGGTTGCGTTAGGTCTTTGCAAACTCGGCTTTAAAGTTATTTGTTGAGAATGATCTTGTATCAAAGTTTGTGACGCGTATCTACTCTGTGAAAAAACGCCAACTTTTTCATAGTTTTGGAGCCTCTGAAATATAGAAGTTCGTTTGTGGTGCCTTCCTTCCAAGTATGGGGCGCCTATAAAATTAGGCAAAATGGCATCCGTCGTCGCGGATGAAGTTGGGGTGTGTTTAAACTTTAAACCGAGGCTCGAAGAAGAGTTTGGGTGAAATTAGGGAAGTGCTAAACCGAGACTAATTAAAATTTGGAAAGAGACCTAACCCTATAAATACTTCAAAATGCAGAAAAGAAACATAAAGAATTGTTCATAAAGAAGAAAAGAAAGCTGCAAGGATGTCCAATCTCCAAGCAGCAGCAGGGGCCTCCACCAAATCAATGAGAAGAAGGTGTAGCCAACCACATAACACCGAAAGTAGTTCTACTTCTAGCTCTAGCCTACCAAACAAAATCCAGGAAAAGAAGTTGCTGGTTTTGGATCTAGATGAAACACTCGTGCACAGCTTTGGATCAATCAATGACAGCAGTACTGGTGGATCAACTGACGTGAAATGTGATTTTTCATATACCGACGGGGAGAGCACATCATATACCAATTTAAGGCCGCATGTTCACAAGTTCTTGGAAAGAGTCTCCTAGTTGTTTGATGTATACATCTTCACTGCAGGTTACAAAGAGCATGCAGATCGGGTACTTGATTTTCTAGATCCCCAAGGCAAGTTGATTGTTAAACGTTACTATAACGATTCATTGGCATATCCTGATGCTGACGGCGTATCCTATGTTGGGTCCTGTGTCAAGGATCTAAGTATGTTTGGGGATCTTGCCAAAGTTATCTTGGTTGATAATGGCCAAAATAACTTTCGCAATCAAAAAGACAATGGGATTGCAATTCAAAGTTGGTATTCTGATCCACAAGATGAAGAATTGATCTCTACAGTACTCCCTCTCTTAGAGAGGTTGGCTGCTGCAAACGATGTAAGGCCCATCATTGCGGAGAGATACACTCGTAGCAAGAATGACAAGAGAGGTGGTGGCAGACAAGAAAAGAGTACTGAAGCTCCCTACAAGTTCTCAAACAAAAGCAGCAACCAAAATGTGCCAAAAGGTGTATCGTCAGGAAGGAAAAACAGGAGCTAAGTTAAACTCTGGAGATTAGTTTCTATTGCCCCAACGTCTTATATTTTCCCAGGATCAGGGAAGGAGCGAAACCTAGCTGTAAACTATTTTTTTTTTATCGAATCTGTATCAGTCCAATTTCTCCTCTCTGAATGTGTGTTACTTGGCCATATCATAAGCATCTTTCAATTCAACATTATTATTCAAGGAATAAGTGAAAATTGTTTAATTCCACACATGCACTTCCAATGGTTAGAATTGGTAGAACCGTAAGATTTAGTCGGCTTTTTCCACCAACATTCTAGATGGTAGAGAGATAAAATCTCTATTTTCTATTCAACCATTTGAATATGAGATATACAGGATCATGCAAACATCTACAGTGTTCTTTGCATGACATATAGTAGAACAAATGTGAGTGACATCGATCCCTTAAACAATTTGATAAGTTAGATCACCAAAATGGCAAAATCCGTGGGTGTAACTTTTAACTTGGAATGCATATTTCATAAAAAAAATAAAATAAATTATGTTTACAAATTGTCTGAGTAAGTGTTGGTGTGGCCGTGAAATGTGAGGTATAGATGCATATGGACTTTGTTGATGACATTTCTATCAAACAAGAACTGTAGCGCGAACAAGAATAAGTAAAAATTTTATATTTCCAATTATTCTTGGGTACAATTATTTTCCTCCGGCGGGTTGGAAGTTAATTTAGTATTAATATTAAAAACCTGATTGAATATTAGCCGCTGATCTTAACCCTAGTTCCCAGAAAAATTTATATAAATAAGCTCTAGAAAGAAAGAGCTGGCTAGGATACAACTTTTATCATTCGGCGGTAAAGAGAATAATCCTAGTGGTGGAGCTATTAGGATTGTATTGAGGTATTTCTGATTTTGTCTTTTTCTATGCTTTTATGGTTGACGTTATCGATCGCAAAGATCCATTTATTCTACGGATTTTGATTTCCGTTTTTGCATTCAAAAGCCAATAGACACGTTTTGTATTATGCTTATTATTGCTAGTGTGAATCTCTTAACAATCAAGGAATACTGAGTTGCATAAATGAGCAGCAACATGATCACCAATGTACCACCTCAGGTTATTATGTTTGTATACGGATCACTTTATAAGGGGGTTTGTACTTAATTTAGCTGATAAATTACTTTTTCAGGTTACCCATCTTTTCTTCTCTCCGCGTTGAGGAGCAAGAATGTCTTGTTCTATTTGTAAATCGCGTACAGTTAATATCACTAACCGTATTGTAAGAGATTTCGGTCTTTATAGTCAGTATACACAAGTGTGCGGAGGAGTTGTAGTATGTAGCAGTTTCTATGTGGAAGTTGATAAGATAATAACTTTATAAAAAACGAGCAACACGGAAAATCCATATCCTATGCAGCGGATACCAATTGGGTAAGCATCGATTACTATATAGGCTGCAGTATATTTAGATGCATGATATCTTGATAGTTTATATTAATTAACATGTTGCAACATTGGGTTTTCTTAGGGGGGAAAGTGGGTTGAAGCGATGGAAGCCAGAGAAGTGAAAGAAGCTTTTCATAGTGAGTTAGCTGATGCATTTAGGAAGGGGATTCACTCAGATGTTCAAGTGAAGCCTAGCAGTGGTCCTTATATACGGGCTCATAGAGTTTTGCTGGTCAGACAATTTTTTTCATTAATTTTAGATCATAGTGTTTTTTTTCCTTTTTCTGTTGATATCATAGTCATTATTTATTCCTTATCAACTATGGAACTGATGCTTTTTATATCTTTGTGTAAACACTGTAGGCAACAAGATCGGAAATATTGAAGAACATGCTAGAATCGGATTGGTGCAAGGCCGCACCAGAAGACTCCATCTCTCTCCCGGATTTCAGTCATGAAGAGCTTGATACCTTCTTGGAGTTTCTTTGTTTCGGAGACTTGCCTACGGAAAAGTTTCAGAAACATTGTATCACCCTATTAACAGCAGCCGATAAGTATGATATTGGGGATTTGCAAAAGTTTTCTGAGCAACAACTTATTAAACAATTAAACTCATCAAATGCGCTCAAAATATTAGAAATTTCGGATGTTGTCTCCAACGAGACAATAAAGCTTGCTGCCTTGAAACTAATAGTACAACAGCACAAAGAAATAGTTCTAGCACCGAGTTTCAATGTGTTTGCAAAAAAGAACCCACACCTGGCGACGGAAGTTGCCAGGGCCGCTCTCACTTATCCCACTGAGAAGAAAATATGAAATGAGGTGCAAGATATGCTCAAGGTGAACTCTTTCTAATTGCAGTTGATACAATGGATGTTGGAGTTGAAAATAGGACATGGAGTTTTGCTGGAGTTGACAAAGGTGCTTTTAATCTTAATCTTGATGCTAAAAATTCATTTTTTGTAGCTGTAAATTTTAAGCACAAGTAGAATGCATGTTAAATGCGATTTTTATTTGGGTATTTACAAAAACATTCACACTTTACTTTTCCGGTTTACAAATCGATCCCACTGTTACAAAGTATTAACAAAACGGTCACTAGACATGTAACTGCGGAGTTATGTCACGTGTCAGATGTTTGTCGGGCTGTTAAGTTACCTGAATACCGCTAAACCGTGGCATTTGCTCGTGTGGGATCGATTAACAAATCTCTAAAAAATGTGGGACGTTGGATCAAAACAAAAGAAAACCCAGCACAAATACGAGAAACATCCATTTCCCACCTCATTTCTTGCCGCCTTTGTTCGATAGCTTCTTCTCTGAAGAAATGGAGAAGATGATGGCGATCCCATGAAGCAGTACAGATCGATATGTTTCTTCAGAGATTTCTTCAATATCTTTTCCTCTTCATCTCGATCTACTAAAGTTGTGAAGAGAAATACGAGTTTAGAGAGTTCTTCACATCAGTTATCGAACTGTGAAGATAATCAGTGTTAGTTTTCGCCATCAAGATGTTTACAAACATCACCAGGTAAATACCCTTCCTCGTTATACTGTTTTTGTAGATATTGAACTCGATTCAGAAACCCTAATTTTCTGAATTTTGATTTTTTACTGATAAACCCTAGATTTGTGGTAATAAGGGTTTTCTTCATAAACCCTAAATTTCTAAATTTAGGGTTTTTACTGATAAGCCCTAAATTTGTGTTAATTGGGGTTTTCTTCATAAACCCTAATTTTCTGAAATTGGGAATTTGGGATTTTCTTCATAAAATTTGTGTTAGGGTTTGATTATATGTTAGTAAATGGTAATTATTCACTCATTGTCAGTTCAATTTTGTGCAGGAAGTATGTGAAGTACCCAACTAGGAGTTTTAGGGTAAAATGGTTTTGGACAAATAAGGTTCAGTATTTTGAAAATGTGGATGTTAATTCTGGTGGGTTGAAGGCATTTTGTGATAAAGTTCATGCTTCTTTTAAGTTTGCACCAAATAAGAAGGTTGAGGTGATTTGGATTGGTAATGATAAACCAGAATATATGGTTAATGATTCACATTGGTATGAGATGTGGGATAAGGCTGTTGCTGAGGAAGGGTATGTAAATTTATGGTGCAATGTTAGTGACATGATTGTGCCTCCAGGTGATGGATGTGCTGAAACTTCTGGGATATCAAGCAAGAGGGACTCAACACCATCCAAGGTTAGAAGCAGTTCAGTAACATGCATTAACTATGCTTCTTCACCAGTCTGACTTGATCCAGAGATGTTTGCCACACCTAAGAAGAAGTTAACATGCATTACATCACCACATCTGGTCAGAAAGAGTCCAAGGCTAATTAAGAGAGTTGTTGATGCAGTGACTAGATGTACTAGCAGTAGCAAGAGGTTATTTGAGAATGTGGATGAGTATGTGAATGTTGATGATGATGATTATTTGAATTTTGTTTTTAGTGATTAAACACTCCAAGCTGAGAGGGAGTATGAGAACATTCAACTACCTAATGATGCTGAAGATGTCTGTCATCCAAATGATGATCCTAGAAGTCCAGTTTCTGATACTGAAGAAATGGGCATTGGTGTATACTGTTAATTTGTCAA
This sequence comes from Papaver atlanticum, assembly GCA_023531105.1. Classification (NCBI taxonomy): domain Eukaryota; kingdom Viridiplantae; phylum Streptophyta; class Magnoliopsida; order Ranunculales; family Papaveraceae; genus Papaver; species Papaver atlanticum. The sequence continues at coordinate 2,459,186 of JAJJMB010016078.1, forward strand.
CAATTACTTTAAGGACCACAACTGGGTTGACTATGTACATCCAAAACAGTATATGGAAGAAGTCAATGAAGTAGAAGCAAGTGGTGTGGAGCAGGAAGGTGAGCAAGAAGATCCTAAAGGAAAAGCAATTGTTCCTTATGATGCTGAGGGTAATGAGGAGTACAATAGTGGTGATGACAGTTCAAGCTCTGAAGGTAATTGTCTAACTTATAGGGTTTTATTTTAATCATTAGTCATTAGTCTGTTTTCTTCCATATAAAAGAACTGACAAACCAAGTCCTTATGTGTATGTAGGTGTAACAGAAGTCCAAGGACCCAATGAGTGTGGTAATGAGCAAACTCATCAGAAACCAAATCCATGGTACAATCAGTTTGAGAAAATACATTGTCCAGATATTGATGCAGATGGCAATGGAGAGTTGTTTCCTGATGCTGATGGGAATACATTACTCATGGTTGATGTTGACACAATGTTTGTGGGAATGCAGTTTATGGACAAAGATGACTTCAAGAAGCACCTAAGGGGTTATGTGTCATGTACCTGCCTATGAGAGGACGTGCCCATATCGAATATTTGTCATTGTTTAGTATTATCTATAGTTGGTAGCCTTTAGCAAAATAATGATTGTCTTTATCAATTGTAATGGTGTGTGTGTGGTGTAACCACCTGCGCTGTTGAGAGCTAGGTTAGGAAGTGATGGCTTTATAACATGAAAGAGTCTGTAAGAACAATCTATCAAATTATTAATCCAAAACAGAACTTTGTTCTTAGGTTGTGTTCTTTTGAACCAGAGAGGCTCGATTCTTCGGAATTGGGAGAGGTTTATCCTTAATCTATCAACCCAACCTTGTCATTATACTCAGTTACATGACAATTGGTATCTAGAGCCATTTCTTCTGCATGTTTCTTCATTGGAGGTTGCAGATTTGGACGAGTTTTATCCAACAGAATTTACAGAAGTTGAGTTGTTATCACAGAATATTTATGGCTTGCAAAAACTTCTAGCTGCAGGATCATAGAAGCTGGAGGGTGAATTTATTTGACCTCCTAATCAGGTAACTGTATGGATGAACATCTTATCAAGGGAAATCAAGGAAATACTGGTAATGGAGCGTAGATTATATGATGAGAATTCAGAAGAAAGTGTGAGATTACTCCAATCAGTGGTTCAACAATTGAAAACGATGAAGAAATACATCGTTGACCACATGGAACCAACTCATGTTGATTCAGAGTCAGTAAGTGATTTCGCTCAGAAATCTTCAATTTCATCAACGAAAGAAGAAAATGATTCTCTCGATTGCTGCGATGAGTTAATTCCTTCTTTTTTATTCGATGAAGAAGAGGATGATTCTCATATTACAGAAATCACCAAAGCTGAAATGAATGATGTCGACAGCGAGAACCATGTGCTGAAGGAGATTAGTTATGAGAACCTTGAAACCTTAAGGAAGTTAATCATGATCCACAGCGAGTTGAATTGTAAGGATTTCTTTACTCTTCTTTTTGATTTTACTCGTTCATTATTCGATCGAGGGAAGAAGATCTAGCTCAGTTTAGGGAGTTCATGTTTTGCTAAACGCTATTCTGAGTTTGGGTTTAAATTCGATGTGTGCTTGAAATTGTTGGATGGATACTATAGACAACTTGTTCACGAGTTGATTTACAGACATGGGTACTGGTCAGATTCATGGTTTCGAGATCAAATTGCTTGTATGTTGGCTAATGATAGTGTTTCTAGTACCACCTGGCAGTTGTTTGTTTAAACGTTTGAGAGTAAAGCTGTGAATCTCAGTGGTGTTGCAGTTAATTTTCTATTGCAGCTCCAAATAGGTAGATTTTTTGATCGTGGGAAAGAATTTGAACCCATTGATGGGTACTCTTACTATGCTAGTGATTATACTTTCTGTTGGGAATTACTTACTTCATGTTCGTTTATACTCATGGTCTGTTCAATGTTAATGGCTAACAACCATGGAGAAACTGTTAGTGAGCTTGTTCTAAAACATTGGTACTCACTAGACTTTTTGTTTCTGGATTTAATTGCATTTGTGCTGGATAAAAAGGGTGATTATGGTGATCACAGAAAGTTGTTGGTCAAAATGTCACACCTATTGATGTTGGTTCACACTGGTAGCAATGGTGATCACAGTAAACCATTTAGTAAAAGGTCGGTAAGAGAGAAATTCTTGATATTATTGTTGACAAGAGTGGGTGAAATTAAGCAAGCTTATCAAAGGCTGTGCAGAGTAGTTCACTGGGGTATTGCGTTCTGGAATCCAGTGGTCACTTAGGTTCTAAAGAAGTATGAGATGGGGAAAGCACGAGAATGGTTTGTCTATCATGAGGTATGTAAAGTACAACTTCGCACTTCTCCTTATCGTGTGCTGCTGCCTTTGGATGCTGTTTGTTTTGACCAAATTCTTAAAGAAGCTTGCATACCTAACAAGGTAAATGACATAACACAAATTAATTCTGACTGTGTTGTTTCTGCCAATTCTTCTTGTTGTCCAATGTTGTTTGATCGAGGTAAAATTGGTGAAACCATGCTGTGTAATTCTCATCCTACGATGTTAGATGCAACATGTGCGATTGTATTTCAGAATCTTGATAATTGCACAGAAAAGAATGATTACGGGTGTGCTTATATGGTTGCACGAAGTATTGAAATGGGTGTAGCTAGTGTTGATAGTGTTTTCCAAGATATAATTTCTATGCAACTGTTGGTTACTGAGAAGGCACTGGAACCCTTCGTTAAAATGCCTGATAGTATTTTGTGGAGTTTTACTGGTGGTGGAGTTTTTTTTCATAGATGCTTAAAGAAGTTTTAATGTTAGCAAATAAGTGGTCCACCCAAGTGACTAAAATATTCTATGATGATGCTCGTATCTTCGAGAAGTTGTTTCAAAATTCTAAGAGTGGGTTTCTCCTTGCACTATCTGTGGCCTACTTACATGTTTTGTAGTATTCATATTATTCATTTCAAGGAATTTAATTATTTTCCGAGGCTTTTCTTTTAGTCCCCACAAATGTGAGAACTCATTTGCATCTCCGGACAGTTGGTTCCTTCTTGCACTACATATGGCTTACACTTCGGGTAAATGGAAGATGTCTGATGCGAGTGGAGATTCTGGGATCAGTTCAACATCCTTTCTGGAGTTGTCTATATACGTCGTACCTTGCTCAATATCTTATTTCAGGTTGTAGCCAAGTGACGACTCTTATATACCTGCCAGGAGACGGTCATGGCTCGACAGAACATATTGTATCAAATTATTAATCCAAAACAAAACTTTGTTCTTAGGCTGTGTTCTTTTGAACCAGAGAGGCTCGATTCTTCGTAATTGGGAGAGGTTTATCCTCAATATATCATCCCCATCTTGTCATTGTACTCAGGTACATGACATTATGCCATTAAGAAGAGATTCCAGTACAAGCTTAATCCCAATGACAATGATAGGATTAAAGTTGTATGCAGGTTCAACAAATCTCAAGAGTGCAAGTTTTTTATCTGGGAAAGTGTTACCAGGGGTGAACCAACTTTTACTGTGAGGAGGTTCAACTTAAAGCATACATGTACAACTCAACTGAAGACCAGGAATAGAGCAGCTAATATAGAATTTGTTGCTGAGTATTTGTATGCCAAGATAAAGAGAGGAGATGCAATGCCACTGCCATATGCACTGAAAGATCAATTCTTTACTACTCACAATACCAATGTTCCATATCATGTTGCTTGGAGAGCAAGAACAATGACTTTAGAAAGACTCAATGGCAGCTATGATGAATCTTATAGGTTGGTTCCAGCCTTTTGTGATATGGTAGAAGCAACTAATCCTGGTTCTGTTACAAATTACACTTTTGGAAGGTGAGTTTCAATATATCTTTACTAAGTTAGTTTATTTGTTATAGTAATAGTACTATAGTTTGTTTATGTATTATGTTTAACCAAATAAAATCCTATGCTAACTTATGTCTTATGATTGTATGTTTGTTTCAGTGAGGACAAATGTTTTGAGTCCATGATGATTGCATTTGCAGCACCAATTCAAGGATGAATGGATGGTGGTAGACCATTCATTGGTTTTGATGCCTGCCACTTGACTGGAAAACATGGAAAACATGGTGGATGTCTAATGGCAGCTACTTCTTTAGATGGACAAAATGGGATTGTTCCTCTAGCCATAAAGGTGGTCAGAAATGAATGTGGAGGAAAATTAGCACTTATTCATGAAAGAGCTGAATCCACTTATTGAAGACCATCCAGCTGGGAAGATAACCTTTATCTCAGACAGACTAAAAGGTCTCCAAGAGTCATTGGATGAGGTTTTCCCAGAATATTTCAAAAGATACCGCCTTCGGTGAGTCTTACAATATCTTATTATTTAAAGGAAATCCTGTTATTCTTTAAACATTTACTCTTTAAGATGTTCAAGAACTCCTGCTGAAATGCTATGTTTTACAACCAGTCATATGTTCAAGAACTTGAAGACTCACTTCAAAGGATCAAAGCTGCACTACCTTGTATACAATGCTGCAAAATGCTACAAGGAGAGACACTGGAAGGTAATCTCTCTTCCTAATTCACTGTTGTGTGTTTTTTTTAGTCATGTTAATTATGGATTTGCATTTAATTAATCTTGTTAATGGTATGTGTAGGCAAATATGGATGATCTGATCAAGTTGTCACCAGCTGCTGCAGCTTACATGATGAAGGAAAAACCAGAACAATGGTCTGGGGCTTTTTTTGACCCATTTGCATGTTGTGAGCACTTAAACAACAATTTCTCAGAGTCCTTCAATAACATGGCTAGACATATGAGAAACAAGCCTATTTGTACCCTTGGAATGATGTATGGCCAGCTAGTTATGGGTACTATGTTCAAAAGAAGAAATGTGAGTGCAAATTGGGAAGATGGTAAGTTGGTGCCAACTGCTCAAGACTTGATTGATGAGATGCAGAAATGTTGTGGAGCATTAAGGGTTAATGGAGCTATTATTGATAAGTTATATGCAGTGACTTCAAAGACCAGTGTTGTATTTCAAGTTGATGTGGTTGAGAAGACTTGTTCCTGTGTTCAATGGCAACTTAGAGGCTTTGTATGTCAACATGAAGTGTGTGTGCTCATGGACATGAGAATCAATCGGGCAGAGTGAGATTTCTGACCTACTTCACTTATTATTGCATTGGTTTAATGCATCTGTTTTAGTGGTTGTGCATTTATTGTTGGGTTGTTAGTTGTAATGGTGACCTATTTCTCACTTATTATTGCTCTAGTTATTTATGCAGTTATTGCAGCAAGTACTATCATGTGGAATCTTACAAGGCAATTTATGCACCTGGGATGGGGTTACTAATTGGAAAAGAAGTGTGGCCTGAGGTATGATGTTTTTTGGGTAACTTTTCATATTTTGTCCTTTTCCCCTTTGTCCTTTAATGTCTTTTGATGTTATTTAACAATAATATTGTAGGGAATCTTCTGCTTTTTGGAAACAATATTTTAAGATTAGGGTTTTCATTATGTTTCTTATATACTTATAGATACTTATCTTCATCTTCTTTCTCATTTCATTTTGCAGCCATTGGTAGAAATCAACCCACCCATAGACATGAGAAAACCAGGGAGGCCTTGCAAGAAAAGGAAGAGAGGACATGATGAACTTCACAGTGAGAAGGTGGTAAGAACTTATAAGAGATGCAAGATGCCTGGTCACAATAGGAAAACATGTGGTGGTGCACCAGTTGGATCTAATCCAAAAACAAAAAGACAGAGAACTATGGTGGAAGGAGGAAGTCACAAGACTACTTACCCAGATCCTGCAGAGCTGAGTACCAGTAGAAGGGAAAGTAAGAGGAATAACAACTGCATCATCTTCTCAGCCTACCACTGCATCATCTTCTCAGCCTACATCTGCATCATATGGATCTAGGGGTGGTAGGGGTTCAAGAGGTGGAAGAGGTTTTAGGGGAGGTAGGTATGGTAGTAGATCTGTTCAACAGACATTGAGCCAGACCATCAGTGGGGTTGTTGGGTTGTCTCAGACTCTTTCTCAGACATTCACAGTCCCTAAACCAAAGACAAAGAACGTCACCTTCTCTGCTACTCAATGAAGACTAGTTGTTGGTAGTTAAATGATGTTGTGTTTAGTTCAGTTTCATTCCCTTATTGTGTTTTGGGCTTGTTTCAATGGATGTTTGAATGGATTTCACTGCATCTGTTTGCAGTTAACTTAAACAGACTTATATTAATTATTAATGGGTAATATATGTAATTAACTTAATTTTATGTCTTTATTGATTGTCCATTAACACTGATTACATTTTACATATTTAGATTACCTATCTGCTTGTATAGTTCTGCCATTTTCAGGGTTGCAGCTTTGGTTTCATGGAAAAGAGCATCAGAAAGCCATTGAAACTCCAAACAGGTTGTACATTTGAGGTAAGCTATTCAAGAGTTATGTTCATTATAACGTATATTTAATGTTACTGTGCCCTTACATTTCTTCTTGTTGCAGGGTTGATTAGCCCATGGACAGTTGATTTTTGTATGGATTTTGTCACCACAAGCAAAGCAGGAAAGTGGAGATGAAAGCTGAATTTGCATTGCTTTTCCAGGAAAGTATGGACATATGGAGCAGCTGAAGAACTTCTCACCAGGATGATCATCAGTTTGTGCTTTCAACAGCTTCCTCAAACAATTGCAAGGTACCATTTTGCATCTAGAATAGATCCATGGACAGTCTATTGCCTCATGCATACCTTTTTCACATGATGTTGATCTTGTTCTTACTACTTGATGTCTCCCCTGAACTGTTGCTGTAATATTCTTCCATCTTGCCACCACCCATTCTAAACATATTAGTATATGAGGATTTTGAATGATAATGAATGAGTGTTAGTTCTGTCTGCAGGTGTGTGTGGTTTTATAGTGAAAAGAAGATCAAGCCGTTGGGAACGGTCACATTTCTAACCACATAGAAAACGCCACGTGTAACACTGCCAGGTGGATTGCCATGTCTTCAAGCAGTCAGGTGGAGTGTCAGTGCCACGGATGCATATAGCTTCCACATAGACGTATGTTAACCATGGTTCAACAACCACGGTTACAAGAGAACAAGGGGTAGATTAGTCAGATAATTTACTTTTTTTTTCAATTTCTGTGTGTCAGATGGAGAAAGACCGGTTTGTAATCACTAATTTAAAGTATGATCATTTTGTAAACCAAATTAAGATAGTGTGACCATTTTGTAAAACACCCTTTTTATTTTCGATTGTCAAAGGTAAAAATTCTATTGAAATGGATTACCAGGGGTAAGCAAAGCAAGGCCAAAGGGGCTTACACAAATCCAGCACGACTTAACTGCTTAGCTGCGAGTTGGTAGGAATGTGATTATTCTCTAGTTTATCATAGCCCGACTTAACCGAGAAAATACTCGAATTGTCAATGTTCTACTCCTTCCGTCCCAAATTAATTGAGCTATTTCACTAATCAAGGGGATATCTCTAAAACTACCCTTTTAATTGATTATTGTTACTATAATAAACATGTATAATTTGATAGTCATGTTTATATTCGTTACGTAGATGTTTTAAAATGTTTTTTAACGGTATAAAGTTTACGAAAAACCATGGTATAGTTTAAGAGATAAATCATCTAAATTTTACTAGTTATTATACATAAGGGTATAATTGTAAAAAATACTTAAATATACTCCCCTTTTCTCCTTGCCTTAAGAATTGTGCAAACTACAACTAGCTCAATTAATTTGGAACGTAAGGAGTATTTAAGAGTCTAGGATACACTGCAGTCCTCAGGAAAATTAGTCATGGATAGAACATACCTCCCTAATTTGGTGTTTAGATAACCATCTGTCTAGGCCAAAGTTCCACCAGGCATATCCTTGAAGAAAAGTTTGCGGCCATCCCTGAATATTCCAGCCTTAGGTGGAAGCAACTGAGTACACGCGGGGAAAACAAGAAGCTAAAGATTCATTAACTTTTTTTTTTTTTTTTTTTTTTGCTGAGAAACGGCCATAGAGAAGGAAATTACAGACATCCACGATGGGTTCATTCCTAACTAGAGTGTCCAAAAAGGAAGGAAAAGAGACCCAATAGTCTTTAATACATAACTTCCTAGCCCGGCGTGGAAGCCGGACAACTAACCTATTCTTAGCACGCTTAACATGCACAACATTATATATATTACTACTAGAAATAAAACTCTGACAATCTTCTAAAAGATCGCTGCACCTCCACCCGACCGAAGAACTGACTTCATTAACAAAATCCACCACCTGAAGACAGTCATTGACAAAAAGAACTTTGGACAGATTTAACTCCTTAACCCAGGAGATAACAAAAAATAGAGCAGTTGCCTCCGCACTAACTGTACCTGGAATCATCCCAAAGTCAGAATGAGAAAACTTTATTCTTCATGCATTATCACACAAGATCAGGCCCACACCCATGTTAAAGTTTTTAAAAGAGTCATCTAAGGATAAAACATGGTTGAAAATATTAGCAGAAGTTTTAACATCTTTTCTAAGAACTTGAACTAGAAAATAAGGAGCAATATATGTGTTAATCATTCTTCCAGTATTCAGAATGACTTTGTCCATATTTATGGAAACTCTTTTAAAAACCACATCACATCTTAGTTTCCGAATACACCACATGACGGTCGCACCAACACTTGGCCGCTTCACAGCAAAAGGTTACTAGTCTAACCTCTTGTCAAAGCAGCTAAGAAAGAAATCATCAATCTAGGATAAATCAAAAGAAACTAAATGTTGCAGAGATAAACCAAACCATATATGAGATGCCAAAGGACACTGGATAAACAGGTGAAGAACAATTTCAGTGTCATTTTTGCAAAGAGGACAGATATCATTAATAGAATTATTATATAATTTCATAGTAGAGTTAACCGGAAACATATGGGCAAACAACTTCCACATAAAAACCTGATTTTAGGCAAACACTGCAGAGACCAAACCTTTTTCCAAAAACAAGAATCTTCAGATGTACTACTTTCATTTGTATAAGCTTTATAAGTTGATTTAATAGTAAAATTACCATCTCTTGTATGAGCCCACATGATTTTATCTTCACACAAAGACTTTAACCTAATAGACTTAATTTTAATCACATCTTTAGGGGAAAACAAAGAGTTCAGAAGATTTCGATTCCAAGAATTAGAAGGCACATCAATAAGTTCACTGACAAACATATAATCATTAAAATCAGGATTAATAGACATGGAAAACAACCTTATGAAGCTTACACCAATTTTTCAAAAGGGGATAAAAGGTTTAGCATTCGCGAACCTTTTATTTATAGTGAACAAGTTAGCTTGAAAGCTAAGCAAAGGTAGCTTGAATCCTAAGCAAGTTTCCTTTCTCAAGACTCTCCAAATTTTGGGAGTCTTTCCTGAATTACAATATATCTTGCATAAATAATTACTTTAGCATATATTGTAAATCAAAATTTAAATTAGGAAGGAAATCTAAAATATCACAAACACTTTAATATGGTAATCAAAGATGTTTGGAGTAATAGTCATCTTGCCTAGATAAGGAAACATCAAAAACTTGACTAAAAAAGGCTGGGGGATGTTGTGTTTCCCCCTCAAAAAAGATAGTTATTTTGCATTACCCCCTTTTAAATTGCTAATAGGTGAAACCCCCTTTTCTGTTAACTTAACACTGAACATCCGGTTAGGTAAGCACGTGCAATTCATGTGTGTCGCAAATATTTTGTTAGACATGAATATGCCTGTACATTGTTAGATACCACCACCTCCACCACCACCATGTTCATCACCAGCACTAGCACCGAGATCCGAGAGTAATAATAAAATTACTAGATGTGAAGCCCACATCTGTAATTGAAGCATCTCCTGATGTGGCCAAGGATTTGGGCCCGAGATGCCAATTAGATCTCATTCGTGGAATTCCAAGGTCAGCCTTCTTAAGTTTTTTAGGGTTTTCATTGAAAAATGACTATACAATAAACTTCTGGAATTGAAATTGAATTTTGATTATTAATACTGTAAATTATCGAAACAGGTTCAGTATACACCAAAGTTTGTGAAACTTGGCGTGTTGGACCATTATTCAAATGGGATACCGGGGATTTACCATTAGAATTAAGAAGATTTTGAGAGCAAAAATAAGAAAGTGCCCTAGAAAATCCCCAATTTTCCTCTCTATCACTATTGTAGTTCAAATCTCTTCTCCAAATTCATATCCAAATAGAACCCAACTCTTGATCTCAAACCCAGCTTCCCTAAACTCAACTAATTTCCATTTTCTTCCTAAAAACCAAAGATTGCAGTGAAGCTTTTAATAGCGAAATTAATGGCGGAAAGTGTTTTCTTAATTCCCAAAATCAATTCCCAATCGTTCATCCAATTTAATTAATTTTGACCGTAAGATCGAGTCAATGGTATCACAACACGTGTCTAAATTTAACTTAGGTCAAACATTTAATATATTATGTTACACACATGATTTCACGTGCTTACTTAACCGAGTGGTCATTGTTGAGTTAACAGAAAAGAGGGGTTCACCTATTAGCAATTTAAAAAGGGGTAATGCAAAATAGCTATCTTTTTTAAGGGGGAAAGGCAAAATCCCCCAAAAAGGCTTCTAGTCACGTATTTTCGCTCAAGTCCGTGAACTGTTACAAATAGTTTGTGGCTTGTTTCCTACTAAGGAACTGCAACAGCTATAACAACACTTATAACTGTTCCTTTAATAAATCACTCATAACTTCATCGTTATAACTCGGAACTAAGTGATTCTTGGCTCGTTGAATTCATAAGCTCATTCATTATAACATGATAACCTTTCCAGGGATAAAGGTTATTTTCACAAAAGTCGTGGCTCAAATAACCTCGAGTATATATACATAAATGTACATTTACCGTCATAGGAATTGTTTCATAGAGTGAGCATTTTTTCCACAGATTAGAAAAGTAGAATTGAAGAAGAATCCAAATGAAATCAATCACCACATACCTTTGTTGATGAAGTCCTTGTTGATGTCTTTTTGTAGTCTTCAATCTTCATCCTTCAAGGATAGCTTCGATTCTACTTCTTAGACCTAATCTAGTCCGAAACTAACTTTAGTATACTAAATCAAGAATGTGTTTTGGCAGCTAAATTTGACAACTAACTTGACATGCCAACGCTAGTGGGTTAAACCGAGCAATGCTCTAACAATTAGACCTTAATAAATTCAAACTATTTGTTATACCTTTCCAAATCCATGAGGAAGTTCAGCTGCTTTATCAATTTCCAACAAGTTTTGATTAGGAAAATACTTGTCTTTCAAGAATCTGGAAACCAAATGATCAGGGTGTTGACTAATCCTCCAACCTAATTTAGAAATGAAAACCCTGTTAGTAGCATAAGTATTTCTAATACCAAGACCACCACAATTCTTAGACTTTCCAATATCCAGCCAAGAACGAAAATAAGCATCCCCACGAGGGTTTTTCTTAGACCACCAAAAAGTTGTTTGAATAAAGTCAATTTTTGAAGTAAACTTCTTAGAAAAACGAAAATAGGACATATGATAAATAGCTAGGCTAGACAAAACATGTTTAGTGATCACAGTTCTACCAGCCCCATTTAAATTCGTTCTTTTCGTGTTACTTAATTTAGAATAGAACTTGTCTAGCAAAAATTGCAAGGATTTAGATTTGTCTCTATCAATAAACAAACGAGTGTCAAGGTATTTCTCAGAGCTAGACAAGAATTTAATCCCAAGAGACCTAGATAACATTTTAATATGTTTATGATGCATATTAGCACTCATGAAAAAAACAGACTTTTCAAAATTTATAGCTTGACCAGAAGCTTTGGCGAATTTACTTATAATTATCATAAGGTTTCTAACATAAGTAAGGGAAGCCTTATAGACCAGCACGCAATCATTGGCGAAAAATAAATGAAAAATTGAAGGACTGTGGTATCTAATTTAAAACCCCACACTCACCTTTTAGCAGCACTAGATAATCAAACGAGAACTGTAGCGCCGTGCGAACAAGAAAAATTAAAAATTCTATTTATAATTTCCAATTATTCTTCCTGGCATTTTTAGGGGCGACCATAAAAGAATGAGGGCCGACTAATAAAAAAAAACGGTCACACAAACCTAAAATCAACCCACCCCTTATCCCCTATTTTTCATAATGGCAATTTTCAAGTCACCTTTGTAAACCGAAGTAAGCCTAGGAGCCGAGTGACGTAACGCGCGTCAGTCGGTAGCTAAATTTGTAATTGGGAGAAATTTGTTATATAGAGGAATTTTTCTTTTTCTTTTTTAGTTTGAATGCCATGAACAACCCAGAATCGGTAGATAATGGAGTACCAAATCTACCGATTGTAAACTACTGAACCAAAATATATCTATAAACGGTAGAAAATGACATTTAATTGGCTTCCGATTACAATGTAGCCCCAAAATTGGATTGTGCCAAAATCCTTAGATTTTCGAATTCTCTACACAAACATAATCGATAGCAAATGAAGTTTTTTAACTTCCAATTACAATCGGTAGTAAATGATGTTCATTTAACTTCCCGATTACAATGTAGCCCCAAAAATTGAATTTCGCTAAAATCCTTAAATTTTCAAATTCTCTACACAAACATAATAGGTAGTTTCATGATTTTCATAATCTACCGATTGTGATAATAACCCCAAATTCAAATTTTCAAAAAAGTAATAAAATTTTGAATTTCTCTATTTTAACAATCGGTAGTTTCGTGATGTTTATTATCTACCGATTCTACAATCGGTAGTTTCATGATGTTCATTATCTACCGATTGTGGTAGTAGCCCCAAATTCAAATTTTTCAAAAACCAATGGAATTTTGAGTTTCTCTATTTTCACAATCGGTAGTTTCGTGATGTTTATTATCTACTGATTTTACAATCGGTGGTTTCTTGACCATCTCATTATCTACCGATTGTGGTAGTCGCGCCCCCAGTTCAATTTCTTCAAAACTAATGAAATTTCAAATTTCTCAACTTTCACAATCGGTAATATAGTGATGTTCATTTTCTACCAATTGTGAGAGTAGCCCCATATTCAATTTTGCAAAACAAATGAAACTTCGAATTTCTTTACTTTCATAATCGGTAGTTTTGTCATGTTTATTATCTACCGCTTGTGATAGTAGCACAAAACAATGAAGAGAGGAACAAAGTAATAATCGGTTGCTAAAACCGATTTTTAACTACTGATTTTAGAAGAGTATTTAGGTATTTTTTTAACCATTAGGACATCTCATAACCCAACCCAATGAATGTAAATAAAAAAAATTGCCCCGAATTCTTTCAGGGTTGCCCTAAAAATGCGAGGTTATTCTTGGGTGCAATTATTTTCCTCTGGCGGGTTGAAAGTTAGTTTAGTACTAAAATTAAAAACCTGATTGAACATTAGCCGCTGATCTTTAACCCTAGTTCCCAGAAAAAATGATATAAATAAACTCTAGAAAGAAAGAGCTGGCTAGGGTACAACTTTTATCATCCGGCGGTAAAGAGAATAAGAAAAATCCCAGTGGTGGAGCTATTAGGATTGTATTGAGGTATTTCTGATTTTGTCTTTTTCTGTGCTTTTATGATTGACGTTGTCGATCGCAAAGATCCATCTATTGTACGGATTTTGAGTTCCGTTTTTGCATTCAAAAGCCAATAGATAGACACATGTTATGTTATACTTATTATTACAAGTGTCAATCTTTCAACAATCAAAGAATACTAAGGTGCATAAATGAGCAGCCACATGATCATTATAATGTATATTTACCGATCACTTTATCAACGGGGTTTGTACTTAATTTAGCCGATAATTTACTTTTTCAGGTTACCCATTTCTTCCTCTCTCCGTGCTGAGGAGCAAGAATGTCTTGTTCTATTTGTAAATCGAGTATAGGTATGGCGAGTTATACATTGGGTCAGTGTAGTCAGTATATACAAACGTGCGGAGGATTTGTAGTATGTAAAAGTTGCTATGGGGAAGTCAATAAGATACTGAACTTCATAAACAACGAGCAACACGAAAAATCCATATCCTACGCAACGGATAACAATTGGGTAAGCATCGATTTCTATATAGGCTGCAGTATTATTTAGATGCATGATATCTTGATAATTTATATTAATCAACATGTCGCAACATTGGGGTTTTCTTAGGGGGGAAAGTGGGTTGAAGCGTTGGAAGCTAGAGAAGTGAAAAAGATTTTCATAGTGACTTAGCTGATGCATTTAGGAAGGGGATTCACTCAGATATTCAAGTGAAGCCTAGCTGTGGTCCTTCTATACGTGCCCATAAAGTGTTGCTGGTTAGACAAAAAAAATTCATCAGTTTTAGATCATTGTCATTATTTATTCCTTATGAAGTGAACTATGGCCGTGCTGCTTTTTATATCTTTGTGTAAACATTATATTGTAGGCAACAAGATCTGAAATGTTGAAAAACATGCTAGAATCGGATTGGTGCAAGGCTGCACCAGAAGACTCCATCTCTCTCCCGGATTTCAGTCATGAAGAGCTTGATACCTTCTTGGAGTTTCTTTGTTTTGGAGACTTGCCAACGGAAAAGTTTCAGAAACATTGTCGCACCCTATTAACAGCAGCCGATAAGTATGATATTGGGGATTTGCAAAAGTTTTCTGAGCAACAGCTTGTTAAACTATTAAACTCATCAAATGCACTCGAAATATTAGAAATCTCGGATGTTGTCTCCAACGAGACAATAAAGCTTGCTGCCTTGAAACTAATAGTACAACAGTACAAAGAAATAGTTCTCCCACCTAGTTTCGATGAGTTTGCGAAAAAGAACCCACACCTGGGGACGCAGATCACCAGGGCCGCTCTCACTTATTCCAGTGAGAAGAAAATATGAAATGAGGTGCAAGATTTGCTCAAGGAAAACTCTTTTCAATTGCAGTTGATACAGTGGATGTTGGAGTTAAAATTATAATTGGAATTACTTTGAATCTTGATGCTGTAAATTTGCTTTTTGGAGCTATAGAATTCAATACGAGTAGAATGTATATGTCGAAGAAAAGAAAAAGCGAGTGGGATGCAATTTTGTTTGATATGTTGACCATATACTGCAGAGCATGGAGATTAGCAAGTTCAGAAAATAAATTGTACCAAATGGTCCAGATCACATTTATTCATTTAAGGTTTGTTTGAAGGATAAGATTTAGTGTCAGTGGTGGAGATCAGACCACTATGGCCTATGCACAACGCTATTTCACATGTTTGCCATAGGAAGAAGCAGACTTGCGCCTTAAAAAACAAGCAAAAAAGTGGTTTGAAGTTCCAAAGCCGTTGATCTAGATTTTGACTCACACTATTGGTACACACTATCTGGCTCCTAGGTCCAACCCTACATCAGACCAATGTGGTGGTAAACAGATTCGACTAACAATTTGATCTACTATAAGTGTCTTCGATTTTCTTTTTAGCAAACGAACCTATTAATAGTGCAGTATATTCCTATCGCCTTCTTTGTGGAAAGGTTGCGATTTCGACCTTCACCTCTTGAAAGAGTGTATTTTAATTATGTAATTGAGCTAGCTAAGAATAAGATTTTTGTTACAGGGAAAGCCAAAACATTTAAGGGGAAAGCTGACATCGGTCGACTTAAGTTGACTCGGAGTCTATAAGGGGGGAAATAGAAAAAACACGATATCGTCCCTAAGCTTTGGTTCCGGACAACCACCGCCTCCGTTGCAAGGCATTACCATTAATGTCAATTCTAAAATATCTTTCCCATGGATAAACTCGTCGACATCAACGACATGAGCCATCAAATTGTAAAATTATCTTTGATGTTTTCTTTGTGTATTTCAATTTGTCACTATTACAATGGACGGCGGCAGCAGCTGATTATGATTATGCTTAATAAAACGATCGAATAATAATCATTGGCATTATTTGGGTTTTGGACAAGTAAAACCATAGGACTAATTAGGACGCATATACAAACGGAGTTATTCAAGTTCCGAGATGTTCTCAATATGAGCCGGTGCTCGTCTTTTTCTTTTAAATCGTTGTTTTTATTTCTATGTGATCACGTGATGTAATCTTCTTTCACTATTTTTTGCCTGCATTCTCTTTAATTAGGGTTGTTGATGCGATACATAATTAAGCAGGTGATTGACATAATTAATAGATGACATTAGGGTTGTTTTTCTCGATGGTGAACGGTTAAATATCAGATTGGTCGAACTTATCAAGACACATGCATGAAACATGAAAGACAGGAGAGACGAGATGAAAATTCACCTTACTGATGGAGAAACGCAAAATATGGAAGAAGCAGATCAAAGTTTTTATATTTCCGCCCACACTTATCAAAAGTCTTGGAAGTATGACCAAAGTCAGCTTTCCCCTTAAATGTTTTGGCTTTCCCTATAACAAAAATCAAGAATAACCATTCGAAAATGTAGTCATAAGTTTTTTGGGATTAGCCAAAAGTGTCCCCAAATTAGTGACCGGTTTACTTAAATAGGCCCATTTTTTTCCGAATTTTGTAACTGTCCTTTCCGTCTGTTCTAACATCACGCTTTAATTTCTCATTCAACGAGTGTAAAAAAAAGTCAATTTCTCGTTCCACGTCATCATCTCAAGTCAGCGAAATGACCCTTTGACCCAACCTAATTGTAAAATCTACCTAAATGCCCTCGGGTTAGTGGATTGTGGAGGCGACATTTCCTGTCACGTATCGGAAGAGATGCAGAGAGTGGAGAGTCTAGAAACAACCAACAATTCTATTGTTGATCATTTTGCGGATATGAAGATCGAGCGGGAAGACTCCTATTCCATCTCTCTAACTCCCCCACTCTCCCACTTACCCACTATCCCTGTATCTATTTTTTCTCTTGCATGTTCTTCTTCAACAATTTATATAGTTTTCTTCTGTGAGATCAGTGAGATAAAAAAGAAATTGAGAAAGAGTATTTCAGTAGATTGCAGTGATGATGGATAACCCTAAAGGAAAAAGATTTGATTCTTAAAACCTTGCTCTAAATTTAGATTTCTTTAGTAAAACCTAAATTTGTTTAGTTTATGGTGTGTGTGATTTATTGCATTTTTGTGTTATAGAAATCATTTGAATAGATGCATATTAAAATGGTGCGAATCCAAATGGTTTTCCCTGTGATTGCATGTTGAATTTTCCATATTTCCTTTGGTTTTTTCTTGATTTTGTGAAACCCTAAGTTTAAAATTTATTAAATGAATTTCATTGAAAATACATATTTTATTTAGCACAGATTCTATAATAATTAGTTTTTATGAAAATGAATCCATTGTTTTGTCTGTAGCTTAATTATTACAATATATTGAAGCTTGATTTCCTTTGCTTTTCGTTTACAGGAACTTAGTCAAGTACCCCTATAGTGATATAAAGGTTCATATAAAAAAAAAAGGATTGTTCTTTGGCCTTTTTTTTAGAATTTCCAAGGTTAGATATTGATCAAATGGGCCTTTTTGCTCTGTGTAAGATGGTTCATAATAAGTTGTTACTCGAAAATCATGAAAAACTGGACTTAATTTGGATGGTTAGTTTGTCTGACGATAGAGATTTTTTCGAAATGTGGAATGAGGCAAACACTGATGATGAAGGCTGGGTTAATCTGACCGCGGATATAGTACCTACTGGTGATAACTTATCTTCAGCATCCGGTGTGACTTCCAGTACTACCATCAGGAAAAGTCCAAGGCTAATGAGCAAGTTACGAGAAAAAATGAAAGCTGATCTGAATATGACATGTGCTAGAAGACTCGTTATTGATCTAGATGAAGAAGCTAAATGGATGAATACCCAAGCAAGTGTAGCTCATAATATTCAAGTGGAGAAGCATATTGTTAAGGGGAAAGCAGTTATGGTTGACAGTGGTGAGGATGCGCAATTCTGGTCAGCAGCTGCATCGCAGGCTAATGTTGTTCAAGAAGCTCTTCAAGACTTTAACGTTCAACTAACTAATGTAGAGCCTGATGAATATCATCCTGTTGATGATCCAGAGTTAAATAAAGAGTTCATGAGTGACGAAGAAGACAATGACAATGAATTTATGTAATGTCTGAAGAATTTCAAGGAGTCCATTCATGTTTCCGATGATGAAGTTGTAACTCTGAAGGACAACTCGGTGATTTATGCTGCAGGTAAATTTTGCGACTTACATTTGCTAAGTTTACATTTTCCTGCGAGATTTCTTTATTGCTTAAAAAATTTCCCCAGTTCATTGACATATTTTGGTTAATAACCTCTTTTGCATTTCTTTGAATCGTAACATAGTTAACATACAACTAGACTAGTAGTATTATACAGTAGTGCTCATTTAATCAAACTTGAATATCTAACATAGAAAGAAAATGTTGGTGACTGGTGCGCCACAAATAAGAACTAGAAACATAGGCTATTGAAATATTTGTATCTTAGGTCAAAGTTTGGTATCCTATGTGCAGTCAAATGTCAGAAATGGATGAATTGTTTAGTTAATTGATTTTGATAGAGCTAGTTCTTTAATTTTTTTCTCCAGGTTCATTAAAGACATGTTCAATTCCACTACGCCATATTCAGTGATTAGCAACTCAGATTCGCAACGGAAATGTAGCTGTTGCGAATTTTCAGTTGCGAATTTCTGTTGCTAAAATTTCGCAACTGCTGTATCTCTGTTGCTATTCGCAACTGTTTTTGTTTTATGCGTGCGAAGTACCCGTGTGACAAAAAACACCTGCAAACACTTTTTTTACTTTTCTTACCGATCATGCAAATTTTGCGTGCGCACTCCTCTTATCTTTAGACAAAACATCCCAGTTCGATTCATTCAACCACTCGTACTCTCTCTCTCTCTTTCTCCTGAAGAAAAAAACTCTCCCGCCATTGAATCTTTCCCGTCGTTGAAATCAAAGGAAGCTAGGTATGGATGATGATTAGTGTTTGCTATTTAGGGTTTAAATCGATTGATGATGCTTTTTCTGTTAGGATTTGATAGTTAGGGTTTGGTAGATTGGGTTTGATAGTTAGGGTTTTGTATCTTTTTGTTCAAATCGATTAGTGATGTTTTTTTTTTGTGTATTTTGGTAGATTGATACTTAGGGTTTTATGTATTTTGTTTAAATCGATTAGTGATGTATCTTGTTTGTGTATTTTTGGTAGATTGATACTTAGGGTTTTATGTAATTTGTTTAAATCGGTTAATGATGTATTTTGTTTGTGTATGTTGGTAGATTGATAGTTAGGGTTTCGATTTTATGTTTGTTGATGTTTTTTTATGCTATTCCTCTCAGTTAGTGTAGAACAGAGACCTTAGATCAGGTTGTGAAAGAAAGTTTGTATCTCTTATTCTTTGTTTGAGTCTGTGGTTAGTATATATCATGTCAGTTTTTTGTTTGAGTCTGTGGTCAGTATATATCATGTCAACTTTGATGAAAAATGTGAATTTTTCTTAGTGACAGTCATCTAGAAGAAATCTATATGTTAACTTTTATTTAAGCTGAAAGACTTGCACTGACAGTTAATTTGTAGCTTTAACTCTTTTTAGAAGTTGCTTTTATCTCTATATGCCAATTGTAAGATGAAGAATGTATGTTGGGGGTGAATCCTGTGTGTAGTACTGGTAAGAGGCTGGAACTTGTGAACGGATACTAGTTTGGTGTGTTTTTAGTTAGTGAATCCTGCTATGCAAATATGTTTATTTATGTGTGTAGGGATTCAGTTTGCTATGAATTTATATTATGAGTCTTAGCTGTCTCACAATTCTGCACTCTTTATATTCTTCAAGCTGAAAATGATTCGCATGTTCTCTTAATATCCTTGCTTATGTGTCTTTAAACATAAAAGATGTGAGTATTTATGTTTTCTCATGTGTTTTTTATGCTATTTCTGCAGGTGGAAGATCCAATCTGAGATTTCGTAAGGAGTTACTGCAGCTGCTATTGCTAATCAGGTAATGTCATGTGTCTCATTCATTTCGCAAGGTACTTAGGTGTTTTTTAATGCTGTTGAGAGTTAAGTATTACAACTCACTTGATCAGATAATTGATGTCATGTGAAAATGATTGTACTATGTAAAGGTTCTATTTTGAGTAGTTGATCACCGGTTGGAAAGACTTCATTTTGGTGATTTTATATTGTTAGCTTTGGTGATTTTTTATTGTAAGCACCATTTTGGTGCTCCATTCTTTTAGTAACCAGAAACGCTTTTTTCTTTTCTTTTGTCGCTTCCAGATACTTTAGTTCATTGAATTCCACACTTTCTGCTTAGTACTAATGAACATTGCCTAAACATGTCACTTATATTCCCTTGTTTTGTGTTCGTGAATAATGTGAATCAAAGAGCATCGAGATTATCTAGCTGAAGAACTGAGTAATGTGAATCAACAGTTCTCCTTCACTTCCATCCAATACAGATTGGGCACAGAAATATGCATAGGAAATAGCTCTTTGACAGTTTATCCAAGATTCTTTGATCATCTCTAACCATCACAGGGTACTAACAATTATTTTAAAACGTTTTCCATAAAAAAAAACGAACAGACACATTTAATACTACGACTATTTGATTGTTTCTACGAAATAAAGCCAAAGCCAAGTTCTTGTAAGAATGTTTCCTCGAGGACATGCTAATATTTATGTGTGTAAGGTCCAGAAGAGTGACATTATGTCAAAATGAACAGTTTTGCGTTCTTATCTGTTATTCTTTGTTTGAATCTGTTATTCTTTGTTTGAGTCTCGTTCTTTTGTCCATTGAACTTTAGGCTCTAAACTTTCTCTTCTCTAGGAGGTTGGAAAAGAAATTTCTTTCCCCGTGAAAATTTTAGCAAGGGTGAATTTTTTTATTGTTGAACCCGTCGTCTGTTTTCGACTGATTTGCTCTTCCGCAAAGGTAGGGGTTCTTTCTCGATTTTTATTGTTTTTCATTTCTTAAGACTTTCAATTTCCTGATCCTGTACCATACTTGCATGATCATTTTCCTCCCATTCAAATCAAAAATTCGATCATTTGGGTGTTCTTCGTAATTTAAGTTTGGTAGATTTTGCTTAGAAATTGTCTGCCAATAACCCATGCTTTCAGTAATTTTTGCACTACAATAAATTTGGTTTGAAACCTTATACTTCCTTTTGTTTAATCCTTGCATATTTAGTTCTGGGTAATTTTTGGAGTGTCATGAATGGTCTACGCAGCTGTGTAAGTTTTGGTTTTCATGCCTAATTCAAGTCTGGCACTGAATTTCGAAACTCTCCCATTACCCGTTTGTAAAAATGATCCAATGAGCTGCTTTGTTAATTCAAATTTCACCCTTGAGAAAAAGACTTAAATTTTTCTTTATGGACCTTGTATATCATTTTCTCCCACCATGCAGCTCAAAAATCTCAGCTCCATGTTTTTTTTATGACTCTGGCTTAAGTTTCTTTCCAAAGAACGTTGTTTACATAAACCAGCTTGATAAATTATTAGATTTTAATTTATGCCTGAACTTGACCTATTTTCTGAAAGTTTGCATTGTTAGTATAAACTTAAGCAAATGAAAGAAATTGGTACCTGTTTAGTCCCTTGTTCTATTTAAATTTGATGTTGTGTTTGCATTTTGTCTTACTGTCAACCCCTCGTCTGTTGGAACTAACTTAATTCGGTTTGATACCCAGAACTTGTGAGCATGTTGTGATTTATACATTCAGTCCACTGCATTAGCATTTTGGTTTCCTGGAAATGCTTTTTAATTTATTTAGCCTAAAGTTTTGGTTTGGATCATTGCATATCTCTCTGTACAAGTATTTGTCTTCTTATGGATTATGTACTTGCTGCTAAAATATTGTGTTCTTGTTAAGATTTTGTGAATTGATCCATGGTATACCCATTTTGGATTATTTACATTTCTTTTTATGAAATCTTGGATTGGCAACTGGCCATGAAAGGCAATTGGCCATGAAAATTATTAGAGTTTGGCAATTGACCATGAAAACTATTACACTTTGGCAATTGGCCATGAAAACCATTACGCTTTGGCAATTGGCCATGAACATTATTTGAGTTTGGCAATTGGCCATGAAGATTATTAGAGTTTTTGGCAATTGGCCATTAAACTAGAAGAGTTTGGCAATTGGCCATCAAAAGTAGAAAGTGTTTGGCAATTGGCCATTAAAACTAGAATGAGATTGGCAATTGGCCAATAATCCTAGAATAGTATGGCAACTGGCCTTAAAATAAACAATGAAAGGGACTAGTGGAATTTGGCAACCGGCCATGAAAGGCTTACATTTTTCTACAAATGTTTTCGCTACTGCTGTTGTGTTTTATTTACGT
This sequence comes from Papaver atlanticum, assembly GCA_023531105.1. Lineage (NCBI taxonomy): Eukaryota > Viridiplantae > Streptophyta > Magnoliopsida > Ranunculales > Papaveraceae > Papaver > Papaver atlanticum. Next base: position 2,481,529 of record JAJJMB010016078.1, read on the forward strand.
TTTCCGCAGGCATTTTTCTTTCGTCGTTATAACTCTTATTGGGCTTTTGTTCACCCCTTTTTTCTTGTTTTCCTCCCATAGAGTACGGGAGGAGCTTGCAGCAGTAAGCTGGGCAGAGCTTACGGCAGGCCTTGAAAGCATAGAAAGTTAGTATTTTGTCATTTTGATATGTATATCATGGGGACAGTCTGGGGTAGTTAGTTTTGCTATGATTCCATGTTATTTTGCTTTATTTTGCTAATGGAATCATGTATAGAACCTCTACGTGGGTTGTAGATGAAACTTGGTGGTGTAATGTAAGGAAAGCCAACTTTAGGTGTCTAAAGAACTGAACTCATAACTTATTTTGCTGTCAAATTTGAAAATGTGCATGTTCTGTTTATATATCACTACCTCTTCACAGTTTCTACCTTAAGTAATTGCTATATTAGTTATAAATCTAGTAGCTATTCTTTTGAATCTCTTTTATTGTCAAATTTCTATGTATGGCATATGTACTCATATATGTGTCATTATGTGCTTGTTTTGATATTATTATTTTTTTTAAACTCTTGAGCCTGATCAATTTTGCTGCTTTGGGTCATGGTACAAAATGTGTTGCTTCTCTACTAATTTAGTACATTTGCTCTTTCTAATTATGCACTACAATTTGAGTATCCTTATGTACTTCGTTGTCTACACCTTGAACCTCCACTCACAGTTAGTATCTAGTACTGGCCACTTTAGGCATGGGACTAGTATTTTAAGTCCATTAATTTAGACTTTTAAAACTTGTTGTACTCCAATTATGTCGTGTAACGATGCTTAAATTAAACTTTTGCTTGAGTTATGTTCGTATCTTGGAACCGCTATTGGCAATAGTAATAACAGGAAATGGTTGGTTTTAGATTTGGTTTCGATGCAATGGGTATGAAAACTAAAGAGTATTTTCATTTGGATTCTCGTTTGTGTCCATGGACCAATTGATCACTTTTAAATTCAAAGCATATTGCAGATATGGTCCATCAGAATTCCAATTGTGTAGTGTTGCTTCTTATGTTATTAAATTCTTGTTACCATTCTTTGCATTGTACGTATCATTTTAGTCTTCGAGTGGCACACTGAGATTTGGCCTTGCTAAATGGGTTGAAACCCAATCCTTTTATGAGGGAAATTTTTCGGTCTGCTACACCCTATCACCAGCTTGATCAGCTGTAGATTCTAATACAAAATGTTCATTGTTGAATATCAATGGTGAGACTATTGCTGTTGGTAGACTTTGTACAGGTGAATTAGCAAAAATGGCTCACGGCTCACCTATAGCGTCTAATCATGCGAAGGTAGTGCTTGATCTCATTTTCATGCTAGATGAATTGACTTTAAAAGTTAACAGGCTTGCACGCACCATTCAAGATGTTGGAATTGGAGGATTCGTGGTTCATCCAAAGATGTGCATCTCATATGATTAGGAGGGTCGAACTGTTTTTTTTGGAGATTTTATGAAGATATCTCAGTCATCATCTTTCGCGTATATCAACGATAAACATATATGGCTTTTACTTTTTATGTTAATGTTCGGACGGCTTTTTACTTTTTTTTGCTAATTTTCACACTTGTGCATTTGTGCATAAGAAGACTATGATGTAGTATGCGGAAGATTCTTATGCAACTATGCATAAGGAAGTATTTTACTTTGAACTGAAAAAAACTTGGTATGTAATATATATGTGAATGAATTTTACTTCTTGCATTTGTGTGGTTCCTGTATATGTATATGTTTGTAGTTGTGCAGGAGTATAAGATCAACTAAAGCTAGCAGCCACCCGGGGGAATATCAATCCCTGGTAAGTTCATTTGATTAAGCTTGGAGCCCATGTTTGCTGAAATTTATTGATATTAACCTTTGGATTTCACTTTCTTGCGAGGTATTACACTTAATGATCTTTTTGCTGCCGGATTATGCCGTTGACGACCTTTCTCTGGTAAGCAACATACCTTTCGCTCTTTTACTGATATCTGAAAATGGTGCCGACCCCATCTTTACTCCAAAAGAGTATTATATTCAACAAATCTGTACAAAGCTGTTGTGTATGGGTTTTATTGAGTTCTTGGTTCCCAATATGATTCATTTCCTGACCGTGTACTACAACTGGTGGTCATGACTAAAAACCCAAAACTATTGTTTGAGTCGTGACTGAGCATATTTCTCTTGCTTGAAGACAATGTCTCCCAGTGTTGATTGTTGAGCTAAAAATTTACATGTTACTTTTTTGCTTGCAGGGATGCGAGAACCATCCTCGGGGAGTTAGATTTAAAGATACTAAGGATGCTCACAAGTGTATAGAGCTAATAAATGGAAGGTGGTAAGTACTGCAACACTTTTATGTCCAAAATTCTTTTTATCATCATAGTTGTTAGAGTTCGACACTAAACTAAGCTAGTCTTATTGAAATCAAGAGTAACTCATATGTATACCATGTGCAGATGAACATGTAGTTGTTTCCTTCTCTTCTTTTGTAATTTTCTTAAATGTTGTTCGTATGTATGATTGAACATATCAACGTCAATATAAGCAATAGTGCATGAGTATTTGCAGAATATGATTGCTCTTCTAGTCGTTCTTAAAGAGTTATTTGTAGAATATGATTGAATGGATTGAATCTCTGGGTCATGAGTAGTTGCAGGATAAAATAGAAAGGGGGAATGTTTTTTGACCAGGTCAACAAAGACCTACCTTTTTTTTTTGCTGTTGCAAAAACTTAGCAACAGCTAAAAACTGTTGCTAAATTGGTACAAAGTCGGTCTTCATTGACTTAGTCAAATACTTTCACTACTGCAGTAAAAATTCGTATCTGCTGAATTCTGTTGCTGATTTTTACCGCGACTTTTTGGGTCAGTCTCCATTGACTCAGTCAAGAATTAGCAACAAACAATAAAAAATTAGCAACTGCTGTGTTGATGTTGCTAAATTTTCATCGCAACTGCAATTTGCTGTTGTGAAAACAGTTGCAAATCGAAATTCGCAGCTACATTTCCGTTGCGAAAATTCGAGTCACCCCCCTTCGCAACAGCTGAGTGCAGTTGCGACCCCATTTTGCAACAACGGGAGCCAGTTGCGAAAGCCCATTTTTGGTGTAGTGTTCTATCGTTTGTAAGAGATCCATATATGATTAGTAATCATTTCATGTTGCAGGTAACACACAATTAGATAATAAAGTTGTCAGTAAGGACAATCAAAATGATAAGTTGGCAAAGCTAAAGTTTGTGAACAATTGTTTCTTTTCTCAGACTGACTGTGATGGTGACAAACCTGAGAACAATTTTGAAGGTATAGTTTACATTTGTTTCAACTGTTACTTTTTTCCAATATAAAACTTTGTGAATACTAATGAGATAAGTAATTGATTTTGCAGAAGATCGTTATGAAGATTTGTTGGAGTCAGATGATGAAGGTAAAGCTTCAAAATGATAGTCTTTTTGCTGTTTATGCTTTCGTCTATTTATATTCATAGTCAGTGGTTTCTTTGTAAGTTAAAATTACTGACTTACATTTTTGTTTGCATGTGTACAAGGAAATGGGCTTAAGGATGGAAGTCAAGCTAATGGTCCTGGTTGCAACCTTGGACCTAGTTTGTATGAGAAAATGTATGCTGAAGAACTTCAAAATGCCGAGGAGGATGAGTTGTTTTCTGATGATGATAAAGTTCCAGAGACCCTAGATCTGCATAAGATAGAAGTTGGGCAAGAATTTTCTAACAAACATGCCTTCAAGAGACATCTTAGATGGTTTTGTGTGAAGAATGGTTTTCAGTATAAGCTTAAGAAGAGTGACCACGTAAGGATTAGGGTTGTTTGCAGATTTCAACCTGAGTATAAATGTCCATTTGTTGTATATGCCCGACAGCTCCCAAATGAGAATACTTTTATAGTTAGGGGTATTAACATGAACCACAATTGTGTTGATGATCCTTATGGAAGAAACTGGTCAGATGGTCCCAATTTTGTTGCTGCGCATGTTATAGAGAAGATGAAGACATCTCATGGTGATGCAGTTCCAAAGGAAGCTGAAATTGCTCAAGAATTTGAGATGGCTTACAACACAAGCATTCCATACAATGTTGCATGGAAAGCAAGGAACAAATTTTTAGAGAAGTTGCATGGGAACTATGAAGAAAGCTATAGGCAGGTTCCTAGTTTCTGTGAGATGGTTGGAAGAACAAATGAAGGTTCTATTGCTAAGTATACATTTGGGATTGCTGATCATGCCTTTTAGTCCATGAAAATTTCTTTTGCTGCACCCATGAGAAGGTTTATTAATTCCTGCAGACCAATGATAGGCTTAGATTCATGTCACTTGAATGGTAAATTTGGGGGCGCATTACTAGCTGCCACTGCTCTCGATGGTCAGAATGGGTTAGTTCCTTTGGGGATAATGGTTTGCAGGAATGAGTGTTTTGAGAATTGGCACATATTCCTTAAACATCTTGCTCCAGCGATCTCCAGACATCTCATGACTTTGAATTTCATTTCTGATAGGCAAAAGGGTTTGCTTGAAGCTGTACATCAGTTATTACCGGGATGTCCTCATAGATTCTGCAATAGGTTCTCTCATCTCTTACTTTTTTTTTTCTTTTTTTTTATGATATTTCAAATCAAATGTTTACTGACATTTTGATTTTTTTATTTTGTCTCGTAGGCATATGCTGAAGAACTTTAAAACACATTTTAGAGGGTCTAAGTTGCATAGTATTGTATGAAACGCTGCTAAATCCTACAAAGTCAGGCATTTCAAGGTAATGACTGAATATGGTAATTAATTTAAGTTAATGAATGTGATTGTAATGAACCATCATGTATTAACCATAGTGAATTCATCTTTTATGATTATTAGGAACACATGAATGAACTATTGACTGAAAATGTTGATTGATGTGAAATTTTAGTTGTAGTGAAAGTGGTGAGTAGAGTTCGTTCAACACGGGCTTGTGAAGGATTTTTGAAAATTAAATAAAGTTGTTTCAATAATAATAAGAAAATACCGAGATTCTGGATTCCACCATTGACCAATTAATTGATAAACTCTAATCAATATTCATGCAATATTCTTCTTTAAAGTGATTCTAATATTTGCCTCTAATAGATTTTTGAAGTAGTAGTTGTAATCACAAAGCATGAAACATCAAAAGTTTTAAAACCTAGCATGTTCCATCAAAACAACTCACAACTACTCAATAAAAATCAATTTTTCTTTTAAGTTCTATGCAAATAATCATGTAAAATAATTGCAATAAATAATTAAAATAGAACTATACCACTTTTCATGGAACAATGGATTCCTCCGTCGCCTCGGCTAAGGGGTTTAGCTCCTCATATTAATCGTGTTCTCAAAATACATGTTTATGGCTCAAAAATTGATTACAAGGGAGAAAAGGGTATACTGTAGTCGCTGGAAGTCTAATACAGAAGACGGAATCGTTGCTGAAAGACTTCGGTGACTGCAGGAAGGAGCGACCGTATCTCGTTGTCACTAAAAATAAATCTGCCTCTGCGACTGACTCTTTGGGTCTTATGTTCTTCGTCTTCTTCTTCTTCAGCAGCAGCAGGCGAGTTTCTGCAAGTTGATTTTTTTCGGCTCTCTAAGGCTCTAAACTTCCCCTAACTTCTCTCCAAGTGTTCATACCCCTCCTAGGACTCAACAGCATCCCTTTTATACGCAACAGGTGAAGAAAATCTCGAGAATCTCTATCTTTTCTTCGACCAAAACCTACGGGAAAATATTTCCTTTCTTTTGTTTCACGCGGCTTCTCTATGCATTTTTAGGTTATTCAATCTTCCCTAGAATAGATTCAAGTCCCATATAGACTTAAACTCCCATACTCACCGTAAGTTTCCAAATATATAGAGCATAGAAATCCCGAGAATACCTTGGTCTCTGTTTTGTCGAGAAATATGAAAAATCTTCCTTATTTACTTCTCACGCGATATCTGGTATATCCAATCTTCCCAAGGATGGAATCCAATCCAACAGACGTTGTTATCTCCCCTCTCTTCACGTAACTTCCAAACAACACCCGAATATATATCTTTCCTTGATTTATCCAACTCGATGATTCATCCCTCTATTTTCGAATCAATGACCTTTACCAATCCTGTTTGGATCAAACAGGATAATAGGTAACAAAATCCGTCGAAATCTCCCATTAAACCTCTTCCCATATCTTCCTAGAATTCTTTGCAGGCGTGAAGAAATAATTTCCCGCCAATTGCTACTTTCAAACGTGGAAGAAGAAATGACCCTATCCTCTGATGGGGTGCCAATAGCAGATGGGTGTAAATAGTAAAGAGGGTACCCCTTATCCAAAGTGAGAGTCCGAATAGCAAATGTCCTTCTAGGTATCTTTAACAACTTTTCGAGCCAATTTTGCCGCAAAAGCCTATTTCTCAATAAAACACCTACAAAGAGATAAAACACCATAATAAGTACAAAAATGGGTACTAACAATATACACAATAGAGATGAAAATAGACACATAAATGCGTCTATCATTGATGCTGTAAACTATTTGATGGGGGGAGACCCTAGTAGTTGGTCTAGAGCATTTTTTGACTTAAAGAGTTGTTGTGAGCATATTAACAACAATTTTTCTGAATCATTCAACAACATGATCAAAAGTTGCGAGACAAACCAATTACAAAATTGGGAGTGATGTATGGTCAATTGGTGATGGGAATGTGGCATAAGAGAAAGCATGATAGTGCATAGTGGGAGGATGATGCTCTTGTTCCATCAGCCAACAAACTGTTAGCCAAGATGATGAAGTTAACAAACACTTTTAAGGTTCAGCCATCTGTGGTTGGAAAACTTTATGAGGTTACTAGTGTACACAAGAAGGTCATGATTGTCAATCTTCATGAAAAAACCTGCAGTTGCATTCAATGGCAGCTGAGAGAGTTTCCCTGTCAGCACGCTGTGTGTGTTTTGAAGGGTATGAGGCCAAAATGGAAAGAGTAAGTGGTTTTTCTGATATTTCAAATATATTGAGCAGTCATTTCGGTTAAAGTCGTATGTTTTGATGAATATATTTTTTTGTTTTGTAGATATTGCAGCAAGTTTTACACTGTCCGTTATTATAAAGCCACATATGCACATGACTTTGCACCTTTAGAAGATAGAGAAGACTGGGTACAAGTATATGTTACAACTTTATCATTTTTTTGATTATGTGACCTTTACTGATTTCTTTAAAAGTAGATGGACTACTAAATATATCTTTCTCTTTTGGGGTCTTATTTTCTTCTTAAGATTTTTAACAACATTTCAACTTTTTGTTGCATCTTGAAGACACGGAGACAACAGTTGAGTCTCCAATACTAATGAGGAATCCAGGAAGACCCAGAGTCAATAGGAGGAGGGCACATGATGAACCACATAATGAAAGGAAATCTAGGTCATGCTCCAAGTGCAAGAAAAGTGGACACAATTCTAGAACTTGTGTTGGGGGGGTGGATCCAATCCCAGAGGAAAAAGGACAAGAAGTGAGGTAGATGGTGTAAACCTCGCTACAACAAACCTATATGCAGGACAAACGAGTAGCATTAGGAAGAGAGGAAGGCCAATAAATTCCACCTCGTTTAATACCTTCTCTCAGTTCACTACTTCAACTGCTGCTGCAACTAGTGGTGTACCAATAGCCTCTCACTTCACTGCCTCAACATCTGGTGGTTCTGGTAAGAAGCGAATGAAAGGAAATAAAAAGGGTTTTTTTTTCCTCAAAATCTCACTCAGTCTTTTGATGGTCCTGGAAGTGCTAGAAATTTTTTCAAGCGGTTTTTCACAATGGATGAGCCAAAGTCAAAGAAGCGGAAGAAGCAAATGGAGTTGGGTTTTACTAGCTTTTCTGTTTTCTCAAACTTATTGATTTAGTTATGTCAGAACTTTTTAGGATGCTTGCTATGGGTTTTTTTTTTTAGGTTTTCTGAGTGTAGTTGAATTTGCAAGACTTATTTCAGGTTGCAGTAGACTTATTATGGGATTCAGTTGAATCTGCAAGATTTGTTTATTTGTTTGGGTGAATTACTTAAGTTCCAGGTTAATATATTAGTTATTTATAGAACTTCTTAATCTTTTCATGTTGATTACAAATGCAAGTTCATTCGAATTTCCTTACAAGTTGCAGCAAAGTCTTTGATTTAAGTACAAGAACTATGTTTCCTAGTGAAACTCTTTACACACCTCACATATCAGGTAACATATAATTAATGTTTTGATTTTTTCACATGTATTAACTTGTTGAATCTTTTGCATTTCGGCTTGTGGTTCAACTTGAAGGCTTGCAGCTGCTAATCCAGTGGTGATCTTCTATCTTCTCTACAGGCATAACAACAATTTGGGGAAGGAAGTTCAATTTTCATGGCTGTACTGGGATCAGTGGCATGGTAAAACCACTCTTGGTAGTTGCAGATTGAGTTTAGGCACTTCAAGAATATTCTCCCTGGATTTGCTTCAGTTTTGGATCGCAGAAAGGCCCCAACTCCAATTACATGGTATGAGTTCACACTAGCACAAGCTTGTGTTTCATCTCCACACTCCAACATCACACATGGAAAAGAAGAATGACCCCAAAAATGTACTTACCTTGCTGCTACTATCGCTCAATGTTTTTTTTTGCCACCATCACCCATTATTGCTTGCCATTCTGAAATGGGTTAGAAAGTTCGACTCCAGAGGGTTGTCTTTTTTGTTTTTTGTTTTTGTAACCATTAATGGCTACTTACACAGCTTATATGGAGAAGATGATTTAATAAGGAATATTTGTGGACGGTGCATCCAGGATCACCAATCTTGTAAATTTCAGTCTTTAACACGTGTATACACTGTACATTGTAAATCTGTGCGATTAGTATTAACTAGAGTAAGTTTTTCCTAACTTGAGGGGTTTTCGGTCTCTTTGAGTCTTTAAATTATTATGACGTGGCAGTTAACACCACTTAACTGTGTTTTCATAAAAACGGGAAGGAATAAGTCAATCTGAGGATAATTGTGAAAAGTTTGAAAAAAAACGGATAAAAAAATAAATACGAATCAAAAATGAGGACATTTTATTAAATGACCCTAAGTTTTTGGACCACTTGACGTGAAATGTGATGTTTCATATATACTGAAGGGGAGAGAAAGCACATCTTATACCAATTTGAGGCCGTATGTTCACAGGTTCTTGGAATGAGTCTCCGAATTGGTTGACGTATTCATCTTCACTGCAGGTTACAAAGCGCATGCAGATCGGGTACTTGATTTCTTAGATCCTCAAGGCAAGTTGATTGTTAACCATTAATATAATGACTAAATTTGTGCCCGTGCTACGCACCGTGTATATATAACTTCTCATACGTAACCCGCGCTCCGAACACTGTTCCCTTCCAACCTTGACAACAACAATATTGTGCAGAGGATAAAAAAAAACAAAACAAAACAAAACAAAACTTCTTACTCCATAAATGGCAAATGCCAATACCTGACCCCAAGATTACAAATGGGTAGTAATAATTACGGCAACCATTGTAACTACAACTATTTAATCTATCAGTAAGAACTTGCTTATGTCACTTTCCTTAAATCCCCAAAATCCCAAATAGAAGACAGAATTGAAATTGCATGTTTAGATTTCTTAATAGTCAATGCTCCATGTAGCAAAACTTGGACTTCCTGCTCCATAACCTGAATTTGAACAATAAAGACAGAAGGCAGATAAAGAGTTTTTCGGAAAATTAAAACATCAAAATATTTTTGAAAGATTAAACATACGGATTCCAACTCTAAGCAAAGCTCACTATATATCTCACTCCCATTAATGACAAAAAATATTGAAATCATTAAATTATTAAGAAGATCAAAATTTACCCAGTTCTCGGAGAGGATTATCATCCCAATACGCATGACCTTATGTCTGTAAACTTCCAACTGGCCTACTCTGTCTCGAAGAGGAATATCACCCCAATATCATTAAATTATATATATGATTGAAGTTCCCACAACTGTCCAAGTCTGTAAACTTCCAACTGGCCAAGTCTGTAAAATCTCACTAAGCTGGGGTACCATGATCAAGCTTGCTTTTTAGACAATAATTTTAATCAATCCCATTAAAACCCCTGAGCCATGATATTAATCTGGAGGGTAACCTTATACATGCCTTTGTTAAGTTCCTGCAAACATGTACAACCTATCAAAGTGGTACTCAGGAATAGAGCAAATGGCAACAATCTAAAAATACGAATAGTGAACATCTACTGCTATCTGCAAACGTACATTATTTGTAGGAAACCATCCGGATTCCAATAGTTCAGGGATGGTTCTTCTATTCCCGTATTTCAATAAATAGGCATAAGAATTCTATTTTATGGTAGGCATGATAATCTGACTGGAGGTGTGTCTCGGTAGAACCTGTGTTACGTATAAGGGAAGATGAGTAACAAAATCTGTAGACATAAATGGTTATTCCGCAGTTCATATTTGAACAAACCTAAATTTATTACACCAAATTTCCTATGCGGAAGTAAAACGTACTGTTGGAAATTATCCTCTAAAGCCCCTATTCTACTCACAGTAACTAAAGATTGGCAATCAAATCTATTGTACGTTGTGTGATGTTTTTATTGTAAGATGTAATTCTCCCAAGTAAAATAAGAGTACAACGCATAGATATTTAATGAGAATTATCAGTGAATTAATACCTTATTCGTTCTTACTTTGATAGGAAATATGTGTATAGGATAATGGATTTATTGCAGGCTATATGATAGGAAATATTAGAGACCACCTAACAACAATCAACATAAAAACTTCAGGAATAGAAAAAGTGAAGCAAAAGATACAATCCTTTTCCTCCACAAAAGTAACTAAAGCAAACTAAAAATTATCAAATTACCTTGCATGCATGGGAATCTCCGCGAAAAATGTGAGAAAAGATACAATCTTTTTCGTCTTTCTCCTTCTTATCAACAACAGCATAAGAGAAACAATTTGAAGTTCAAACCAATGAAACATCTGATATTTGTTCCGGACAGAGATGAGAGCAGAGAATTGCTGTCCATGAATGACCGACTGCCAATTAACAGAGTACGCCCCAATTTTGATTTGGTTTGGCAGGGCTTCACCCCCATCCCGTCGCGATGCATTAAACCTTCATTAGCCATATGGATTACTGCAACAAAAGCAAAAGAAACAAAAAATTAACAAATATAATCTTAGAATCAACATCATTTTTCTAGGAAAATAACAACAATTTCCGCATCTCGATGCCATGAAGAAGAGCAAACAGAAGACAATTATCCACTTGTCAAAACATAGAAATTGCCAGCCTACTTTCAATATGAATGGTAATCCCATTTTTGAGACTTATGTCACATTCTATGAACTCTACTGATACTTATGTTGTGATATGGAATCCAAAAGCATAATTGATATATTTAACAAAGTCAACCACAACCATTAAAATTCGAAAAAACATCATCAACATGTCTCACGCCACTAACCCCATCTCATGTCTGTATGGAGTTCCCACGGAACCTGTAAAAAAAAAAAAAAAAAAAAAAAAGTCAACTTACAATTTTGTAGTATTTAGTATTTGAAGAAGTGAAACATCGATCCATGATTTATTGACAACGTAACAAATCTCGAATGAAAACCAAAATTAAAATCATACCAGGAGAGATAATTCTTGCTTGAACATCCAAGTGATAACCCTCCTCCAAGTTGCTTATATCCAAGTTTCAGGACCAAACTCGCCAACTGTCTTTTTCTCTGGTGAGTGTTGCCTGCAGAAGTATCATTAATATTTGGACTTACTTAAAATTATGCGAGGACGTAAGTGTTGAAGATCCAGTATGCCATTATATAGTACCGTTGCGTTCTTGCACTTATTAATGGTTTAAGGTAAGAAAGGACAGACATGGTGAGCTATAAAGTCATTCTCGCTCAAGTGTGCAGCTTTATCTATTAGTAACACCGCTAAACATAATTACATGTATCAGAGACAAACAACTCCACAAAAGCTAAAAAGAAGATGGGTATTCAGTAAAAACAAACTAAAAATAAAGGGAGGCAGTGGGCTTGATGCGTACCAATACCCATAGATATAAACATCATCTTGATTGAGTAAACCTTTATCCTCAACAGAGGCAACACACATATCTTGAAACACCTGTTTGAAGTCTGACAACATCTGCAGCACAAGGAAACTGTTGACTGCCAATGAAAAGGAAAACAATCTGGAGGAGACGAATATAAGCTAACATTATGAAAAGATCGGAAAGAAATAAACGTTTATTTTCTTCTCGCAATAATTTTTGAATTAACATAAATTTCAGATCAGTTTATCGATACTTTAATCAGATTCGTATTTCAATAGTGGTTACCAGTACACTCCTTGTTTTTTGCAGTAAAAAGATCCAAGTAAATGAACCCATAAGATCCAAGATTTGTTATAAGCTAATTGCCTACTATCCTAAAACCTAAAAACATAATCTCCTGCTACTTAACTTGATGTTAATTTTATGTCCCGACGTCCCAAGTAAACCAATGGTACCTGACCAGACTATACAATCATAGTTAATATTTATGTATCATTGCGATTCTGTTTCGAATATACTGAAACATCGAAGTTGTATGTTAACTCTAGAACCATACCCCATCATGGCTATTGTATACTAAAAATAATCACCAGAAAAAACAGATTATATGTCCACAGTGCTAGAGATCATCATGAAAGAGTTGTAACCTGAAATTAGTCTTTCTATATGAAGTCCTTTATCCAAAGACAAACCAAACACAAACAAAAAAAATCAGATCAAACTTCTCTCAAAACACAGAACACTAACCAAGTAAACCCCACAGGGTAGATCACATTCTAGTTCCGATTTTACTCAAATCGAACCAAATCATTCATTCAAGCATTTAAACAAACACTTCGAAAGCAATTTAAATAAAATCCAGATTGTAAGCATAAAGATATTGAAAATTTATCCTTACAACTCATTGAACCCTCTTTGTAATTACCTAGAAAGGTTTACTGGTGCATGTGATCCGAGTAAAGCAACACCTTTCCAGCTTCCCTCTGCCTCAAGTTATGAAAACCTAAGAATCCCCGAACTGAAAAAACCCAAATGTCAAAATCGAAATCAAAATCCACAAATTTGAAATCCCTAATTTAAATATTAAACATCTATAACAACAAAACAGAGTTTAGTTTGGGTTTGATGATTTTTATACCTTCTTGAAGGTCTTTTTCTTCACCATTTCTGGAACTCTCATAAGCTCCTCGATCGAACTAAGTTTCTTCTTCGCCACTAACAAAAACTACAGACTACGTACTCGCTCACAGATTTAGGGTTGCTTTCACGATAGTCGATCACAGTCGTTTTTCATCGAAGAAGAAAACTAAACTGAGAAGTTAAATAAACCTATAGTGTAAGTGAATGGCGTCCATGATATTATCAATGGCATCTCACTGATCTCCGTTGGCTTAGTTTTTTCACAGATGTAGTGTCTACCTAACTGACGTTAATAACGTCCAGTTAAGTTTTTGATGTAAACCAAGTGTAACAAATTAATTGGCTGTACACCTTCACATAAGTGTTGTATACCTACCTTTTCTTTAACGGTGTTACTAACTGGTGGTTTAAAGCCCGGTGTAAACAAAGTGTTACTGAAATTTTAATATTTTGACTAATAGAGTAATGTCAAGTGTCCTCACCGTAGCTTCTGCATTAGAAAAGACTTATTTCAGCCAATAGGAAGCGAGGGTCTCATCACCATTCAACGTGAAAACTTATTTTGTCAAGGACTTTAAGAGGGAAGATTCATTAGCATATCCTGATGCTAACTGCGGAGTGCGAATCTTATGCTGGATCATGTGTCAAGGATGTAAATATGTTCAGGGATCTTGCAAAAGTTATCTCGGTTGATAATGACCCAAACAACTTTCGCAATGAAGAAGGCAATGGCCTTACAATTCAAAGTGTGTATTCTGATCCAGAAGATGAAGAACTGATCCTCAGATGTTTCGAGGCATACAAAATAATTTTCCTATCTAGGGTGAGTTTATAAGGGGTGTCCTAGTAGTGGGTAAATTACTAAGTTACCCTTAATTATTTAATTACTAAGTACTTAAATACCTTTCACCTAAATTTAAAACATACACCAAAACTAACCAAAATCCAAAATCGTTTTATTTCCTCACCTAATTTAATCATTAATCAAGTTGTTTTGATTTTATTTTTCGTTGGTGATTAATTGTTGATTCATAAATCTAAGATCATTGATTAAAACCATAAGTAAATGAGTCGTGTGAAGCGTTGAGCAAAGAGATTTAACTTCAGATCCACATATTGGAAGCCAGATCTTTGTTCTTCGTTTTTTTTTTAATGTTTCAGAAGAACGGTTCTTCATCGTGTAAGTTGGTATTTTGAGGTATACTCAAATATTTTGAGGAATATAAGGTAATGAAAAAATAGAGTCACTATGTGGTGAAATCAATAACCCCTCATCCATCATATTTTTATCGTGACAATAACGTCCTTACTTCATTAGTGTTAATGATAATAATTAGAATCTAATAATAATGATTAGCAGTTAATGTTAATTATTAGTGGTTCATGTCAATGATTATATAGTCTTAGTTTCAAAGATATTTTCTTTTAGAGAGATAGTTATGTTAGGGTTTGTTAACGAAAGAAGAATAAGAAATAAGGCTTTTGAGATTTGTTGAACTAATAGATAATTAAGGTTTGTTAATATAGGGGTAGGCCTCTAAACGAGGTTTAATGTCCTTTTTATAAGTTGAATTTGTCAAGAAATTAATTTTTTACAACCTAGATCTACCGACCAGATGAATAGTTCGGCTGATAAGTTATCAGTCGAACTTATGTTTTTTGAAAATATACCTAGGTTCGGCTGACAACAAGTTATCAACCGAACTTCACTCTGTAGTATGATTGATGAATTTAGGTTCGGTTGATTCGTATAAAAAATTGAACAGCCGAACTAAGTGTGTTTTTTAACAAATTGAAGTTCGGCGATCATTTTCATATTTAATTATCATCCAAACTGTACTTCTGAGACATAAAAAACCGAAGAACAAAGATCTGGGTTCCAATATGTAGGATCTGAAGCTAAATATCTTTGCGCTACGCTTCACACGACTCATTGATTGAATTTTAGATAGTGGTAAGAATGAGGTTCGTAAGACTTG
>JAJJMB010016078.1:2506752-2557962 GCA_023531105.1 Papaver atlanticum
TTATTTTTCAAACGATGAAGAAGGGTGTAGTGCCCTGAATCCAAAACGCGGGTGCCTTTAGTAGCTCGGCTGCCTTGGGGCGCCCTTATCCATTTTTAGGGTGCCTTTAGTAATTTTGGTGGGTGCCTTTAACACTTTTTCTGGGGTTCCTCCGGTGTATTTCGTGGGTGCTTCCGGTGCATTTCTGGGGTGCCTTTAGTACTCTATCCTGGGGTGTAAAACACCACTTTACGAGCCAATTTCGTCGCAAGAGCTTATTTCTCTAAAAATAACTACAAAGACATGAAATAACAAAATAAATACAAAATCGAATACTAACAATATATACAATTGAGACATATTAGACACAATAATGCGTCTATCACTCATTTATACTTGTGGTTTTAATCAATGATCAAATATTTATGAATCAACTTTTAATCACCAACGAAAAATAAAATCAAAACAGTTTGACTAATGATTAAATTAGGTTAGGAATGAAAATGATTTTGGATTTTGGTTAGTTTTGGTTTATGTTTTAAATTTAGGTGAAAGGTATTTAAGTAATTTAAAATAATTAATGGTAACTTAGTAATCTACCCACTGCTAGGACACCCCTTATAAACCTACCCTAGATAGGAAAATGGTTTTGTATGCCTCAAAACAGGTTTCTTTATTAGAGGGGTTGGCTGCTGCAAACGATGTAAGGCCCGTCATTGCAGAGAGCTCGTAGCAAGAATGACAAGAGAGGCAGTGGCAAACAAGGAAAGAGTACTGAAGCTCCCAGCAAGCTCATAAACAAAAGAAACGGCGAAAATATTCCAAAAGATGTATCTTCGGGAAGGAAACACATGAGCTAAGTTAAACTCTGGAGATTAGTGCCTATTGCCCGCACATCTTGTACTTCTCAGAATCAGGGAAATATCTAAACCTAGATGTAGAGTATCTTTTCTATCAAATTTTTATATCAGTCCATTTTCTTCTCTGATGAAGGTTAAATCGTTTGTTACTTGACCACATCATAAGCATTTTTCAATTAAACATTATGTAAGACTTGAGTCGGTGACAACATGCTAGATAGTATTTTAATTTACTCTATATCCTCATGCTTATTGTTGTGGTGTGAGCTCGTTTCCAAGTTTTTTTTTATTTGAAGCATTTTTATTGACGAATACCTTAAAAAGGAGTATGACATTTAGTCAAAACCTACAGATAATTCAGAAAACCTATACGTGGATTAACCTGATTAATCACTTTATATTCAACCATTAATATATAAGATATACATTAATACAAACATCTACGGTGTTCTTTGCATGACATATAGTTGAACAAATGGGAATGACATTGCTGGTATTACGATTCGGGAAGTCGGATGGACCTAGGAAAGATAATCTTTCTTATTTTCTTTTTTTTGTGTGCAAAAGGTATTGTATGTATTAGCATTGAAGCTCAAAGAGCAGATTACAATGTGGCACCGAATACATCTATCCAAGGAAAATTTACTCCAATGAATAATGAAAACATAAAATGGGTGAATTTCCCATAAATCATTTAAAGCCCGTTCATATGGACGAGTAAAATATGGCATGGGTGAAATGGACGGGTTCCATATCATTATTATATTGGCTATTATATCCTCAGTATATCCCTAAGCTTCTTAAATTTCTCCGTCATTTTTGGTTACAGAAAGAAAGTAGATCTTCTTTATCCCTTCATCATCTCCACCATCACATAACTCTCACTCCACCATCGTTATCATCTTCCCCTGCGATCTCTTTTCCACCACTGTTAACATAAACACAATTATTGATAGCATCATCTTCCTCCATCATCTTAATCTCTTCCACCATCATCATCTTTCTCCAACAGCACCATCATCTCCTCAACATTTTGTAATTTTTTGTATTTGTATTTCCTTTAATCACCACTGATGTGATTTTGAAGTTGTAGTAAAAATGATTCGAACTCTTAGACTTGTGAAGATTCGAGTTTTTAAATTTAATAAAAATATACAATAATATTACAATTGGTGCAAGAGGTACTGGGACTAAGGATTTAGCCAATCTTCATAACATAAGGTTCACTTATTTATTCTCAACAATTTTAGCTCAAGAAATATAAACATGGACTCTATTTTTGCCAAGGTAGATTCTCAAAACATTGATTGTAAATGTTAAGCATGGGACATCAAATCACCTAAGCTAAGCATGACCCATCTAATCAAATGACAACCAATTTAATCAAATCATATTTCAATTGATTTTAGAGAAAAAGTCATAAAAAAGAATAAAACAAATTTACCCATGTATGAAGTTCGGCCTCCTCCGTCATCCCAGTGTTGGGGTTTAGCTCCTCATATTATAGACACTCTCAAAATATTTTTTATTTGCTCAAAAATTGTTTACAATGGTGAAAACGGAGAAAATAGTGAAAAACAGTAATTTGCGACGCACAAAAATCGTAACAAAATGAACGATACAAGAGAAGTGCTGTAGACTCTGTTCCGCGGTCGCTGGAAATGAGTTGGGAACTGTCGCATTTAAGCGACAGTTTTTAACGACTTTCCTTTACAGGCTTTTGTTCTTCGTGTTCTTCAGTTCTGCAGCAGCAGCAGAACCCGAGTTTCTGCAACTCGTGATTTCTTCTTCTCTGGCTCTCCTAAGCTCCCCAAACTCTCGACACCCCTTCTATATGACCTGGGTAATCTATTTATACCCGAAAGATGCATCGAATCTCCTCCATAACTGCAAAAAATCTTCTCTTTATTATTTTTATTCTCACGACAATAATTTCCTGTTTTAGCTTCTCCACGCATTTGCAGTTGTATTTCTTTCCTTGTTTAACTCTTACACGCATCTAGCATTCTCACAGAACATTCCAAACTCTCCCAGCACACTCCAGCAACAACAGACGCGTGAATATCTTCTCCCTTTGCACGTACTCCCCTGTTTTGCTTCATGACACGATTCAACCAATTCTGATCCAAACGAACACCCATACTAGCTTTCTGTAGTCATATCACGTCTACCCACTAAGTTTCAGGGATTGAATCTCACTAAATCACGTCCAAACATCCAATCGAAATTCTGCTGTTAATGAAAATATTTTCCCGCCAAAATTCATTTTTTGAATTTGAGAAGAAGATGTCCTCCCCTTAATCCTGCACGGGTGTCCCTTTAGCACTTGTCTTATGGGGTGCAAATAGTAATTTTTGGGCGTAGATAGTAATTTTTCCGGGGTTCCTCCGACACATTTTTGGGGTGCTTCCAGTGCATTTATGGGGTGCCTTTAGTACTCTATCCTGGGGTGTGAAACACCACTTTTCGAGCCAATTTCGCCTCAAGAGCTTATTTCTCTAAAAATACCTAACAGAACATAAAATAACAAAATAAATACAAAATCGAACACTAACAATATATACAATTGAGACATATTAGACACAATAATGCGTCTATCAACCACCATCACGATTTCAATCATAATTTTGTTACCATCTCCACCAAACATATCCGAGTCTGTTTTCTCTTAATCACCACCACCAAGAGGGTAATTACTTTATCTATCTATCAACTTTAGATTTTTTTTAAATTTATTCCATAATTATGAAATTGGGTTCATTTGCATTTTATTTTATTTTGATACGCGAAAGCCGGACCCAGGCCCCTACCCGAACCCATCCCGTTGGACTGGCTCCACTGCCAGACCCAACACCGCTAAACCCACTATACAACTAATCTATTATAAACCTTTACGGCGGCGGGATTGAACCCCTGACTTCCTCCTTACTGGAGTTGATGGGATACCACTGAGCTATGCTCTTGGACCCGGGTTCATTTGCTTATGAAATTGGTTCTTTCTAACCCAATTAAACTAGGTTGAAACGTGAATCATCCATCCTAGTTTACAAAAAATATTCATATGTATGATGTGAAATTGATTCTCTCAACCCATTTTAACTAGGATGAAACCGAAATCATCCATCCAGGTTTATAAAATTGTCATATTTATGCTATGATATTGGTTTTCTCTCTAACCTAATCAAACTAGGAAGAAATTAGATTTATCTAGGTGTAGTTAAAGTGAGTTTATATGCGGTATGCTATACAAGGAATGTTGTTGTGTCATTACTTCTTGGTTCTATCCAATTTTAAATAGGATGGAACTGGTTTCATCCAAGTTTATCTATAATTTAAGCAGTTTTTACCTAGGATGAAACCGATTTCATACATGATTAATCTGTAGTGTATATTTTTCAGCAGGTTTAAACTATGATGAAACCCGGTTTCATCCAGATTTTATTTGTAGTGTATTTAATTTTAGCAGGTTTAAACTATGATGAAATACGGTTTCATCCAGATGAAATCTGCAGTGTACATGTTTAAGTACTATGAATATAACTTGAATTTGTTCTCAACAATTTTTAACTAGTATGAATCTGGTTTCATCCGATTTTAAATTTTGTTGCTTTTTGTTTTTACCCATGTTTAAACTAGTATGAAACTATTTTCATTTGTCATGTATATTTTTCATCAATGTCTATATATACCAGGATGAAAGAAAGGGTTGCTAAAGATCATCATCATCAAACTAACTATGTTAATGGCGAACAAGCGAAAGATTTGTGCAGATAAGGTTATATCATAGTTAAAAGATAATGGTGATTTCTATAAGCTTCGTGTCAGTATCATCCAAATGGTTAAGGAAAAATGAAGAGTAACGTAACAACATTATTTCATTTATGAAGCAATCAGCAGCATGCACTCAATCGTCCCAGGAGATGAGAAGTTTAAACATAGACAACAATCAGATGCAGTTTTCGATGAGATAGGGGGATATTGTGATGACCCGGATTTTTTATGCTCTTTGGGGTGTAGGTAGATCGCTGGGTGGATTAGAAGATGAAATTAGAGAGAATGTTAGAGTTGTATACGGTTACTGAATCCTAAAAGGAATGAAGTGGATGAGTCATTTTTTCTCATTGGTTTAAGAATCATGACAATGTAGTTGTCTATGCCAGTGAAACAGAACATAATTTTTATGTATCTCAATACATCGTTGATCGTGTAAAGGTAAAAGAAGATCACAACCATGAAAATGACACATCGTAAATTTAAATTCTTTTTGCTTATAAATAATTTAGCTTAAGGGATATTTTAAGTAAACAAGTTTTTTTTTCTTGGCATATTACTCACAATGTTTGATAGAAAAGTATCTTTTTAATTCTCGTCCATTTAAACGGTATCAAACTTTATATGTCTTTTTCAGCCAGGAATTGTTGTTTTAGGGCTAATTGACCAATTTTGTGTAATGAAAACACTAATCACTTAAAGGAACAGTACATAGTCCTATAACAACAACCTTTACTAAAAACAGAAAACCTTTATTCAAACAAACATATAAACTAGCCCAAAGAAAGAGCCTAAAAGACACCATCCTTAGAAAGATCAATCCCTTAAATCACTTGATCAACTAATTGACAAGTTCAAGTATCCCATTTGCAATTTGTTGATGGTACTTTGGTGTTCTTGGATGGCTCAGAAGAAGAAGCAAAAAATTCTCCTCTTAATCCTACATATCTTTGAAGCTATGACAGGGCTTTCTGTTAATTTCAACAAAAGTGTTGTAATTAGCATTGGTGATGGTCATAAAATTCAAGCCATTGCAGAGATACTGAAATGCAAGATTGAAAAGCTTCCTATGAAATACTTAGGCATGTCAGTGGGAGAAAAAGTAAGTGATAACTTTATATGGGACTCAGTGATTTAAAAATTTCAAAAAAAGTTAGCCCCATGGAAAATAAGATTTTTCACAAAAGCAGGTAGAGTTTTGCTGATTAAAACTTCTCTCTCAAGTTTGCCTATATATTACATGTCAATACTCTGAATGCCAGCAATTGTAGAGAAGAAGCTGAATCAGATAATGAGAAATTTCCTTTAGGGAGCAACAGCTGAGAAAAAGAAGATAAATTGGGCTGCATGGAAGAGAGTATGTAAACCAAAAAGCTTGGGTGGATTGGGAATAAGAAACATGAGGCTAACAAATAAAGCTCTTCTTGCTAATTGGTCATGGAGGTTCACAAAAGAAAAATCTCATCTCTGGAGCAGGATAATTAGAAGGAAAAAAAGTGCCAATCCAGATGACTTATGGGTGAAAGATACAAAAGATCCTCAAGGTAGAGGTATTTGTCCAGGAATTCAAAAACAAAGAGCATTAGTGGAGGACATCTCCACTACAGAAGTTGCTAAAGGGAATGCAGTCAAATTTTAGTGGGATACATGGAGAGGAGATCAATCTCTTAAACTTGCTTTTCCAAATATATTCAAACTCTCTACTCTAAAAAATGGGTCAGTTAAGGAGATGCCAGAAAATGGAGACTGGAATCTAAAGTTAAGAAGAAATCTAACTGCAACTGAAATCCTAGAAATGCTTGAGATGTTTGAAGTCCTAGGAACTCCCCCAGTATTAAATGATGCAGCAGAAGATGCAGTAATTTGTACTCTAAGAGGTGGTTTCTCTGCAAAAAATTGCTACTCATGGCTGGTTAACCAGTTACCTAACACCAATGAGGTTCCATTCTCATGTATATGGATTCAACACGTACCACCTAAGGTCCAGTTCTTTTTATGGGAAGATGCACAAAATTCAATCCAAATTACTATGGATAAGTTACGCAAAAGAGGCTGCGAAATTGGAGACACAATGTGTGCCTTATGTAATATTCATGAGGAATCTGTGAATCATCTTCTATTACATTGTGATTATGCTCACAAGATTTGGACCTACTTTATTGGAGGATACAACATCAGATGGCGCAAGGAAGATCGATTACAAATCAACTACAAGCATGGAAGTTTAGAAGAGGCCGCAACAGAGGTAGGAAAATATGGTCGTTGATCCTCTTTGCAATTTGTTGGGCCTTATGGAACGAGAGGAATAACAGAGTTATGGCTGGAAAAAAAGAACCAAATCAGAAAAAGAAACAATCAATAAGGTGAAGCATTTGATCTATGAATGGGGCGGAGTTGATAAATGGTTTTTTACAATCACTTTTCGTGAGATCATAACTTACTGGAAAGTGATAATTGATTCAATGTAAAAAATTGTAATACTCAAAATGGGGGTGTATGGGTTGCTACATTTTTCTTTATAAAATTAATCTTTCTCCTCAAAAAAAAAAAAACAAACAAACAAAACAAAAGAAAGAAAGAAAAGAAAGAGGAATTATTTAACAAGTTGGTCGCTGAAATGTGTGGGTGCAACTTTTAATTTACAATACATATATAATGAGAAAAAAATATTCTACAATTGATTAGAGTAAGTGTTGGTGGTCGCGAAATGTCAAGTAGATGTACCTTGAAGCGTATATGGATATGGACTTCGTTAATGACATTTCTATCTAACCGAATATATGTAATTGATAAACCAGGATAAACTGTAGCGCGAACAAGAATAAATAAATTTTCTATTAATAATTTATAATGACCAGTGTGATTTAAACCAATTTATATGTCAACTGAGTCGAAATCTGCGCTTCCCAAATGATTTTTAATCTTGGGTTGGGCGTGATTATTTTCTTGCGATCGGTTGAAAAATGACTTAATATCAATACTAAAACTGCTGGATTGAATTTTAGCCGTTGATCTTAACCCTAGTTCCCATAAGAAATGATATAAATAAACTCTAAAAGGAATAGCTCGCTAGGGTACAACTTTTATCATCCGGCGGCAAAGAGAATAAAATCCTAGTGGTGGAGCTAGAGCCTAAAGGAATTGTATTGAGGTATTTCTGATTTTGTCTTTTTGTACGCTTTTATGATTGACGTTGTCTATCGCAAAGATCCATTTATCGTACGGATTTTGATTTCCGTTTTTGCATTCAAAAGCCAATAGGCACATGTTGTGTTATGCTTTACAAATGTCAATCTATTTAACAATCACAGAATACGGAATTGCATAAGAGCAAGTCTTATGGTGGAAGAATTCAATTTTCTAAATTCCATTCCACCTCATCATTTGGAAAAGAACATGGAAATGCAACTCTAGTAATGGAAGAATTCTAAAGTGGGAAAAGGAATAATGCTTAGCGCTATTTAAATTAGCGTCAAAACATTTTTCATTTTTTTAATAATATGAACAGACGGGACTGCAGACCATTCACATGGGCGAAACTTACATTTCTTGTTTATTTCTGTTAATTTAATATAGTTAAGAAAATGCCACCTGTATATTCATATAATTGTTTAATAATTTTATAAACAACAAAACTTGTCCTGCTTTAACTAATTTCTCTGGACGTGGACCCCTTTAGTTATTTAGGTGACGTCACAAAACGCTATTTACTCTAACGTTGTTTAGCGTTCATTTGGATTCCAACCAACCTTCCACAATATCATGGAACATGTTTTGGAAAAATGGTGGAATAGCCTTATTTGGAAGCCATTAGACTTGACATTCCACACTTTTTCCAAGTTTGGAATCCACCATAAGACTTGCTCAAAATGAGCAGCCACATGCCCACTTCACCAATGTATTCCACCTCATGCATATATATTATTATGCATTTATACAGATCACTTTATTAACGGGTAACGGGGTATGTAATTGAAGCTGATAAATCACTTTTTCAGGTTACCCATTTCTTCTTGTTCTGGTTGTCTCTGCTGAAGAGCAAAAGTGCCTTGTCATTTTTGTAAAAAGAATACAGTTCATTTTTATAACCCTAACGAGGTCTACGATGGATGTACTTATTACCCTGAACCTAGACAACCCGAAGGAGTTGCACTATGTAACGGTTGCTATGGGGAAGTCAATAAGATAATGAACTTTGTATACAAAGATCAACAGGAAAAATCCATATCCTATCCAGCAGATACCAATTGGGTAAGCATCAACTGCTTTATGCTGCATACCAATATATGAACAATTTCACTCAAATTCTCTCCACTTGTTCTTTTGTTATGTTGATAATTTTTATGTATGATGTTCAAAAATTATGTTACTAAGATGTTGCCCGGTGGGGTTTTCTTAGGGGGAAAGATGGGTTGAAGTGATGGAAGACAGAGAAAGTTTTCATAGTGACTTAGCTGACGCATTTAGGAAGGGAATGTACTCGGATATTCAAGTGAAGCCTAGCAGTGGTCCTTCTATACAGGCTCATAGAATTTTGCTGGTTAGACCATTTTCTTCAATCAGTTTTAGTAATACAGATTATTCCTTGAAACCATGGACGTGATGCTTTTTATTTCTTTATGTAAACATTGTAGGCAACAAGATCCATAACATTGAAAAACATGCTAGAATCGGATTCGTGCAAGATTGCACCAGAAGAGTCCCTCAGTCTCCCGGATTTCAATCATGAAGAACTTGAAACCTTTTTGGAGTTTCTTTACCATGGAGACTTGCCTACAGAAAAGTTTGAGAAACATTGTTGCTCCCTGTTAACAGCAGCCGATAAGTATGATATTGGGGATTTGCAAAAGTTTTCTGAGCAACAGCTTGTTAAAGTACTAAACTCGGCGAATGCACTCAAAATATTAAAAATCTCGGATGTTGTCTCGAACGAGACAGTAAAACTTGCTTCCTTGAAACTAATAGTGCAACAGTTCAAAGAAATAGCTCTCACACCTAGTTTCGAAGAGTTTGCAAAAAAGAACTCACATTTGATGATACAGATCACCAGGGCCGCTGTTACTTATTCCAGAGAGAAGAGACCGAGAGAAGAGAATTTGAAATGAGGAGCAAGATATGCTCAAGGTTAACTCGGTTTTAATTGCAGTTGATACAATGGGTGTTGGAGTTGAAAATAGGACATGAAGTTTTTCTGGAGTTGACGGAGTTGACAAAGGTACTTTTACATTAATCTTGATACTGAAAATTTATTTTTCGGAGCAGTAAATTTTAATACAGGCAGAATGCATGTTAAATGCGATTATTATTTATTTATTTTTGATCGTCAAAGGTAAGAATTCTATTGAAATGGCTTAACATTTATTTATTTATTTATTTATTTTAATACAATTAGCATTCTTTGTATATGAAGAGTTTCCATTGTGGTAAGGAAGAAACCTATCTTTCTCGACCAGACGCTTGGCTGTGAGTTGATAGGAATGTGATTATTCTCTAGTTTGAGAGTCTAGGCCAGAACCCACACTGCAGTCCTCAAGCAAATTAGTCATGGATATGGAACATACCTCCCTAATTTGGTGCTGAGATAACCATCTCTCTAGGCCCAAATTCCACCAGAAAAGTTCGTGTGCATCCCTGAATAGTCCAGCCTTAGGTGGAAGCAACTCAGTATTCGTAGGGAAAAGAAGAAGCTAAAGATTAGTCTTCCCAAATTCCCCTCTCCCACATGAAGATTTGGGCTGATTGTGAATGCCTTTAAAAGCCGCCGCTTCTACCTTTAAAGGGTATCCTTCCCATTTATGAGTTTCCACCACCGTTTAGAAAGAAACGCCATGTTCGTACTCATGAGAGTTTCAACTCATAGAGGCCTAGACCTCCACTCTTTAAAGGAGAGTGCTGACTTTCTTCCGAGCAACTAGATGGTGACTCTCTTCGCTGGCATCTTATTTTATTTTATTTTTAAAAATAAATAAAAATAAAAACTTCACTGGCAATCAAGAGAATGACTTTGTCGGGCGCTGCAAAAAAGAGAACATGTATATTGGTGTGCTCCAGAGAATACTTCTCACCAAATTTAGATAACTTGCCTGCCTCGAACTTTTCCCCAGAACACATTAAGCACTCCTCTATCATCACTTCCCACTTCTCATTATAGTCAAGAAAAGTCACCTTGAGGAACACCTAGGTAGTTAATACGTTACACTTCTACAACCCATCATGGCAGCGAGATCAGTTAGATCCGAGGTCCCTGCTATAAAATAAGCTTGTCTTTGCAAAATTAATCAATGCTCCAGAGACTTATGCCCAGAATATCTTTGCAAATTCTCTAATGATAATCATTTATTCTCAACCAGACTACCAGTAGTATTGCATATTGCATGGAGTACATATGCATGTCTCTGTACATCCCAAGTAATATGGGGGCATATGGTTTTAAACTAAAATGAATCAATCCTATTACCGAAGGGCTGCAAGTTCTGCAACGGGGTTCCAGAGCAGACTATGTCATGGTCTGATGATCATATGGAGATGAGACCTACGCGCGCTGCTAACTGTATGCCATAAGATGTTTGCAAAATTTCGCATCCTATGTAGTAGCGAGCGGGCTTGCGCCTGGCAAAAACGCACAAGTAGTACTTTGAAGTTCCAAAGCACTATAGGCAGAAATTTGCACGGAAAAGAGATTACCACCGCATGGTTCGATGTAGAGACGAACCTAGCTAGATAGTACACAGATGCAATCTCTATTTTTTTCTATTTAACCTCTGGAACCACTAGAGTGGATTCTTATCCCCTTAAGAAGGTTGAGACTGGAGAGGTGGGCTTCACTCCTTCCTAGAGGATTTAATCATGCAATAGATTTTAGGGCATTATCGTAATTGTACTATCAAGAAAATGTTCGAGCTTCAAAATGAGATTGTTTCTTTTTTGAAGCATTATTTGCAGATTAGATATATACATATGATACAAACATGTGGAGTGATTCTTTGCATGATAGCAGACCAAGTGGGAATGACACTTGTTATATGCAACTTACAAGTGTCGATCTCTCAAAAATCAAGGAACACGAGTTGCATAAACGAGCAGCCATGTCACCGATCGATCGATGCATTCCATTAATTTAAACCGGTATCAAGTGTATATACAAATCATTTTTCAGATAGAGCCAACAGTGCGTCTAGACGGTAGAACAAGTTTACTGATTAAATCACTTTGCAAGAGATTCCTTTCTACTTCTCTCCGCATATCCGGAAAGGTTGAGGAGCAACAATGATTTGTTCTATTTGTAGGAAGAACAGAGTTAATCCTAGTAACTGTTTTCTTAACAAGAATCCAAATTTTACACATACAGTCTTACAAGATGGAGTTGCAGTATGCAACAGTTGTTATGCTGAAGTCAAGAACGTAGTGGCCTATACAAACAATGGCATTTCCTATGGAGCCGGTAACAATTGGGTAAGCAGCAACTCGTTTAGGCTTATATATGTGCAACTTTCGTACTTAGCCTCTCTAGCTCTTTTCTTTTTCCTAGGTTGAGACATTAGATGCATGATATCTTCCCCTAAAGGCCTTGACAAAATATGCTCTCACGTTAAACGGTGAAACCCTCCTTCCTATTGGCCTAGAAAGGCCGTTTCTAATGTAGAAGATATGGTGAGGACACTTGACATAACTCTATTGGTTTGAATAATTAAAATTTTGTTACACTTTGTTTACATAAGCTACTTAACTGTTCGTTAGTAACGGTGTTGACAAAAAAATAGGTAGACAATACTTATGTTAGAATTTAAACTTGAATTATTTAGGTACACCGTGTTTACACCTATACTTAATTGTACTTTCATAAGGGTGGACAAAACTTACGTCCATAAATTTATAAAATTCCAAGCGAACCCGTAACTTAAAAATTCCAAAAAAAAAAAGCTTAAAATTCCAAGCGAACCAACAAAAAGAAAAATAGGTCCTTGCGTTGGTTTTCCTTATTTGGCTAGACTTCCATAACTTAATTCCGAAAAAAAAGAAAAGAGAGAGTGTTTATAATCATAGAATTGGGAAACTTCTCTCGGTTAGTTTCTTCTGCTGATCTGCTCTTTGTTCGCTGAGAATTCTAGCCCTATCAATTTTTATTCTTTATTTTGTCCTGATTGCTTTGTCTAATTGATTTTTCGGTTGATACTCGACTCTCTCGAAAACTATGTTATATTTTTGGGTTTGACAAGCCGGTGCGAGTTGCCCTGGTGCGAGTTGTGCAAGGCTTTGACAGGCCGGCATAAAAACTATGTTATATTTTTGGGAGATACTCTCCAGTCGACCCGGTACTTGCTACTGGAAAAGACTTTGGACTTGGATTTGGACTCGACTCTCTCGAAACTCTGGCACTCAAGGTTGATCATGCAGGTGAGAACCCTAAGATACTTTCATTGTTTATTTCGTTCAATTTATTTTACTGTATTCATCCAACGAGTTTCAGAATTCCATTTAGTACACAACAATTATTTATGGTTTGAGTTTTGGGTTTAATATCACTAACCTAAATCAATATGTTAAACCCTTATTTTGGGTTTTATCTTGCATTTTGTAGTGTAAAACAAAAGTCATGGTGGATAGCTGTAGCTGCACTTCGGAGCCTCTCATATTCTCATGGATCGATAGAGGTCAGTCTCTCATAAGCTGTAATCAAAATCTTGGGTTTCAAGAGAGACAAGTTTTTTTTCGATTTTTCCAATAGCAGAACATCCTATTTGTTGATGTCACAGGTAATATATCCCCTTCTTAGAATTGCAAAAGTCATCGGAATCAGATCTTTGATTTATATAACAAAATTTCATCTGTTTAATAGCTAATAGGAGAAATTGGAATTAAATAGGGTTTTTGTGTTGCTAACTCAGTAGTAAGAATTCACAGGATTGCTATACTGTTCATCTTACTTTTGTTCTTTGTTGTTAAATAGCACTTCTTTGCTCAATGGGTTGGATGCATACTAGAGATGTATATTGATAACCTTAGGTATTTGTTACAGATGTTGCCAAATTAAAAACAGTCAGAAGAAGGGATGCTCGCTGGAAACAAACTAGCCAAGGATAACTAAATTCCTAATATTATCAAGTTTTCTCATTCTCTGTTTTGTATACTCTGATTGATACTAATATTGTTGTATAATTGTTTGTTTATAGGGGCATAATGCTTCTTCTTCTGTAATCATCAAGCAAATTATAGATAAAGCTCAGAGTTATTCAGGTACAATTCAATTTCCCCATGAAGCAAATATTGGACTTTGAAAAGAAGATCGATTAGCATATGGAGAAGCTTGGGCTTTGGTTTTGATCAGAAGTTTTGGTTTATAAGAGCGGTGGTTTGCTTTTCTTGGTTTGGTGGTGGAGAAACATATAAATGTAGAGAAGAAAACCGAATAACATCTGAAGAAGCATCGGCCAAAGAATGAAAACCCTGTGTCTTCAATCCATGCCCACACTAAAATCTCTCTGAAAAGGTAAAAATCAACAAATTCTTCGGTGTGTTTTTTTGCTTCATTTTGAGCCTGTTGAAGCAACCGTGAAGAGTTTATTGTTCCTCTTCGTCAGTATATTATCACCGTGTGCATTATGGAAGACAGGGTCCAGATATGCGACACATTATGTCTTGATGCGTCATTTTCACAATTCCTCTTCTAACTCTAGGTGCTGATATGCAGACACTCGTGAAGATGCAGTTGCAACAATAAACAATGGTGCTTGGTGAATCGGACTTTGTAGGATAGAGTCCATGGTAAGTGTGGCAGTTTTTTCTATTTGGGTTAAAACGGTGATGCTGCAAGTTCTAGAATGAACTGGTGTGTGAAATATGTGAAAAAAATCTACAAAAAAAATAATATATCGTTCTTATCGTCATGAGCAATTAATGCACTGCCTTATTATCAATTTTGCGCGGATGGGTTCATTGATTAGCTATAACCAGTTAACAACTGAGCAGTGTTGATCGATTTTTGTTTCCCAGAACAACTGTTACAGTTTATGGGATTTAGCAAAGGTGTTACAATTTAGCTTTTTGTTTTTGGCTTTCATAGCTTCTCAGTGACTTAAAATGGCTTTACATAGCTTATTATAGTCGCAACACGGGCACGTACTATAAGGGAATGCTTGATATGATCCAAATCAACAAACCATCCTCTAAGGTCAGTGGTGGTGGTTCTTATAATTAACATTAGACGTTTCTGTATGTATAACAATACAATTCAAGAGTACATTTTGTTTTAATGGATTACATGGATTATAAAAGTTGAAAATAAGAAAAGTCACGCATGCGGTGTTGCGCAAACACCAATTGAATTAACTGGCGAAGACCCCAAATGCAACGAAGTAGCTTCATCAGTATTGTTCAAAGGGATTAAAAGACAAATGTACCACAAAACTACCAGAAACAATACAAGATTTACTACGCCCGGGGCGAAGCACGGGCACAAAATCTAGTATACTGATAATTTATGTTCTCAACATGTGGGGTCTTCTCAGGCGGAACGGTGGATCAAGGAAGTGACGAAAGAGAAAGACGGATGGATAAGGCGGGACAAAGAAGTGAAGGAAGAGAGAGAAGGATGGATTGCTTTCCTTGGTGAGTTGGCTATAGCAGTTAGGGAGGGTATTTACTCGGATATTCAAGTGAAGCCTCGCAGTGGTCCTTCTATACATGGACAGTTGGACACTGTTTATTCCTTGCAACTATGGATGTGACGCTTATTATATCTTTGTGTAAACATTGTAGTCAACAAGATCTGAAATATTGAAGAACATGCTAGACTCGGATTTGTGCAAGGCTGAGCCTGGAGCCTCAATTTCTCTCCCAGAATTTAATCATGAAGAGCTTGACACATTCTTGGAGTTTCTTTACCAGGGAGACTTGGTTATAGAGAAGTTCGAGAAGCATTTTGGCTCGCTGTTAATAGCCGCCGACAAATATGGGATTCCACATTTGCAGAAGTTTTGTGAGAAACGGCTTCTTAAACTATTAAACTCGTCAAATGCACTAAAAGTTCTAGAAATCTCGGAAGTCGTCTCTAATGAGACACTGAAGCTTGCTGCCTTAAAGTTAATAGTAGTACATAGTACAATACAAAGATATAGTCCTCGTACCTAGTTTTGATGAGTTCGCAAAACAGAATCCGCATTTGGTGGTACAAATCACTAGGGCCTCTCTCACTTATTCCAACGAGAAGAGAATATGAAATGAGGTGCTGGATACGGTCAAGGCGAAACCATTTTGTAATTGCAGTAAAACAGTTAAAGTTGGAGCTGATCCTAACAAAGAATTTTTTGCAGGAGGTGACAAAAGGTGCTTTTGATGTGTATATTCACCTTTTGAAGCTATAAATCAGAAATATGTGACGTTGTGGCTAGGGCTGTAAAATACAAATGTATGACGTTGTAGTATGGACTATAGAAACATCTGACGTTGTATATGGACTGTAAACACTTCCCAGCATGACTAAAATGGGAAAGTGGGAATTGTATTTGTGAACTTTAGGAAATACTTTTGGAAACATACTATTGTCCAGGACCAGGAGTATATACATGTACGTATGCATGCATAACGGTGATATTGCAACTTTTGTTAACGGTATACATGTAGTGCATGTAACAGCGGTTGGCACTTCTACGGTATATGCAAGCTAAGTGTAATAAGTCGGCTTTCTTTTTCTCAAGTTAAAGATCGTCTTTTTCTGCTTGTGCCGGTTTTCCCAAGGTTTGGATCAAAGAATATGCTCGTGATGCAATTGGGTCGTCAATTGACAAAACACCAGTTTTATCAAAAAGCCAAAATGAAGTTAAATATAGCTTAGTTTTGGGTCGTTGTTTTTTCTGTTTGTTTTGGCAGATTTCAAAGCGAGTAGAGGGGAGATTCGCGCACGTCCTTTTTAGTACGAAGAGGCTGGAGAAATAAATCTTGTTTTTGTTTTATTTATTTTTTGAACAACCACCATTTGAGATATACATTATAGGGAAAATGTAGAACAAGAGGAAATGACACTTGTTATATGCTTAGTACAAATGTCTCACTCTCAACAATACTTGTTACATGATAGAAGTATAAGTGTCAATTTCTCAACAATCAGGGGATACATAGGTGAATAAATGAGCAGCTACATCGTCAACTAGTCCACCTCAAGTGCATATGCCGTAGAAGAATATAGTTTATAAACCGATTTTCGGGTTACCCATTCCTTCTCCTATCCTAGCATTTCTGGTAACGTTGAGGAGAAAAATATGTCTTGTTCTATTTGTAAAACGAGTACTATCAGTTTCTTTAACGTTTATAATGGACGTTATCAATTAGAAAAAAATATAGTTTATAAACCGATAGACAGCCACAGTATGCACTTGGTGGACATGTGCGCGAAGGGGTTGCAGTATGTAACAATTGCTATGGGGAAGTCAATAAGAATATGAACTTTATAAACAACAACCAACATGAAAAATCCATATCCCATCCAGCGGATACCAATTGGGTAAGTATGACTCTTTTAGGCTGTAAATGAATATATGAACAACTTCACTCAAATTCTCTCACACTTGTTCTTTTGCTATGTCGATGAGAATTTGGATGCATGTGCATGATTCTGGCGATTTATGTTATTAACATGTTGATGTTGGGGTTTTCTTAGGGGGGAAGGTGGGTGGAAATGATGGAAGACAATGAAGATTTTCATGGCGAGTTAGCTGATGCATTTAAGAAAGGGATTTACTCGGATATTCACATGAAGAAAGCATCTTTTTTCGATTTCGATAGATTTGAGCTAACTGTGGATGCCTTCCAAAGGCTGCGCTCCTTTATATTTATAATTTCTTGGATGCAATTTTTCCTCCGGCGGGTTGAGAGAAATAATTTAGTACTTAGTATTAATATTGAAACCTAGATTGACTATTAGCCGTTGATCTAAACCCTAGTTCCCAGAAGAAAGGATATAAATAATAAACTCTAAAAAGAAATAGCTACCTAGGGTAAACTAATATCATCCGGCGGTAAAGAAAATAAGAGCTAGAGCCGAGAGGGATTGTATTGAGGTATTTCTGATTTTGTCTTTTTCTATGCTTTTTCGATTGACGTTGTCGCAAAGATCCATTTATTCTACGGATTTTGATTTCCGTTTTTGCATTCAAAAGAGGCCAACAGGGCAGGGCACATGTTGTGTTATGCTTTACAAGTTTCAATCTCTTTAACAATCATGGAATACCGAGTTGCATAAATGAGCAGCCACATGCTCACGATCACCATTGTATTCCACCTCATGCATATATATGTATTATGTTTATACGTATACAGATCACTTTATCAACAGGGTTTGTAATTGAAGCTGATAAATCACTTTTTCAGGTTACCCATTTTTTCTTGTTCTCTCGGCTGAGGAGCAAGAATGCCTTGTTCTTTTTGTAAAAAGAATACAGTTCACTTTTATAACGCCGTCTACGATGGACATTGTTATCACCTTGGATCTTTACAACACGAAGGAGTTGCAGTATGTAACCGTTGCTATGGGGAAGTACTTAAGATAGTGAACTTTATAAACAACGACCAACAGGAAAAATCCATATCCTATCCAGCAGATACCAATTGGGTAAGCATCAACTGTTTAAGGCTGTATATATACGAATATATGAACAAGTACACAAAAAATTATCTCTCGCACTTGTTCTTTTGCTATGCTGATACTTTTTATGTATGATGTTTGACAAATTATGTTTCTAACATGTTGACGGTTGGGTTTTCTTAGGGGGGAAGATGGGTTGAAGAGATGGAAGACAGAGAAGGTTTTCATCGTGACTTAGCTGACGCATTTAGTAAGGGAATTCCCTCAGATATTCAAGTGATGCCAAGCAGTGGCCCTTCTATAGGGTCTCATAGAATTTTGCTGGTTAGACCCTTTTTTCATCAATTTTAGATATACAGATTGTTTATTCCTAGAAACGGCGGACATGATGCTATTTATTTCTTCGTGTAAACATTGTAGGCAACAAGATCTGAAATATTGAAAAACATGCTAGAATCGGATTCGTGCGAGGCTGGACCAGAAGACTCTATCAATCTCCCAGAGTTCAATCATGAAGAACTTGACACCTTTTTGGAGTTTCTTTACCGTGGAGACTTGCCTACAGAAAAGTTTCAGAAACATTGTTGCTCCCTATTAAAAGCAGCCAGTAAGTATGAAATTTTGCATCTGCAAAATTTTTCCGTGCAACAGCTTGTTAAACTATTAAATTCAGCGAATGCACTCAAAATAGTAGAAATCTCGGATGTTGTCTCGAACGACACAATAAAAGTTGCTGCCTTGAAACTAATAGTACAACAGTACAAAGAAATAGTTCTCCCACCTAGTTTCGAGGAATTTACAAAAAAGAACCCACACCTGGCGGCGCAGATCACCAGGGTCGCTCTCACTTATTCCAGCGAGAAGAAAATATGAAATGAGATGCAAGATATGCTCAAGGGTAACTCGTTTTTAATTGCAGTTGACACAGTAGGTTTTGGAGTTGAAAATAGAACATGAAGTTTTGGTGTTGTTGACAAAGGTACTTTTTGTTGGAAAAATTACTGAATTATGCCCACAAAATAATCACAAAAAACAAATAAAACATTGTTATGGCTTTAGTCGCGGACTAGGTCGCTTTCTTTAAGACGTTTTGCGGCTCTGCCCAAGATTGTGCAAACAGTTCTTCAATGTCGCGTCGTCCCCAGGATAAAACAGCCGAGTTCAATCTCTTACACAATCATTCTTGCACGATGAGAGGATGTGAAACTTCTACACTTCATTCTTGCTCAGAAACACTTTTAGAAAAATCAAGGATGATCCCACACTTGTTTTTCTTTCTCACACAAATTCATTTTCTTTAAAACTCAAGAACATAAAAAAGAAAACACTCCATAATAAAAAAAAGGCTTCTAAAAACTCTTCTTATTCTTTTCATCAAAATCTGATTTTTAATAACCAAAGAAATAAATATAATCTTAAATGAAAAATATTATTAAGATGTTAATTAACATCATTAACTCATTCAATAAAAAATAGTTTTTGACATTAACCCAAAACAAATTTATTCTTTAAGATGAAGAATAATTTTCATATTAAAACCATTTTAATGAGACACTAATTTATTGGAAATAAATAATGTTTTTAAAACAAATATTCTCAACAATCCCCGACTTATATTTTTCAAAACATTGAGCAAGAGCGTACAGAGTTGTGCATAAGCAAAGGTGTCTCGCGACTTGAACCTTTACGTAGTGTTAATAGGCTCTCTTAAAATCTGACCATAGAGTGAACATAAGTCTTGAACTCTAGGAGATAAAAATATTGCTTAACACGCACGACTATACAAGTGTAAAGTCTAAACCCAGCACATTACGTCCTTGTGCTTGTATCCCAGTTTTAATGAATGATCTAGAGAACTGCTCATATTCTCATAGAAAGCGGCCACACTTTCACATTCATATAGGTGAGTTTATCAAGAGTACTCCTGAAAGTACCCCATTCTAAATAGAGATATAAACATCATTAAGAGTTTAAAAATTAAAAATCAAAATTAAACTCAACCTCTACTCGATTCAGGATATCATGCCGTGGGATTAATTCTTCAAAAGCATGATTCTCGCATCTCTATATCATATATGACTTGGTGTCCCATTTGAACCTATATTTTGGGATCTCACTCCATAGGTAAGGGTTACCCTTTTGAACCTACTTTTGAGATCTTGAGTTATAGGTTGGTAACCGCATCATAAATAACTCAATCTCAATGATGCTATCATCTATGACTTCGTCTAGTCCCTTTGAATGTATTTCTAGGTTGGGTATCCATCACAGATGACTCAATCTCAATGGGAATCAACCTCATCTCTAAGATGTATTCACATCTTCTTATCAATCCTTTCGTCAAAGGACTAATGAAAACTCTTTTCAGACACTATATAATCCATATTCTCATAAAATCAACTCTTATAGTTGTCGTTACTTTCTCAATTCATGCAATAGCCGTGGTACTATCACATTGGATTAATATGTCTGTTCCTCTATCTATTAGAGGATCGAATCGCTCCGTCCCTTAAAAGATTCAACTGAAAGGATGTCCAATCAGCTTCGCAATATCCTTAAAGGATTGCGGTAACCATTTAGATAGTGTATTTCTAGGTATAAGGTGTGTTTGAAACACCTCATAACTTTCTCAAAATTTATCAATTTTCCATACTAGGGTTGGTAAATATAAATATAAAACCCCCACTGCGAAGTAATATATTAAACCCCCACTACAAAAAATACTTATACATAGTCAATCACGTAGCAAAGAAATATACTGAGCTACCATACTCATGTCTAGTGCAATCAGACACAATTTCAAAAGCATTAGCACTAAACCAAATAAGTGAAAACTAATTTACAGTCAAACTATATATATTTCTATCTCTTTTAAAATTCCATTTTTATTGAAGTGAAATAGATCCAAAGAAAGAGAAAATTCATTTCAAGAAACATACACCATCTTCACTCAAGTCTTTCATGTCAAATAGTAAACTAAGCATGTTCTCAATTTTATTTTCATCCTATAAGCTAGAATAAAAATTCAACAAATCACCTATGCATACAAAACAAAGAGTATTGTGCATTTCACTTTCATCAATTCTGAAATCATTCGAATGAATCATAAATTATTTTAAAGTTGTTTTCAGAATATAAATGATAACTTATCTAACTTGTATGCTTTCTTTTATTGTAGAAACTGCACAGTTTTCCATGCTTGGTTTACATAGATTCTCATCTTTAACTTACACAAAAGTATATATTTCTACTTATGACTATAAAAAATCATACATCGTAGAAACAACATCAACAGAACAAGCATGTAAGTTAGTTTAGCGACATGAATGCAAGTGTCAACAATTTTCTGTTTGCTTGTCTAAAGATAATAGGTTCACGAATTTATTTTTCAAAAGATTAAAAAAAAATTAATGAACAAAGTTCCCTTTTATGAGAAGTTTCTTCCAAATTATAAGCAATAAAATATCCATGACCACATTTTAGTCTCACTATAAATATGCTTTTCTAGGATTGTTTATCTTCATTTTTCTAATTCCTTTATTTTAAATCAAAGCTGTTAAAAATATAGGGTAGGCTTCTCTTAAATATAGCCCATGCTTTTATTAACTATAGCCCTCTTGATTTTGGTCAGTGCAGTTTGACTATAATTTTTAGTTTGACCTTTCTCTGTTATTAACCATAACCCCTAAACCAGGTTTTCGGTTCACTGAGTTTGGTAAATCAGTAACTCAATGATCAGATATGTTGTTCTTGTTGTTGGTGCAACTGGCTTGCCATCGGTTCCATGGAAAACCAAATAAAGCTTTGTGTCACTTAATGTACAACACCTGTGTTACTATACTTCATTCAAATTTAAGATTCGTTTTGGATTGTTTCCCATATTCATCAACTAATATACTCCTAAGCTTATCTGATACCTCATAGTATAGTTCGTAGTTGTATCTTTGATTTTTTAAGTTAATCATTGATCATTCCATGATG
Organism: Papaver atlanticum; assembly: GCA_023531105.1. Classification (NCBI taxonomy): domain Eukaryota; kingdom Viridiplantae; phylum Streptophyta; class Magnoliopsida; order Ranunculales; family Papaveraceae; genus Papaver; species Papaver atlanticum. Next base: position 2,528,920 of record JAJJMB010016078.1, read on the forward strand.
ATGATTGATGACAGCTTCATCAACTTCTTAACATCTTTTCATGGGAAGACATGTTCATGTCATAGTTTGTCTTTGCCAGTTGTTAATGTCGCATTAATAACAATCTGACAGGGATTTGATGGAGTGATTCTTTAATTTTAAAAATCTGAAATATAAAATCTAGGGTTCATGGTTGGAGGAATAAGAAGAGGGAAAAACTACGATATATTTAGATCTCAAACTCAACTCGCCTATTAGTTATGAATCACTGCTAACTCAGCAGATATATTGTGGGTTATGATTTGGGCTATGGTTAACAAATTGAAAATAAATTATGGGTTATCAATAATATGGGTTATGGTTAATAAAAGCATGAGCTATATTTAAAAGAAGCCATAGGGTATGGAACCCCCACTATTTTTTGACTCAAACAAGAATTTCAAAACAATATCCAAAGATCCCAAAAATTGTGAAAAACTAATAAACCAATGATCTAAACCCAAAACGTTTTGCACAATATAGAGAAAAAATTCAAACAATTTTCTTGAAAGCAACATTGCCTAATTCACTACTCAAAAATCATATTTGATATCAAGACAAGTTACTCGAAGCATCTTTATAAAATTCTCAAATACTTTATTTCATCCAATATCATTGCAAGTTGCGTAAGATTTGAAAATGTACATGCTTTTATGAGTTAGGTAAGATTACATACATGTTACTCAAAAAATTCACCAAGTTTATAAGAAAATATAACATGCTCATATTCATCACTAACTCATTGATTTCTTAAAAGCATGACAAAAACTCATATTTCAAATATTCAAAATTCAAACATTTTATCCATAACCTATCATTTGTAGTATTGCAATGATCAAATTCAACAAATTTCTAATCTCAATCCTTTTAATAACAAGATAGGCGAAAACTAGAATTCTTTCTCATTTCGGAAGTATGAACATCTTTAACAAGATTGTTCTACCCAAAGTAAACTTTGAGATCGTACCAATACCGAAAATCCTAGTGATGTGAGTATATCTCAACACCACTTTCTTTCAAACGATTTGGTTCAACTTTTGAACCATAACCTATCAAAACAAACATGGTGTAAAACACCAATATATACCAACCTCTCACCGTATCCACAATTCACATTAACTTAGCTTGAAAAGCGTTGTTAATAACATTTGATATCCTTGCAATGTCGTGCAAGAATAGCAAATAACTTCATAATCAATATTATGTTCATTTCTTGGCGAGAGTTGATATTCACATTTGTTTTGACTAGGTTTCTAATTATTTCGGTTTTGGTTTCGTATCAAATTTTATCTCATAAGTTCCAAACTTATAAGAGTCATACATTTATTTTCATAAACAATAATTCTTAATATCTTGTTTCCCCAAAATTTATTCTAAGATTGAACAACCAATTTATTTTCAATCTAGAATGCAATTATTTGATCACTATAATAACTACAAGTAGTTTATCCAATATACCTCTTTTGCTTTGAAATCTCAATTGGTCATAAACCATTGTCCATTCTTTGCACACCAACAAAGAAATCAGCAAATCCATTGGTCCACGCATCGATTAGTCTACCACAATTTTTATTTCATTGGAAAATAAAAACTTGCTCAAGTAAGTGAATTTGTACCTGTCACAACCACTTACATGTGAGCATTTGAAACCAAAAATAAGTAATTTATGCACTTACATAATTACTTAAAAATCAATTAAAATATAGTACTCCAAGTTTCTCTTTAGTGTCAAACAAAGATTCAAAGTTATCTAGTTATAAAATCGTACATACATTTATAACTTTCTATTAAGCATATTATCAAACACATATGGTGCATTAGATTGATTTCTAACAATAATCTTCTTTTTCATTACCAAAACAAGAGTATAAATAAATAAAAATCCAAATAGATTTTTAATGTAATTTATTACATTTCTCCAATCTCAAGTATCATGTCTTATATTTTGAACAAACATGCACAACGATTTTAAAATTACCAAATCTCTCAAACTAAATATCTAAATAGGAAATTTCAAAATGGGTTTTGAAGATAAGTTCCTGATCTACAAGTTTCGTGTGACACACGGATTCAAATTTTCTACACGAAGGAAAAGCGAATTCAATCAAAATTAAATTTCTGCCCGTCAGAATGTTTTCAGATACATTGTGCAGTTTTCTAAAATACTTTAAAAATAATTATATGGCTCCAAAAATTCTGAAATTTTACAGGAATGATTCTCATGATATCTAATATACTCGGTTAAAATTTCAAGACCCAATTCGTTTTTGTTAAAGAGATGCACATAAAACTCTATAACATGTCAAAAACATTCGTGTATGTTCAACAACATTTTTCTATGCTAAAAATTCATGAAAATATATCAACCATTTTACAATCTTAGTCCATAACATAAAATTAACTCTAGGTATAAGGTTACCTAAAATCTCAAGCATCATTTTCAATCGTCAAAGAAAAATTATACCGATTATAGTTCTATAAAACGAAATAATACAATGATACTTATCGCGTTTCAGCAATCGTTTTCTTTTGATATCTGTGGCAGAACGAAACGTCTTACATTTTTTGGAACAATTACTAAATTATGCCTGCAAAATAATCACAAAAAACAAACAAAACATTGTTATGGCTGAGTCGCGGACTAGGTCGCTTTCTTTAAGATGTTTCATGGCTCTACCCAAGATTGTGCAAACAGTTCTTCAATGTCGCGTCGTCCCCAAGATAAAACAGCCGAGTTCAGTCTCTTACACAATCACTCTTGCACGATGAGAGGATGTGAAACTTCTACACTTCATTCTTGCTCAGAAACACTTTTAGAAAAATCAAGGATGATCGCACACTTGTTTTTCTTTCTCACACAAATTCATTTTCTTTAAAACTCAAGAACATAAAAAAAGAAAACTCTCCATAATAAAAAAGGCTTCTAAAAACTCTTCTTATTCTTTTCATCAAAATCTGATTTCTAATAACCAAAGAAATAAATATAATCTTAAATGAGAAACATTATTAAGATGTTAATTAACATCATTAACTCATTCAAGAAAAAACGGTTTTTGACATTAACTCAAAACAAATTTATTATTTAAGATGAAGAATAATTTTCATATTAAAACCATTTTAATGAGACACTAATTTATTGGAAATAAATAATGTTTTTAAAACATATATTCCCAACACTTTTAACATTTATCTTGATGCTGAAAATTCATTTTTTTGGAGCAGTAAACTTTAATACAAGTAGAATTCATGTTAAATGCAATTTTTTATTTATTTATTTTTGACTGTCAAAGGTAAGAATTATATCTATTGAAATGGCTTACAAACCCAGCAAAGACATGTAGCAACTTTTTTTTTTTTTGATCGGTCAAAAGGAAAAGACTCATTCAAAAAGTGGTTAATCAAAATACATACACCAAACGTTTCATTTCTTTTTTTTATTTTTTTAATAAATGAAGGCATTCAACAAGAGAAAATAAAAGCTTTTAAAACTATAAGAAAAAAAATTAATATCCTTAAAAATGGTATCTATCCTGGAGTCACCATCAAAATTACTAGTAGAAAATCTATTAATGAGACCTTGAGCATCACTTTCAACAATGATATGTATAAGATTTTGCTCCACTGCTTTTTTCAAAACTTCCCAGATAGCTCTAGCTTCAGCCTCTTCAGCATATTTGACTTCAAACACCATAGCAGCACAAAAAGAAGCTTTGCTGGTAAAGTCCCTCATAACATATCCTGATCCATTTTTCAAAGAAGAATCATCAAAGTTTCCACTGCTCCATAACGACCAAAGGATGGTAACAAAGAGACACTGAGACTCATCAGGAAATTTAAAATTAGGATCAACTACCCAGAACATCAACCAGTTGGTAAAAGCCAGAGTATTGACACACAGAGAGGATAAAAACCAAACACGACTAGCAAAGGGGCATAAGACCAAAGCATGCATGACATTTTCGTTAGGATGAAGACATCTAGCACAATCAACAACATTCATAAGCATTCTAGTATGAAGAATAGTTCTAGTTGGTATATCATTCCTAGCAGTTTTCCAGATAAAAGTTTAAATTCCATGGGGAACTCAGAGTTATCATATGCGCTTCCAAAGTTTGTTACAAGGGGAGGGTCTTACTCCTCTTATTCCCAAGTAGGCAGATTTAGAAGAAAACTTCCCATTCTTTGAAAGATCCCAAGCCGTCCTATCAGGAGTCCACAACTGGCTTAAGGGAATAGTGATGATCTTCTCAACAGAAGCACCATCAAAGTGGGTTTTTAGTCTACTAACTGGTGTGTTTTCAACTTTGTTGTAGTAGTGGTAAATAGGATTCGAACTCTAAGACTTGTGAAGATTCGAGTTTTTAAATTTAATAAAAATTATATACAAAAATATTAACAAAGTGGGCGAGAGGTACTAGGGCTTGGGATTCCACCAAATTCATTTCTTAAGGTTCAAATAATAATTCTTTTAACAATAATAGCTCAATAAAAATATAAAATAAAGTGACTCTTATTTTTTCCAAGATAGATTCTCAAAATATTAGATGTAAATGTTAAGCATGGGACATCAAATCACCTAAGCTAAGCATGACCCATCTAATTAAATGACAACTAATTAATTCAAATCATAATTTCAATTAAAATTAGTGCAAAAGTCATGAAAATAATTAAAAATAATTATCCAAGTGTGAAATAAGGCTTCCTCCATCGCCCCAGTGTTAGGGTTTAGCTCCTCATATTATAGACACTTTCAAAAGATTTTTTATTTGCTCAATAAGTGTTTACAATGGTGAAAATGGAGAAAATAGTGAAAAACGGGATTTTGTGACGCATGCAAATCGTCGCAAATGAACGATAGAAAGAAAGTGCTGCAGTCACTATTTCGAAATCGCTTGAAAGGTGTTGCAAACTGTCGAGTAAATGCGACAGTTTCCAATGACTTTCTTTGACGGATCTTTGTTCTTCGTGTTCTTGATGTTCATCAGCAGCAGCAGCAGCAGAACCCAAGTTTCTGCAACTCGTGATTTCTCGCTCCTGAGCTCTCCTCCGCTCCCCAAACTCTCGACACCCTTCTAAGTCTCCCAAGGACTCTATTTATACCAAAAACAGGCGTTGAATCTCCTCCATTAATTCCAAAATATTCACAATATCTTTTATTCATGGTACGGGAATAATCAAGATTTTCTTTCTCTGTTTAGCTCCTCCACGCGTTTTTAGAAGTCAAATCTCCTTATTTATATCCATTACGATCCAACACACTCCAAACTCGTGCATTACACGCATCGAACTCACTGTAATTCATGTTATCCCGTGAAAATGTGTGTAACTTTGTTTTGCTCCATGCGATGATTACAGCCAATTCTAATCCAAACAGACACCCATAACAGCTTTCTATGGTCATATCACGTCTACCCATTAAGTTTCAGGGATTGAATCTCACTAAATCACGTCCAAAAATCGATCGAAATTCTGCCAGAGAAGTAAGTTTATTTTCCCGCCAAAACACAAAATTCGAATTTTGTGAAGAAAGTCACCCCTTATCCATGGTCGCCCCTTATCCGTTGCTGGAGTCCGAATAACACATTCCCTTGGGGTGCCTTTAGTAATTTTTCTGAGGTGTTTTCAACACTTTTTTCGGGGTTCCTCCGGTGCATTTCTGGGGTTCCTTTAGTACTTTATCCTGGGGTGTAAAACACCACTTTTCGAGCCAATTTTGTCGCAAGAGCTTATTCCCTAGAAAAGACTAAAAACAACTTTATTAGAAATAAAATGAGTCCTAGATAATGTAGTTATGGGTGAAAATGCGTCACACTTACGTGCTTATCACTAACATCCCAAGTTTTATTAATAGGGTTAATAAAGTAAGAGACTTTAATATTAGGGTCAGGTGAAACAATAGGATTATGACTAGCAGAGCCAATACAAGGAATCCAGTTATCACACCAAGGATTAATAAACTCACCATCCCCCACAATCCAAGAGATACAAGGCTTAATAATTTCCTTAATAGCATGCAAGCACTTCCAAGTCCAGGAGCTAGTACTAGTGTTAGAGCATAGCTCGGTTGAACCCACCAAGCGTTGGTATGTCAAGTTAATTTGGTTGTCATATTTTAGTGAATCAAAACTCATCTAAGAGTTGTTTGATTATGTACTAGAGACAACTTCGTATAGGTTAGACTAGAAATTCTTGGATTATGAGATATACAAGTATTACTCGAAGACCTGAAGAACGCGAAGAAGTAACGAGCTACAACGACGACATCATCCTTACTCTTGAGGTTAGTAATATTGACTTGAACTGTTTCATTCCTAACGTATCTTTCAAGTCGTGCTATATTGAAAACACAACTGCGAAACTGTGAATGAATATTTTACTCTAGTAGTGAGACATGATCATATGATTATAGTATTAAGGAATTAGACTACAAAGTATAACGCTTATCTTTTGAACTTCGTAGATATGACATCAACATAATCATATGAATGCTATTGTGATTATGTGTATGGGTAAAGGTAAAGATTTCATCCTAGGAAACAATGTTTACATTTGTTTAAAGGAAGTACAATCATGAACTTGTTTTATGAATCGAAAGGGAAATCCCTAGGCTTATTGGTATTGTTATTCATTGCATATCTTTGGATTACCAATATGTGTGAGTTAGTAGAACCGATCATAACTTGTTATGCATCTTGGTGTAACTATTCACAATGCCTGACTTATGATTTGGTATGACTAGTTTTGTTTAATTAGTGTAACCGATCCTAAGTAATCACCTGAGATGGTATGATCGATATTTTTAATTGGTGTGACCGATCACAAAAGAGTTGTGTAATCAATCCTTGTAATTGGTGTAACCGGTCATAGTAATTGGTGTAACCGATCCTGGTAATTGGTGTAACCGATACTAGTGACTTGTGTAACCGATCACAAGCAATACCATGAGTATATGGTAACCGGTCCTGGCAGTTGGCGTAACCTATCCTGGTAACTGATGTAACCGGTCCTGGTAATTTGTGTGTCCGATCACAAGTAATCCATATTAAGGTATAACCGATCCTAGTGATTGGTAGAACCGATTGAACCCATGATTGTGATTTGATATTTGATCAATCACATAGTTGTCTTGGAATACAGATGAACCAATTCTAAACTTGTTTGGAAGTGTGGTATAATCGATTCCAAGATTGTAAATATGAAAGATGATTAGAAGACAAGTACGATGACGGTTATATCTAAAGCGAGAAAACTAATTGGCTATTTAGCATAGAAGTAAAAATTAGGCCAAAGTAACTTACGTATTGAAAAGATAGTCCACTTCATTGAACAAGAAAATAAGCAAAAACCCCAGTGGCAAAGAGAGAGTGTCGTTAAGCAAGACCATCGTAAAGTCATTCAAAAGTCCATATTTTGTGACTTGCTTTGCCGTAATCCATGACTCTCCTTAGAGTCAACTGGAGGAAAAACTAAAACATCAGCTCTCTGCAAAAAGAATGGAAATCACACTTACTAAAATCGTGCAACAGCCAATTGTTTGGTAGTGATTCTATTAGAATAGTCATGTCCTACACAAACTAGTAGTTCCTATAAAACTAGACATGCAAAACTAAGGAATGTTGAATTTCAAATTTAAAGTTAATCTACCTAAACACTGTTGACTTAGAATCTACACTTGTAAATATTCACTTCCCAGCCAAGACCTTTAACTTTAAGAGGAAGTAGAAAGCAAGTGACCACTTTCTTGTTTTTGTTTGATATTTGTTCAACAATCGGTTTGGTGCAGCCCATGACTTTCTCGATATTTTCATCATTAATATTAACATCAATCATCAAATTCTCGGGATTTTTTCCCCTCATAAAGCAGAGATAAGATATCATCCTCCTGAAGTATAACAAATTTGTTACCAAAATCCAAAAAGAGAAATGATTCTAGTTGATATGCCACAACTATAATATAGTAAATTCATATGCTTGTGGGTTGCAGTAGCTGGTAATAAACATGTCTAAGTAAAAGAAAAAGCTACCACATCTTTCTCCATCATATGTTTTCGTTATTTTCTCGACAAATATCATTGGTAACCTTGTGATGTTGATCTGTCCACGGAAGACTTAGATGTATATATTTTCTTTGCTTACTCTAATCAGACGTCGGAACTGGTGATACATGCACTGCATTAAATCAGGATGATCAAAATTTGCCTCATGGTGACGTGTTACCATATTTCTAGGATGTAATTACCACTGAACAAAATCTGTCAATTGGCACAAAATATTTCTCGAGGCCCAATTTGCTTTCTGGCCCAAAATTTTCTTGTGCCATTTTGAATGAATATGAATAAAAATTTAAGAAAAAGTAATAATTTCTTCGATTATTTCTATGCACAGTTGTGCTGTGCGTGGAGTCTGTGAACTCAACTAATGGAGTAGTTCCTATGGGTGTTGCAAATCAATAGATTTGTCAGTTTTGCACCCATTATGGAACTGGCAAACAAGTAAACTGGCCTGGCTAAATTTACCACTTAACCAGGCTAGGTCAAGTTCCTACTGAACGGTCAAGTCTCGACAGCTTGGTCAAATACACCGAACGGGCTAGTTTAGATCGCTACCGGTGTAATGTTGATCGCTTATTAGTTGTTTAGTTTTTATTTATTTTTTTTTATCTCCTACTGTTTAGTTATTATAACAAATTTTTATTATAAGAGGGTCCCACAAAATATTTTATAATCCCTAAAATTTAATAAAGATCACACCAAACACAAACAACTAAACTTTTTTATTGAGTAAGGGTCCCATAAAACACAATATAATATACTCTTTGATAAAATTTGCAAGTTTTAACATAGTGGGGAAACTAGTTTGCCATGCCACCTCCCATAAGAACCGGACTAAGAAGGCTCATTTGAATTATATTGGAAAAAAAAAAGAGAAGCCCCATTAAATTCTCAGCGCAACAATAAAGTCTTTGAACAACTAGTGAACCACGAATTCACACGAATCTTTCTTCTTTGTCATTCGTTTTTCCTTTCACTGGAATTGGAGCCGTTATAAATTTTAGTACACGCTATGATTTGATCAATAGTCAAAACTCGGAGGCTCCATTTTGGCGGTTCTCGTGGTCATGGCCGGCCTCCAACTTTGTTCTGCGGTATGTGCGCATAATTTGCGAACTAGAAGTAGTTCTAGTTTTATGTTTGTTGGTAATTGTTTGTGAGAATGTTTAGCGGCCAATCATCTTAAGCATTGGCGGACTGGGATTTGTGGGTCCGTGATCGTGAACGGATCAGCTCCGATTGAGCAGGGCAAGACGATCTGGATCAACTTTCTAGTCCCAAGCTTTCATAATTTGCGAACTTTATAGTGTTAGAATATGGGCATCCAATTCAAAACCAATTGGCAATGAGTGGAGAGACCCTAAGAGATTATAAACCGCAGGATCTTAGATTGCTCAGATAATATGGGACTAATAATCTCAACACGCCCCTTCACGTGTAGCCTCGTTGGGTCTAACACGTGGACAATTAAATCGGGTGACGCGGAGTAAAGGCGCGATCAAATGATTCGTCGCAAATAGCCTGCTCTGATACCATGTTAGAATATGGGCATCCAACTCAAAACCAATTGACAATGAGTGGAGAGGCCCTAAGAAATTATAAACCGCAGGATCTTAGATTGCTCAGACAATATGAGACTAATAATCTCAACATATAGTACACAGGTTTCAGAGATCGGGAGTAATGATCCTGATCGTGATCCAATCCGGCATGTTTGAGAGGCCGTAATTAGATACAATAGCTCGAAAGTCGATTATTTGTTTCCTAATTATTATTATTTTCTCTTTTGAAAGTGTTTTTTGATCAGGCAAGGGGACATAAAATTCACTCGGTCATCCAGTTAGTCACGTCCGAACAATCGGCGTTTCCAGCTTACACCACAATCTCCACCGATTCTAATATTGCGACTGAACTTGGAACCGTTTCCGGTGGAGAGATACTTGAAAGGGTTGTCAGGGTAGTGAAGAAGGAATTGTGTCTACCTAACAAGGCTGTCGTCAATGGCGAAACAAAACTATACGCAAATCTTGGACTTTCTGAGTTCTCAGCGGTACAAAATCTTTGGTAGAAAAAGTCATTTTGAATATGTTAACTTTTGCTTTTTCTCTTGCTTACATTTCTTTCTCAAGCTTATATTTAGATGTGTTGTAAAAACATGTCCAGTCCATCTCAGTTGACTACCGCTGTTATATGCAGAAGAAAGTACAAAGTACAGACAAGTAAAACTTCACTTTTTACAAATTTATGACAAAAGCAATGTGACAGCGCAGAAGTAAAAGTGCAAATTGTTCAATCCAACTAAAAATTCAGAGTGAAATGGAGTTTTACTGAATGTAAGTACCTTGGTTCCCCCTTTTTTACTGAATTATTTTTACTAACAAGTCAAAAATCAAGGCCTTCTATCCTGTTATGATCAAGCGTGTTAGATCCATTATGGCCAACCACCATATGAGCACAGTTAAAATGCCAAAAGCCACTATTGAGGAGATAAACAAAATCCAGAGAGACTTCTTACTGGGGTAGGAGGATGAAAAAAGTAAGGGAGTCTTTCTAAATGCTTGGACTTTTTTTTGCAAATCCAAAGAAGAAAGGTGTCTCAAATTTGTGAACCTAGAAAAATTCCGACAATGCTATAATCACTAGGGGTGTGAATGGATACCCGATTACTCGAAATCAGTAGATTCGGGTTTGGTTCCAAGTACTAAAATGAGACTCATTAGCAATGTAGTCCAATCGGGTAGTACCCATCGGGTATAGAATAATTATTTAACTTTTTATTAGTTTTTTTGCCAAAATCTAAAACATTTATCTGGCTTTAACTTTGATTTTCTAGAGTTTTTCTTAAATTTAATGTTTATTTAGGCCATTTATGAAAGATAACTAAAATTGTTTATTAAAATAAAAAATGGGAGAATATTCTGTTTAATAAAAAAAATGTTATAAACGACAGTTTATTATATAGATGTTCACTTTAGTGGAACCTTATTACGTGGGTATCAAGTATGTAAACTCTATAAATAGAGTCCTAAACCTTTGTATTCTACACACATCTAATAAGAATTTCTCTCTTTCTCCCCTTTACTTTGCGTCTTCTTTTCCCTTTCTCTATTTCACAATACGTTATCATGTACGTTGCTCTATTCATTGAGCGATAAAGAATTTTCTTTTGTAAACCCTATCTTCTTTTAAGTTTCTTTTGATTATTATTATTTTCTTAAAAGCCTTTCATGTTTATTGTTAAGGGAAACATATTGATATTGAATATATGTTCGGGATTGATCTTTATTTTCACTTTTATTTTGATTTTAGCAATCGAACTTTAAGTCCATGAGTAATACATACTAACATCTATTTTGTCTCTTTTGCTTGTGTATACAGGTGATCGATCACTTTGTAGTAGTAGGTCACCACGTGGTGGAGATAAAATACTTGGTACTGGCGACATAATCACATGCAAGGCTTTGCCCTGCTACGCCACCAAGCTTCAAGGGTTCTCCCTTCGGTATCCATAATATATTTATTTTTTTTCAATAATTTATTTTAATTATTGATTTTAATTTTATTATGGACGTATATTTGATTTTAAATACGTTCTTCTTTCTTCTCTAATCTTTTATCATAGAGAAAGAAAAAAGTAAAATCCGTTAAAAGACGGTTTACTGTTTTTATTCCCCTAATAAAACCGTAATGGCATTATTCCAGATTTGATTACCTTTTTGGTTGTTGGAGTATGATTTTTTTTTCTTCTCTAAATATTTTTCGTACAAAAAAAAAAGAAAAATATCAAAAGATGCTTTACAGTTTCTATACCTTTAATGAAACTACTGTAATCACCAAAAAATGGTGTTATCGCGACTTGATTACCTTTATGGTAACTAACCACATGCATGGTTCGTAAACCTCCGGCCAATTAAGTTTGGTATCTTTGTCTTTTAGACAAGGATCATGTGATTTACATATGGTTTAAAACCATCTGTCAACCTCAAAGTAGGTTTCCTAAGCGATAATTAAAACGACAATATTTTTATTTTGTCGATACGAGTTTGATAAATCATAAAAACCAATTTCTGTGAATTTTCTCACTTGTTTCTATAAGATAAGAAAAAATATATTGGCATATTTTCTACAATTTTGCCAATAATGGTTTGATTTTCCTTATTCTGGAAGATTGATCGTTTCAAACAAATTTTTATGATCAAATATGTATGGTTTTATATAATAATAAACCATTGTTTTCCATTTTCATTTACATGAAACCATTCATCAACTAGAAAAAGTGGAAAACCATTCATCAACTAGAAAGAGTGGATTTTATCTCTTCAAAGAAAAATAACGATAATGATTTCTTTATATTTTTAAAAAGAAACATATAATTCAGTCAGAATTTATTTCATCTAATATCGATCCCTAAATGATGAATTATCATTATTATGGTATGGGCCAATCGTTAAATACCGATGAACGAGAATTTGCTACATTTTTTAAAGATATTGAGCAATTTTTTTTTATCGGTAATAATCTCCAAAATTTGGAATTGTTCCACTTATAGTTGGATTACGTTCGGACACTAAAGATCAATGGGTGCGCACCCGGCATGTTAACCAATATTATTAGTCCTTGTAGTGACTATATTGATCTTAATTTAAATTTTTTTGATAAAGGAAGTCCATAATTTTATTCCAAAAAACTTAATTTCTTTTGGAGATTTATTTGCGTATTCTATATGTTTTTGGCTACTACCATGGTAAATGTATAATGAATTTTGAATAGTCGATATATGTGGTATATAAAAACCAAAAATTATTATGAGTATATGTCTTCGAATTAATCGGATAATACTTTACGAAACTTGTTTTCGTTTTATGAGATGAAAATATTTTTGCCATAGTCAGGGGGAGACTATACACTACCAGCAAAAATTGGTGTTAATTAACTTCAATGTTATATCAGTTTCTCTCCTATCATGACCAAATCGAAAAAGGCTTCTATTAACTAGGCGTAAAATATCTCATTTACTTTTATATAAGCGTTTGCTTCTTTAAGAGGAAAATCCAGTCACATGAAATAAGTAGTGTTCCATGAGAGTCTACTGGTAGTGCTCCAATTGAGTGTACCAAAACACCATTCACATTCTCAAAATTAATATCATCCCTTGATGATGATGAGATCATAAAGCCCGTGGGCGCTGGTACCAGTAAATTTTGAATTTTCCAAAATATGCATATACTTGAGAATTGTGTGGGATCGTGATAAACAAAAATGATTGTCGAATATTCATTTAAAGTAGCTACTGAAATAAATGATGGTGGTTTTGAACCCCCTCTGCAGAGGAATATCGACATATGTGATTGGTTGGCATATAATCCAAATTCTGTTGGATTACTTTCTCGATTGACGCAATTTTGGATCCAAAACTTAACACCTTAAAAATGGCAAGCCTATTAATTACATGTTGGTGTAGTCATATTGTGTCGTTATACGAGAAATGTATTCGTTGTAAAAACGATTTGAGGGCTTTATTTTTTATTAGACCCTGTGATTGGTTCAATAATTGCTCTCCTTATATAATTGGCATGGTAGTCCTTGAAGGACTCGTATATGGTCAGAGAACATTTTCGAATTTGTAATCCTTAGAGGATTCAAATTACATTAACACGGCCACTTGACTCGACTATGTCAGGTTTAACAATCTTTTATGTGTTTTTAGAAATTTGGTACAAAACCAAAACTCCGGATTAATTAGTTGATGAATTCAACGTTACAGATCTCTTAAGGAGTCCTTAAAAACACAAAAATCCATGCTTTGACAGCATAATTATTTTTCTTAAATCTGCAGTTTAAATATTATGCTTGCATAAAACTTGTCTATCTAATATAGACTAGAGTTATGATGCTTATTTTTTTTAAATACTCTTGAGTTAATTAGCATCCATATTTACGTTAAAAGTTGTACTCTTTTCCCTTCGCTACAGGTTTTGTCCCATGTGGTTTTCCTGACAAGGTTTTAACGGGGCAACATCTTATTGACGTTTAATTTTCTTTCAAAATGTTGATATTTGTGCTCTTTTTCCTTCGTCCAATTTTTTTTTTTTACTAGCAAGGTTTTAGTGAGGCAATAGTTCAACATGGTGGTCATCCAAAGGGGAGTTGCATCAAATTACGATTATTTGGTGGATTTCCACCGTTAACTAGGTCATTTTGTCAGACCACATCAACATAACCATCTCCTATGACTTTGGATATCTTTCTAATCCATATAAGGTATGATCACAAAATTTGTTCACCTATGCAACTGTAACTACATATTGCCACTTTTTTGAAGAAATTACATCAACTACTTATGCAAATCATCTTCGAGAAGCTAGCAATCCAAGAAGCAAGTCCCCGATGTATTTAACGAAGCATGAAGACTTTAAAACACTACCATTAGAAGACTAACACAAAAGAAGACTTCATCAACTGACAGATTTCTCATGAAAGCATTGCTATCTCTATCATTCAAGAAATTTGTTTATTGAAATTGGGAAATGTCAACTCAAAGATTTGCAAGCTAAGATTTAACTGAAGTACTTATCAGGAGGAGCATCATAGTAAAAGATCTTTTACTGGACTATCACGTTGTACTCTTTTTCCTTCATTAAGGTTTTGTCTCACTGGGTTTTTCCTTGTCAAGGTTTTAATGAGGCAACATATACATGTCAACCTCTATTCTAAGTTTTTTATAATGGTACTCTTTTTCCTTCGATCAGGTTTTGTCCCTTCGGATTTTCCTGATAAGGTTTTAACGAGGCAGTTAGCTTAGATTCAGTGGTCATCTAGGGGGAGTGTTATAAAAGACAGTTTATTATATAGATGCCCACTTTAGTGAAACCCTATTACTTGGGCACCAAGTATGTAAACTGTATAAATAGATTCATAAACTTTTGTATTCTACACACATTTAATAAGAATTTCTCTCTTTCTCCCCCTTTACTTTGTGTCTTCTTTTCCCTTTCTCTATTTCACAATAAAAAATAATTTGTTTCTTAGTACCAAATAGGTACCCGAACTCGATGGGTATCCGATCTTTTTATTAGGTGTGGTTGCAGGTCCATTAATTTGGGAACCATACTCGTAGATTAAGACACGGATCCGAATAAAATAGTCGGCTATGGTTCTGGACAATATACTACCCGTACATGATAGACCCGTTGATACCTCTAATTATCACCACTATGGGGTGGAGAATGATGCAACATTATGATTATCTGGTCTTAGGTAATGCATGCTAAATAATAAAGACATAATACACGTCTCTATTATCCTAAAAACCCATTTATTCATGGGTATGGAAAGGGATCCTCTCTATTTGATAATATTTAAAATAATATGTAGTACATTATTCGACTGGTAAACCGATCTCTCCTCTCCTTACCCATAACCGTTTTTTCCAAAAAAAAACTCTCTGCAAACAAATCTTCCTAAATCTTTGATTCTCCAAAATTGTACTCCAAATCTGTTGGATATTATCTGAATTATTCAAATTTCCAATCAGATTTGGATACAAAATAAATATTTTTATTAGTAGTTGTATTAAATAAAACATCGCTATTCTATGCGATTTTTAGGTTTTTCCAGTTTCAATTTCATTATTGCTCCCATGGTTTTCTCAAACCCATCAGAGATTTCTCATAGCCTTATAGGCCTTTCAGACGATTGTTACAATTGTTTTAAGTACATCAAGGATGATTTCTTCAGGCATGACGTGATTCTACATTCTCTTGAAGATCCATGGCTACCGGATTTGATTGTGATAATGGTGTTTTGTGCTTATTACTCCCTTATGGGACAATTCCATCTTAATGAAGAAGACAATGATGAAGAAACAAATTCTTCAAATCCAAATGGCCGAATTTTAATTCAAATGCCATCCATCAAGTATCATCAATTTTTGTTTTGAAATTCATGTATTTAGTACATTTGTATTACAATTTAGTTACTATTGTGATACAAAAAGTCTGTATTTTATTATGTTTTTCAATGATGTATCTTAACATGATGTATACGATATTTCTATATCAATGAAATTGAGAGGATCACCTCTTTCCTTCAAAAAAATAAATATAATATGTAGGTGGGAGATGGGAGGGTGACAAAATCTACATTTGGACAGACAACCGGATATCCGACAAAACCACCTAATAACATCTCTAACTTATCTTTTTATGTTATGTCCTCTGGTGAACCAGTTTTGGAAATATTTTCAAATCAGCCCTACTTTAGTATATGGTCGGTTTGTTGATTTCGATGGTTGTCTTACCTCATAGGAAAAAAGAACATAGACAATTGACATCTATATAGGGATGAACTTTCTGTTATAGTCTCGTGGTATATTTGGAAGGAAAGGTGTTGTTTTCAACAAAACCATTGCCCGGCTAGCTAAAGTGCCATGAAAAAAATTCATTCATCTTGTCAACACTAACCTAGTAGCATAGGCTAGGAAAAAGGATAATCATACACGCTATTCTCACGAGGAGGTAAAAAAACTAGAACGTTAAATTCATACTTCAATGGATACTATCCCAAATATTCAACCTAAAAATTGATACGGCATTACTATATATAACTATGTGTTTAATAGCTATATATATATATATATATGGTATTGGACTAATATTAACTGACTTTACAGGATAATGCAGAGGAGCCAAGGGATTTGGGCATCTACAAGGAACATCTTAACCAGGAGGCTGAGTTGGGAAGCAGGATGTAATTTAAATCAGATTCTTACCAAACAATAAAGCTGGTCAGATTTTTTTTTTTTTTTTTTTTGATAAATCTCATAAAATTTAATTAATGATAAAATAGAGATTACATGGACTTCAAGAACATCAAGATCAAAGGTCGAAATACAATTAAAAGGCACTAACAAAGAGTAATTCATGAAAAGAAGTAACGAACTACCAACAAGAGTACCAAACAATCCGAAGATTGAAAGATGGTTTTGGTATTATAATCCAACAATTTTGGTAGGGTTTTTCTTCTTGAAAAAGAGATCTTCTCATAAAAATATGAGAGTAATATGCCCAAAGTCTTGAATTTTTATCACCACTCTTGAACTTCCACCCAAAATCTCCATTGAAATCACAAACAAACGTCATGAGAGCGTCAAGAGAATCTTCGTAGAGGATAAGACATAAACAAAAAGGGGAAAACACCCACAAGAACACAAATAAAAATCTCCTAAAAGCAATGGATATTGAAGAAAAAAAACTTAAACAAATCTAACCTCAACTATTAACTATCTAAGAAAGCAAGAAAACACGGAAAGAAACCTGCTCAGATCTAGCCCAAAATGGACTAGATCTGAGCAATAAGCTTTGATGGTGGTGAGTTTTTTTTTTTTAAAGGTTTTGAGAAGGAGCTAAAAAGAAGAGATAAACTTTGATCTAGAAAACTGGTTTGGAGATGTCCTGCTAGATAGTTGTAGGATTTTACCAAAATCTTATCTCACATGCTCCGTAAATCGGGCAAAAATTGAGTCAATACAGTTTCTTTCCGATTCAAAATTTTACAATCTTTGTGGCCAGATCTTTTTTTGATTTATGTTTGAATACTCCTATTTTTCTCTGGTCTGTGGATTCCCCATCTTTTTCCATCAACAATATATTTTTTACATATTTTGAAGCTATATGAAGACTTGGGTATGAGCTAAGCAGATCTTGTTACCTGGTTATTGAGCTTCCGTTGCTAGTATTGAGAGAAAATCAAGGTATGTATGATCCTTTCCTATCAATTTTATGCTAACAATTTTCGATTTTGCAGGATTGTCATCGTCGGTTCCTTCTATTGTCACTCTTGGAGCTTTCAATTTTTATCGTCCTTTTTCAATCACCCCTACCCAAATCCAAATCTCATCTATATAATCTTTGTACTTCATCCATCTTATTTTACCATCATCAATTTCATGATGCCCTTCCTAGATACAAGAATTCATAGTAGTCTCCGTTTAGTTCTCTATCCGTTCAAATGTGCCATAAAGTTGTATTGGTGGTTAGTAAGTCTACTAATTTATGAGTTATGCGATACCAAACAAAATATGTGGTACAACTTGTGATATTTCAATTATAAAGATAAACAATATAATGCGGAAAAAGAAATAACACAGACACCATAAGTTTTGTTAACGAGGAAACCGCAAATGCAGAAAACCCCCGGGACCTAGCCAGATTGAATACCAAACTGTATTAAGCCGCTACAGACACTATCCTACTACCAATTAACTTCGGATTGGAATGTAGTTGAGCCCTAAAAGGTATCCCACCGATTTAGGTACAGTCGCGCTCCTTACGCCTCTTGAATCCCAGCAAGACTGCGCGCAATTGATTCCCTTAGATGACGTCACACCAACTAAGAGTTTCTTCAACTCAATTGAAGACTTTAAACCAAATCTACCTCCCACAGATTAATCCTATAAATTGATTTCCTGATTACGATCGAAACGCATGATCAAAATCAAACGTATGATCAAGGTGATGGAAATCGATAACAATTTGACAAAAGTATAGCTATCCTCTAAATACGGAATTATGCAACCCGAAGTGCAGCCTAGATTATTATTACCTCACAAGCATAAAACTTGTGGAATCAACAAAGTCTGATACGAAGGGACCTTTGATGATTAATATCTATCTTGATCTTTAGAGCAAGCTCTACAAATAATCAAGATCAGGATACTCGAGTTATCAAGGAAAGATAACTGCACCTGGCTTCACGAACCCCAATGAAGTATTTATAGTCGCAAAATCCTAAAAAGGTTTCTGGAGAGGACGACTCTCGATACAACTAGGACACACCAAAAAGTAGTGTCAGGATTCAAAGATCCCAGTTGGTTGGAGTTCCCCTTTTATAGACATTCAAAGCATAAGTTTCTTTAGATTTAAGCTAAGATAGCTTTGGAACCAAGCAAACAATATCCACCATTAGATGAATCTTTGAATCTTATTTACATAAACAAGATATACATTCAGGTTAGGTGAAACTGTAATGACCCGTCCCTCCACCGATATTGTCCCCACTTAGCCACTACGGTCATCCGGCAGTGTGGGTTTTTTAACGGGCATCGCTGCGGTAATCCAGCAGAAACTTCCCGGATGGTCACCCATCCCTGGATTACTCCCTCCCGAGCACGCTTAACTGCAGAGTTTTCTGCCAACTCTGGAGCCAATTGTGCTGAAAAGGCCTCGGTGTTAGGAAAGGACAAATCATTACTTATATTCCATTCAGCCAACCACTGCCGAATATCGGGGTATTACAATACCACCACCTTAAATTGGAGCCGTCCTCGTCTCCAGAATATATTCCCAAGCCCAAATCTCCGACGTTCCCTGCCCCTTATGAGAAGCACCTGGACCAACCCCATCTAGCGTACCTTCCCACCCTCGGCAGGTGACCCATCGTCATCTCTGATTCTATTTGTAATGACCCGTCCCTCCACTGATATTGTCCCCACATAGCCACTGCGGTCATCCGGAAGTGTGGGTTTTCAACGGGCATCGCTGCGGTAATCCAGCAGAAACTTCCCGGATGGTCACCCATTCCTAGATTACTCCCGCCGAGCACGTTTAACTGCAGTGTTTTCTGCTAACTCTGGAGCCAATTGTGCTGAAAAGGCCTTGGTGTTAGGAAAGGACAAATCATTACTTATATTCCATTCGGCCAACCACTGCCGAATATCGGGGTATTATAGAGACCGTAACCGAACCGTCTACAAAGACTATGTTCAACATGGTTAGCCGAAACTAGCTGGTTTGAACTTAAAAGCTTAATCTTCATTTTCATGAACACATAAGACAATAACTCTGAGTCACAAACATGTGATTAATTAAGTATAGTGTTTAGAGAGAATTGATCAAATATTAATTATCTCGAAGGAATAAGTTAAACACACTTGAAAATATAATCGACATGATTAGTAGATGCACAAGTACAAATACATAGTAGTTCGTGAGTCGGTTCAGTCATAGTTCGCATACCGGTTTGGAAACTTTAAATCAAAACCGAGTTCCTGAGTTCACAGAACTTTTTAGGTTTGCGTACCAGTTTTCAAACTTTCCACCAAACCTAAGTTCCGGAGTTCATAGAACTTTTAAGGTTTGCGTACTGATTTGGAAACTCAAAGATTTTCGCTGGTTCCGGAGTTCACAAAACCGAATCGGTTTGCATACCAGTTTGGAAACGCTACCGAGTTCAAGAACATAAAATTGTTTAAGTTTGCGTACCGGTTTGGATACTCACCCCCGGTTCCGTAACCACAGTTCAAGAATGGTTTCCGTAACCATCGTTTGTTTATATTATAATGAATATTTATGATTGATTGATAGATTGTTTAGGTGGCCAACTAAATTGATTTGTTGATTTAATCTGTTGCTAGTATTGAGTTAGGAGATAAGTAATCGTCGAATAACTTTTACACAAGTAGAGAACACAAAACCTTACAGAGGGATTATGTGGAGCGATTGTGTGTATAAACAACACTATAAAGTGGACCTTGAGCTAAGAGTCTAACTACTAGGATCAACCTATAAATTCACAAAAGATAAAGCATTCGATCAAATTACACCTTGAGTGAGCTACTACTAGGTGGTTTAGATGAATAGAATCTGGTATTGGAGAGCTTCTGTACTCAGTGATAAAAGGAATTTAGGGAACAACACTGAGCTAGCTGTTATTCCACGGTTAGTGATAATATATGATTAACGACGGGTATGCAATTATAATAACTCATTGACGGTTTATTAACGAAGAAGGATTCCTCGATCATATCTCTCTTTATTGATTACAATTCAACTTTATTTGCTTTGATTATTTATTTTGTTTAAAATCTAAAACAAACCCCCCCCCCCCTGTAACACTTTGACAACTAAAACTCACTGCTCTTCGCGGGAACGTTCCTTACTTCCATTATATTACCACTTAATTGTGTGGAAATAATATTATTAATTTGATTGCACTTACGACAGCCATCAAATTTTGGCTCCGCAGCCGGGGAGCAGTAGGTAGCTTTAGTTGTTATTTTTATTAGTTTTATTCTTGTTTTTAGATTTAATTTTTAATTTTTAATTTTTGTTTTCTAGATTTGTGGTTTCAGGTTGTTAGACCATAGCTCGGTTGAACTCACCAAGCGTTGGTATGTCAAGTTTGGTTGTCATATTTTAGTGGACCAAAACTCATTTAAAGAATCGCTTGATTATTTACTAGAGTCAACTTCGTATAGGTTAGCTAGAAAGTTATTAGGATATGAGACATACAAGTATTACTCGAAGACTTAAAGAATGTGAAGAAGTAAAGAACTACAACGATGACATCATCATTCCTCTTGAGGTTAGTAATATTTTGACTTGAACTGTTTCATTCCTAACGTATCTTTCAATTCGTGCTATATTGAAAACATAACCGCGAAGCTGTTAATGATTATACTTTAGTTAGACGTAATATTAAGGAATTATAATAATGTTGATGGTGGTTTTCGGTTCAGGGTCAAAATTGTGAAACCCTGTATTTAATGTGCTGTCATCCTGCAAAGGAACGAAAGCCATCTGAAAGTGATGAGTGCAAAAACCTCTTTGCTCACGGATGTATTGAGCAATTCAATATATTTGGACATATATATAAAAATTCACTCAGAATGGTGCATACAATAACGGTCCCAAATATTCTGTGAATTTTATTCCCCACGGGCATTATTCACTAATGCATTGACCTGCATGGTATTTTCCTATGCTATGTTCCCAAGCTGAACTTTTAATGTTGGCATGACATGACGATTAATGTTCACTCGCAGCAGAGTAGCACGAATCTCCCGAAGTGTCAATATTGAAACCTGCATGAAAACACTCGCGTAGGCTACACCACTCTATGATAAAGAGATCAGTGTGTTTACACACTTTTTAATTAAAAGTTAGCGCGATCGAACGCGTTTAAATTCCTTAAAGAAAATCTAGACTGTCCATGTCAGTCTTAAAAAACGATCACGGCCACACGATTTGGCCACGAAATTCAACAAGCCTAGCCTACTCCTAGCGGAACTAGGCGATCATCATGATAAACACCGACGGGCCCACTAACATCCCGACCGTTCGAAATCCCTTTAGCTCATCCGCTACACCCTCAAACGCTAGCCAGAATATGGGTGATCGCATTGTTAAAAAAGAAAGCTCAAACGAGCTAGACCGACCATGACGGTCTTAAAATCATCACATCCGTCCAACTAGCCAGCCAAGTTGGATGACTTAGATTGAGTTTTGGGCAATCAAAAAGGCGCCAACGTGATCACCGGCCACCCAACTCAATCCCTGGTCGATCGACCTGCCCACGGCACACTAAGAGTGCATGGAATCGCTTGCTCAAAGAAGGATGAACGCATTTTTTTGGAAACCCTAACTTGCGTTGCGACAACACGCTACTATCGCAAATCGATCACAACCATCCATTTTCTCCGGCCAAACCGAGTGGCCTAGATTCAATTTCAGGCAGCACCGAAGATATCAGCGTGCTCGCTGGCAACCAACCTTTGCACATGGCCGACCGTCCTGCTAAAACTAGCGCCCAGCGCTTTCAATCGATCAGTTAAAATAGGGTTGGCCACACGGCTTCTAAACCCTGATTTAAATCAACGGCTGTAGGAAACTGCCGCAAATCATCTCGTCCATCCAACTTCGCTAGCCTAGTCGGATGGTTTAGATTTATTTTCAGGAGGCCAACAGGGTAACGCTGTGATCATCGTCCACCCCTCCTCCACAGGGAGCGATCGACCAAATGGTAGCTCACCCATAGGGTTCTCAAACGATCACCCAAAGGTGGCCGGTCATGCTACTTTTTTAAGACGTTCAAATCGCGACCAATTTAAACAAGCTCTAAAACAACGATGCTTCCTGCACATCGATTTTTTCAGCTGCTTGTTTAAAAGCGATGCTTTATATACATCGATTATAAGCGATGTTTTATAAATATTGATTTCACAAATAATTTATTATTTAACCTAAAAGCACTATGTGCTACTTTTAGCGGCGAGTCTCATGACTTCACCCATTTACTCGAGACATCAAACATGTCACAAACTTGGGGATGCTCACTGGGGTATTGGTCTGGCAGTTTACAGTGTGCGGCGTGCAACGCTCCCATTACGAGAAAGTGTCAGGAGAGGACGGACGGTTAATAGCAATGGGAATAGTGGGGTGAAAGTGTGACCAAGTTTTCCATCGTAATCGAAACGTGGTGATCACCACTTTTTACACAACCCACTTCTTCACTACTTAACTGCTTCCACTTCCTACGAGATCATAGGTGTGCTCAATGACTTGTATAAATAGGATTTCAACCTATTTCAACACAGAACACAAGTGTTATCAACACAAGTATCCAGAAAACACCAAGAACTGATAGCTTACGTTCTGCAAGCCAGTTTCACATTCTGATACAAGTCATAAAACAGCCACACCTT
Organism: Papaver atlanticum; assembly: GCA_023531105.1. NCBI lineage: Eukaryota > Viridiplantae > Streptophyta > Magnoliopsida > Ranunculales > Papaveraceae > Papaver > Papaver atlanticum. The sequence goes on from JAJJMB010016078.1 coordinate 2,552,470, forward strand.
CATAAGTCAACATTCTGATCTCAAACACCTTCTTTGCTTCCCTCCCTAAGACCAACCCTTCTCCATCACTTTATGACCGAAGCAAGACTGGAACACCCATTTTTTTGTTTAGGCCAGGATTGTACAGATTGATCTCTCGAATCTAAAGCACTCCCGTGCAGTGCTTTTGTTTAGGGTTTGAATTCGTTTCTCATCAACACACCCAAATTTACCAAAATTAGCAGAATCAGTTTTTACCCCAAAACAACTGGCGACTACAGTGGGAGATTAATCTCTCGGTTGCGAAATCAATCTCAATTTTCATTTCAATCTTCCCAATTTCATAATGGTGGATCTTAGGTCGGGATCAGCAACAAACCCCAATGTCACTGGCGCTGAAAACATCCCTGGAGTCAACATTCTTTCCAGTGACACCAACGTACCGCCTACCAGCACAATCAACTTATCTTTTGGCACTACATCCTCTACCACCAACACCAGCGGCGCAGGAAACATCCCCTCCGGTGTGACACCTCCTATCACCAGGCTAGAGCCGCTGCTATTATTCCCAATGTTTCTTGGGGCGTAACACCTCCAGTTGTTGCCAGAGCTACTGCCATTCCTCCATCAGGACGAGAGGCTGGAGGAACTAGAGGAAGCCAATCCCCTATTACCATTATTGATTTGATGGAAAGACAAGAAGTTCTCGCTAAAGCCCAGAAGGACATGGCTATAACTCAAAAAGAGGTACTTACTTTCCTAAAGACACTAACGAAGCGGTTACCACAAGAGCCACGTCAACCCACAAAGCCAATAAGGAGTACTTTTAACACTCCTGGCGCAAGCACTTCAACAGGGAGAGCCTTTAAAGATGAAGAAGTGCGTGTTGCTCCTGAACACTCATGGGGAAGGAATCAGCCATCCAATTTCATCATACGTGAGGATTTGGAACGACTTCTCCAAAATCGAGGGAAAGAAAACCCGGTGGACATGCACCAACATCAACCTCCATATCCTCCTGATGTGCAAAGAGTTCCTCTCTCAAGAGGATACTCCTCCCCTCAGTTCTCACTCTATGATGGCACTGGTAACGCTCGTGAACATATCTCTCATTTTCTGGAATCTTTCGGAGAACACGAATACAATCATGTCCTCCGCCTAAAAGAATTTTCAAAGTCGCTTACTGGAAGAGCGTACACCTGGTACAACAACATCGCGCCAAACAACATATCCAACTGGTTTGAGATGGTCACTGCTTTCTACAAGAAATATTTCTTTGTGTCTGAGAAAATCACTTTCTCAGACTTGGGGAGGATGTTCCAACCAAATAATGAGCATCCAAATGATTATGTCAAGAGATTCAGGATTCAAGCGCTGGATTGTCATGATCCAAACGTGACTGAACAAAAGTTGGTAGAGTCATGCATTAACGGCATGGTGCCCATATATCGCGCTCTACTGGAGAACTTGCGTTTCCAAACCTTTTCTGAACTTCATGAAGCCGCTAAACGTTCGGCCACGACAGCACCGGCATTACTGGAAAGGACAAGATCAACCAGAAATAAAGATGTACGTGAGACTCGAGGAAGCAGACGCCTCATCAACAAACAATACAATACAGGACCCTCTATAAGTGTAGTGGGAGAAGGAGGAGATAGAAAAGCTCCAGCGACGTAACAATAACCCAAACGTGCAGCACCAGCATATCAGACGACCACATTCCGGAAGGCCGCGGCTAAGACTCCTACGCAACAACAAGAAACTGAGAATGCTGCTCCAAACTTCCCATTCTCGATTAAGGAAGTAATCGATCTCCTGGAAGCATGGATTCAATATGATGCCATCAAGCTACCTCCTATCAGGCGCCCATCAACTGAGGAAGAAATGGCGAATCCTAAATATTGTCTCTACCACAGGTTCGTCAATCATCCAACCAATGAATGCAACAAATTGAAGTGTATCTTTAAAGAAAAGGTAGATGCTGGAAAACTTCAACTAGGCACTGAGGGAGTTCACAGAGACCCTCTCCCAGTCATAAGATGCACACTTTCTGGGGACTCTGCTCACAAGACCGTGTAATCTATGATGGAGCGTGTATGTGAAATTCTTTATTTCTTCAAGGAAAAACATCAAGATATATTTGCAGCTCTCAATCGCATTGTGTTAGGCAAGCGGCTGTTTTCAGTCGGAGAAGCTACTCCTAAGCCCCAATCTCTCTTAGGAGGCGTTGTTAGAAAATGCAACTGGGGACTGCTGACCACTGCCCACCTGAAGGGTGTCGAATTTGAAATTACGCTGATTGACGCAGCCTCTGACTTCAACGTTTTCGCCATCAAGACTCTGAAATCCGCAAAGATCCCAAAACAGGAAGCCGTTCACTGTCCAACCATGATCAAAAACTCGGAAGGGGAGTCTAGAGACGCTTTTGGGTACATCAATCTCGAAATCAAGGTGTTAGATGCCCTAACGCACTCCAAATTTCATATTGTCAAAGAATGACCGAACTATGATATGCTTCTGGGCCTTTCGTGGGTGCATGACAACAAAGCAAAGCTAGGAGTGTGTCCTTTGCCAGTGTCTATACCTGAAAGGATTTCTAACAAGCCGTCCAACCCTAAGATCATTTGTTGTCGTATCAAAATCTTGCCAATGTGATGCAACTACCTGGAGAGAGCCCATCGATGTACATTCGAAGATTCCGAACCCAAGTAAGTCTTATTGAACAACCCTTTTTACAACCAGTCACTCCTCTTTCCGCTAAGGCTTGGGGACTCAATCCGATCATCAACCCAGCCACCACTAGAAGATGTGAATGGGATATTGGTCCTTTTAAATACTTTATCAAAAATTTAGGAGATGTCACAGTCAAAGATGGGGAATCTAAGAATCAAGTAATGGTGCAACACCCAAATCCATTTCAAGTTGGAGATATAGTAGTAAGGGTTGCTGCCCAACCTGCTCCGCCAAATTCCCCAGAAGATGAGCCATACCTAGTAGTAGAAATTATCTTGGGAGGCTACTGCAAACTTATCAATGCTGACAAGCTAGAAGGCGTAGTAATACATGCCAGGTGGCTTAAACCTTTCAATACCTAAGACGATACGTCGCCTTTTTCTTTAGCATTTCTTTTAGCATTTCCCCTTTTCATGCAATATTTGTAATTCCTCAAAAATAACTGCACTGCTTGCATTCATAATTAGGATTTCATTTTATCAGTTGATCGAAACATCATTTCCTTACAAAACCATTACCCATCAGTTCAAAACCAAAAAAAAAAAACATGAAAGAAACACCTTACATCTTTCAGTAAATACCTAAGAGGGGAATATGTAAAGGAAAAAGAAAGAACAATATATTCAAGGGAAATCATCAAGAAGCAACAGATTCTTCTTGGAAGGCACCGTATCACGAAGAGTAGCCTGCTTCAACATTCAGACGGTTTCTCAATCACCACCTCTTTGACCGACGTGATCCCTAGAGGAGGTTCTGTCCACTTCAATATGCAATTTTCGGATTTTGAAAATCATTTCACGGACCGGGAAGCAACAAATTTGAAGGTGGCGCACGTACCCAGTGACACTCCCAATTCGCAATTACTTCTTCAGAAATCACGTTGCACAGGTCGTCAATTGAAGATAAGGCCTCTCTTATCCGTTTAGCCCACAATATGCGGCTTATTGGGTCTCTAGATTCGTGGCAAAGCTCCCATGCTTCTACATACCTAGCCAGCACGCCACAAATCTTCAAGAAGCGTGTAATCTACAAGAGGAATATCAAACTGAAGGTTGGTCGAGACATAATTGTTATTTTCCCTACTCTAAATTGCTGTTACTAGTATTACATGTGTTGAAATATTATTGTGGAAGAGGCACCTCTTCCGATGAGAAGAAAACACAGACTTGCCAGCCATTACTATTTGTGTGCTGTCTTCCTATCGCCATACCGCCTCAATAGAATGGGAAGAGATCAGATTGCAAAATCGCGTTTTAGGAATGAATATCATGAACACATGCTACCGAAGAGCGCTACATCTAAAAGTTTCAAGATATTGCGAGATCTTTCTAAGAATTTGGATTTCTTAGTCGGGAGATTTCATTCATTCGTCCAACTGGAAACATAAAATCATGAAAGAAGCATGAATGAAGGATTATTATTTGATGAAGCCTTAGCTCCAGCCGCATGAAACAAAAGACTACTAAACATCAAAGAAGTATCATCAACGCCAGGGTCAATGGCGCTTTCACTGGAATCCTCTCCAGAAGCCGCTTCAACATCCTCTTTGGAAGCTGCACCAACATTCACTTCGGAGCCCACTTCAACATCCTCTCCAGAAGCCGCTTCAACATCCTCTTCGGAAGCTGCACCAACATTTACTTCGGAGCCCGCTTATATATCTTCTCCAGATGCCACTCCTCCTATACACTCTTCGGAAGTTGCCCCGACATCCTTTTCATAAACTGCTTCAACAGCCTTTTGAGGGTATTCCGGTTTGTCAGAGTCGAGGATTATGATGTCGTCATGAATAGGGTGTTCATGTTTATCCAGGAGTTCACGTTTGCCCGAGAGCTGCTCATGCTCCACCCTCCGCCTGAGATGCTTCATCGCGCCTCCATTTTTCCTCCATGCCAACCGAAGCAAGGAAAACTTGGACACGCTCTTAGACGATGCTCAGATGTACAAGGGACTTGGAATGCAGTTTGAGATACCAACAACCCGTCTGCCTGATCTACCTGGGGCCAACCGATATCATGTTAGGGGAACGCTCATCTTGACGCCTCGTGCCATGTTCCAAAGACAAGCCGGCCCACCTCTCCTGGTAACATCTGTCTACTTTGCCTCATAAGTTTTATCTTTATTTATCACCATCTAGTGCTTACCCACCAACAATTTCACTGTTACGTACTAAGCAGGGGACTTAATGTTAATGGTGGTTTTCGGTTTAGGGTCAAAATTGTGAAACCCTATATTTAATGTGCTGCCATCCTGCAAAGGAACGAAAGCCATTTGAAAGTGATGATTGCAAAAACCTCTTCGCTCACGGATGTATTGAGCAATTCAATATATTTGGACATATCTATAAAAATTTACTCAGAATGGTGCATACAACAATGGTCCCAAATCTGTGAATTTTATTCCCCACGGGCATTATTCACTAATGCATTGACCTGCCTGGTATTTTCCTATGCTATGTTCCCCAGTGATAGACGCATTATTGGGTCTAATGTCTCAATTGTATATATTGTTAGTGTTCGTTTTTGTATTTATTTTGTTATTTTATGTCTTTGTAGGTATTTTTAGAGAAATAAACTATTGCGGCGAAATTGGCTCGAAAAGTGGTGTTTTACACCCCAGGATAGAGTACTAAATGCACCCCAAAAATGCACCGGAAGCACCCCAAAAATGTGACGGAGGAACCCCGGAAAATTACTATATACGCCAAAAAATTACTATTTGCATCCCATAAGAAAAGTGCTAAAGGGACACCCGTGCAGGATTAGGGGGAGGACATCTTCT
>JAJJMB010016078.1:2557972-2583027 GCA_023531105.1 Papaver atlanticum
GATTTGATTAAATTGGTTGTCATTTGATTAGATGGGTCATGCTTAGCATAGGTGATTTGATGTCCCATGCTTAACATTTACAATCAATGTTTTGAGAATCTACCTTGGCAAAAATAGAGTCCATGTTTATATTTCTTGAGCTAAAATTGTTGAGAATAAATAAGTGAACCTTATATTATAAAGATTTGCTAAATCCTTAGTCCCAGTACCTCTCGCCCATTGTTAAATATCTTTCTATATATTTATTTAGTATTTTAAAAAAAATTAATCTCTACAAATCCGATTGAACGACAACCTCATTTCTTACCACTATCTAAAATTTGAACACCCAGCTGAATTTCAATGTTGGCATGACATGATGATTAATGTTCACTCGCAGCAGAGTAGCACGAATCTCCCGAAGTGTCAATATTGAAACCATAATGAAAACACTCGCGTAGGCTACACCACTCTATGATAAAGAGATCAGCGTGTTTACACACTTTTTAATTAAAAGTTAGCGCGATCGAACGCGTTTAAATTCCTTAAGGAAAATCTAGACTGTCCATGTCAGTCTTAAAAAACGATCTCGGCCACACGATTTGGCCACGTAATTAAACAAGCCTAGCCTACTCCTAGCGGAACTAGGCGATCATCATGATAAACACCGGCGGGCCCACTAACATCCCGACCGTTCGAAATCCATTTGGCTCATCCGCTACACCCTAAAACCCTAGCCAGAATATGGGTGATCGCGTTGTTAAAAAAGAAAGCTCAAACGAGCTAGACCGACCATGACGGTCTTAAAATCATCACATCCGTCAAAATTAGCCAGCCAAGTTGGACGACTTAGATTGAGTTTTGGGCAATCAAAAAGGCGCCAACGTGATCACCGGCCACCCAACTCAATCCCTGGTCGATCGACCTGCCCACGGCACACTAAGAGTGCATGGAATCGCTTGCTCAAAGAAGGATGAACGCGTTTTTTTGGAAACCCTAACTTGCGTTGCGACAACACGCTACTATCGCAAATCGATCACAACCATCCATTTTTGCCGGCCAAACCGAGTGGCCTAGATTCAATTTCAGGCAGCACCGAAGATATCAGCGTGCTCGCTGGCAACCAACCTTTGCACATGGCCGACCGTCCTGCTAAAACTAGCGCCCAGCGCTTTTAATCGATCAGTTAAAATAGGGTTGGCCACACGGCTTCTAAACCCTGATTTAAATCAACGGCTGTAGGAAACTGCCGCAAATCATCTCGTCCATCCAACTTCGCTAGCCTAGTCGGATGGTTTAGATTTATTTTCAGGAGGCCAACAGGGTAACGCTGTGATCATCGTCCACCCCTCCTCCACAGGGAGCGATCGACTAAATGGTAGCTCACCCATAGGGTTCTCAAACGATCGCCCAAAGGTGGCCGGTCATGCTACTTTTTTAAGACGTTCAAATCGCGACCAATTTAAACAAGCTCTAAAACAACGATGCTTCCTGCACATCGATTTTTTCAGCTGCTTGTTTAATAGCGATGCTTTATATACATCGATTATAAGCGATGTTTTATAAATATTGATTTCACAAATAATTTATTATTTAACCTAAAAGCACTATGTGCTACTTTTAGCGGCGAGTCTCATGACTTCACCCATTTACTCGAGACATCAAATATGTCACAAACTGGGGGATGCTCACTGGAGTATTGGTTTTGCGGTTTACAGCATGCGGCGTGCAACGCGCCCATTACGAGAAAATATCAGGAGAGGACGGACGGCTAACAACAATGGGAATAGTGGGGTGAAAGTGTGGCCAAGTTTTCCCTCATAATGGAAACGTGGTGATCACCACTTTTTACACAACCCCACTTCTTCACTACTTAACTGCTTCCACTTCCTACGAGATCATAGGTGCACTCAATGACTTGTATAAATAGGATTTCAACCTATTTCAACACAGAACACAAGTGTTATCAACACAAGTATCCAGAAAACACCAAGAACTGATAGCTTACGTTCTGCAAGCAAGTTCCACATTCTGATACAAGTCATAAAACAGCTACACCTTCATAATTCAATATTCTGATCTCAAACACCTTTTTCGCTTCCCTCCCTAATATCAACCCTTCTCATTCACTTTGTGACCGAAGCAAGACTGGAACGTCCATTTCTTGGTTTAGGCCAGGATTGTATAGATTGATCTCTCAAATCTAAAGCACTCCCGTCCAGTGCATTTGTTTAGGGTTTGAATTCGTTTCTCATCAACACACCCAAATTTACCAAAATTAGCAGAATTAGTTTTTACCCCAAAACAAATACGAAGTATAACGCCTATCTTTTGAACTTCGTATATAAGACATCGACATAATCGTATGAATGCTATTGTGATTATGTATGGGTGGGTAAAGATTTCGTCCTAGAAAACAATGTTTTACATTCATTTAAAGGAAGTACAATTCATAAACTTGTTTTGTGAATCGAAAGGGAAATCGCTAGGCTTATTGGTATTGTTATTCATTGCAAATCTTTGGATTACCAATATGTGTGTTTAGTATAACTGCTCATAAATTTTTTATGCATCTTGGTAAAACTATTCATAATGTCTGACTTATATATCGGTATGACTTTTATCAGTGAAACCAATCTTAAGTAATCACTTGAGATGGTATGATCGATATTTGTAATTGGTGTGACCATTCCTAGTCATTGGGTAACCGATCCTAGAACTTGGTGGGACTAATCACAATATGTGTAATCTATCCTTGTAGAAGGTTAACAAGTTTTAGTAATTGGTGCAACCGATCCTATAACTTATGCAACCAATCACAAGTAAGTACCATAAATAGTGATAACCGATCCTGGTACTTAGTTAACAAATTTATGGAAACTATTGTGACCGATCCTAGTAGCCACTTGGAGGTTGAACCGAACTTCGTGTTTGGTAGAACCGTTAAACCCATGAATGGTGATTGAATGTTTTTGATCAATCACATAGTTCTTGTAAATAAGATGAACCAATTCAAAACTCGTTTGGAAGTGTGGAAGATCGGTTCCAAGATTGTAAATATGAAAAAGGATTTACAAAGTAAAGATGTCGACATACTTTAAACATGTGCAGTAATTCTTATCTATTATTGTTTGAAGATATTCCTTAATAACTAAAGGAAAATCCCGGATCGAAATAAATTGAGAATCTTTTAATTAATGTTTTGAGTTTTATATGCTTTTAATTTCCAGCAATTAAATGCATATCTTTAGAAAATAAAAATTGGTAATGTGCATTTACTAATTGGAGATTTTCTACTGAGATTTTGGTCAATATTTGGACAGAGCATTTCTAGGAATTATGAAAACCGATTTTGGATTTATTGCATATCTTTGAGAATATTCGGTTTTGGAAATTCCTTGGTGTCCAAACTTCATTGGTCTATAAATATTGAAGTTTTCATTTCGAGCAAACTAATCCTCAGAGCAAGCAACACTACCTAGTTGTGTTGTTACTGGTGAAGCCGTCTATTCGGAGAGGAAAGTACCCTAATTAGGCGAAATCTCTTACGACCACTCGTTTTAAAGACTTCTTTGGGATTGAGAAGCTCTACGAGTACCGTTGGTGAGAAACTAGATAATTGCAGTTTATTATTAGTTTTTGATTGATTTGATTGACTAATGGTTGTTGAACTTTGATTGCACCTAGTTTGTTTATGCTTGAGAATCTTCTCTTCTTATATAAGATTCACTCAAACTAGATCGAAGTATCGACGGGGATCTTTAGACTGTTTGTAGATCTAAAGACATCTTGTGATAATCCATCGTTAACAGACTCCGTTCTGTGTGTGATTGATCACAAGAGATTCAAGTTGTTTGTGTGCAAGTGTTTATTGAATATCTAAAAAGATTTGAAGACAAAGAAGATTTCTTATTTGAGTTCATAATCTTTGGTGTGCACAAAACTTGATCGGCTGGGGATCCAACTATAATCGGTTTATCTTTTGATATATTGGATTGATTAGTTGCGTAGATCGGCATCAATACATTTCTTTGTGATTAATACTATTGATTGCATAGTTTAAACAATTACTTTGGTAGTTGTTGAATAGATTGATCTAAGAACCCGACAAAGGAGTTTATTGGTTAAACGGAATAGCATTTTGTCAAACTCATATCACTTTGTTTGAAAAGAGTTGTTACCAAATAGATTTGTTGTTCCTTTACTGTTTGGAATACGAACCAAAGGAATTGTTCCAAGTGCGTGACTTATTGCAAGTTGGAGGCGCAGGGATACTGAGGGAATTAGGTGAACTATTGGTTTAGTTGCTTGGTCTCAACTATACGAAGTTGGTTTAGATTTTGTATAGCGTCTTAATTCTGAGAGTATTCAATTTTGGACAAGGCCCCGGGGTTTTTATGCATTTGCGGTTTCCTCGTTAACAAAATTTTGCTGTGTCTTTTACTTTTCTATTTCAGCAATTATAATTGTTTTTATTATAATTAGAAGTAAAATACACAAACGTTAATTCCTAATTACTTGATAGCAATCCTATAGTGTTTGGTTAAGTCCGAACCTATTATCAAGTAATCATACTTCGTTGTTGTATTGTCTCGATCTTGTATCCATAGACGATCACACGAAGTGTGAACCGATTAGTTGTATTGTCTCGACTCAGTCCATGGACAATCACTTTTTGAGAAAGGACTTATAGGTGGAAAAGTTTTAGATTGAGGTGTATTTGGGTACCCTCGTCTTTTCAATTGGTGTCAGAGCAGGCAAACACGAAAAGATCTAACAATCTGTGTTTGGTGCGATCCAACCTATAAGAAATGAACTAGAGTTCTCATGAATCGACTTCAATTAACGTACCGCCAAGATTTGACGGAACAAACTATCTATGGTGGAAATATGCTATGAGATCTTTTTTTCAATCACGAGACTTTAATACATGGTTATTAGTTATCGATGGTTATAATCGCCTAAAAGTAGAAAATTCGGAAACTGAGTTTAAACGCTTAGTGGATTTTTCAAACGAAGAAAAGGCTTTTGCTAAGCAGAATTCAGATGGTTTGAATGATATTATACATGTTGTAAGTCGTGATCTACAACATCATGTATCAACATGTCAAACTTCGAAAGAAGCTTAGGATAATCTTCATATCGTATTTGAAGGGAATACATGAGAGAAAGAAGCTAGACTTCAAACTCTTATGTCCGCTTTGGAAAACCTTCGACTGGATGACAACGAAACTTTTGAATAGTTTCATATTAAACTCTCTGAGATAATTAATGCTTCTTTCCCACTTGGAAAGACTATTTCTGAAAAGGATATAGTGTACAAAATTCTCAGATCGTTGCCATCTAGATACGAATCTAAGAAGCATGCAATCATAGAAGCAAATGATCTTTCAACACTCTCACGAAACACACTCGTTGGAAAGTTAAATATCTTTGATCATGAATCACAGTCTATTCAAACTAAAGGAATTGCTTTTAAAGATGCAAAAATTCCAAAAGCACCAATGGAGAAAAATAGACAGATGGATGATTCAGATGAACAGATTGCAGAAAATTCTGATGATGAAATTGAACAATCATTATCATTGATTACTAGACAGTTTCGATTTCTCTTAAAGAAAATAAATAAGATATTCATAAAGGATACTCATCGATCTTCTCGTCCACATGATCGAGTTCCTGTCAAAAAGGATTAGGAAGAAGATGATGAATATTAGCCTCAGTGCTTTAAGTGTAAAGGGTTTGGTCATATAGCTAAAGACTGTCCCAGTATTAAGAAATACACTGGAAGCAAGGCTCTGGCTGTAACTCTAGATGAGACCTCTGATTCATATGATTCTGAAGAAGAGGAAATAACTAATATTGCATTAGTTGTCAATCTTATTCCTTCCTCCTCCATTAGTGATCTAACCATTTTAAGAATGGACATGTCTTCTGATGTTACTAAATCATCTAATGGTAAAGGGAAAAATAAGACAAGATGCAAAAACTGTCTCAAAAACAGAATTGCTAAAAGTTGCATATGCACCCCAGTCAATCTCAAGATACTTCATTAGTTCGAGGTAACAAAGAGAGACTTTCTCATACGATACTAGATCAAGGACACTCTTGTTGTTCAAAATTCCATAATGAGAGAAAATATCATACTAATACCACCTGATTGGTATTAGAATTCTTTCCTCACCACGTGTGCCAAATATTGTGTGAGGAAGAAGAAAGATCAAGGCACTTATGTGTAGATTATGCGAATAAAATATAGTAATTAAAAATATTTGAGATATTCGTATTTATAGGAATATTATATTTTCGGAAGTATGAAAATTATAAAAAGATCCTTCTCTTTCTTTGGCCATTCCTTGTCCGAACTATGAGTCTGGATCCAATATCTTCTCTTGATAAGATGCTAGATCAGAAAGATCACTTTAAGAATAAGTCTGCATCTTCTCTTGATATTGAGAAATCAAAGAGCAAAATCAAAAAGAGAGATTGGCTTAGCAAGAAGGAAAGAGAGAATATGCTGAAGAAAGATCAGTATATTGAAGCATTGACACACTTCTGTGTTCAATCAAAGACAGAATTACATGTTCTTGTAGAATCCTTCACGAAAATTTCTCAACTGCAAGAAATTCTGGTCAAACAACAAGGTTATGTACTTGAAGAATTTCACAAGCTGAAGACTGAAAGTAATAATCTACCTTCCTCTAGCATTGAGATGAAGGATTAATCAAGGAAAATAGACATCAGTTTTTTATTTCTTTCAATAATTGTATAAGGTCTATTTTGAATAAAACTATCTATTATTTATGAATAAAATTATTATTTTATAATTTTTCTTGTGATAGTTTTTCGATTACATAGTGATGTGATTTTAATTGTTGTAGAAAAAGTGGTAATAAGATTCGTTCAACTCGGACTTGTGAAGAATAATTTTTAGACTTAATTAAGAAAACTAGAAAAATCAAAATAATGTTTTGGTCAAGATTATAAAAAGTACTCAGACTCAGGATTCCACCAAATTCCATTCATGTGATTCAAATAATAATTCCAATCAATTATAGCTCAAATATTAAAAATATGGACTCTTATTCTTTGCCAAAAGTAGATTTTTGAAAAGCAATGACTGTAAATCAAAATCATGATGTATCAAAAATACATTGATCAAGCATACATCATCAAACAATATCACACCCATTCAATAAAAATCATAAATCAATTAAAAATCAATGCAAATAGTCATAAAAGAATTATTAGAATTACCACATGCGTGAAATAGGGCTTCCTCCGTCATCCCAGTGTTGGGGTTTAGCTCCTCATGGTGAAAACATGCTCAAAAGATAGAAACATGGCTCAAAAGGTGTTTTTATTGAAGGAAAATAATAATACAGCGAATCTGCAACGCTTTTCTGGCATTACAGAAATCACCGTTACAATTGAAGTGATGTTTATAAATGATAATTGTGTTCTGCTGTTGAAGAACGATACTTCTTTGCGACTGTTCTGTGTGGGTCAATGTTCTTCGTGTTCTTCAGCAGCAGCAGAACCCAGTTTCCTGCACCTTTGATTTCTCGGCTCTGTCGTGTTCTAAACTTTCCCTAACTTTCGACACCTCTTCTATATGACCCAACCAATCTATTTATATCAAAAAGAGCGATTAAATCTCTCCAAAATCTCTTCCTTTCTCTTCACGGCAAAGTTGCGGCAATTTCTTGTTTTAGAATTTCTACGCGTTTCTGAGTTTTCCTTTTGATTCTAACCTCTTCCTTAGATATATACACAATAGAGATGAAAATAGACACATAAATGCGTCTATCACATAGCCTGTGCTTGAATACTTTATTTTATTGTTATGTGTTTATGGGATGTTTGATTTCGGTTTTCATAACCTTAATATTCGATCTCATATGGTGTGAACCCTTATGGTTTGGGTGACTTTTTGGTTTAGCGGGATTAAGTTCTAGCCCATGTTGGTAGGCTTTATCAAAGGATCATAAGGGGTTCCGTTTGAAACTCATATGTGAAAAAGTCACAATATGTTGAATTTTTGGTTTAGCATAAAAGCATATGTGTTTCGGGTTTTCAACTCTTGCTTTTTGCATTAGTAAAAACCGATTCAACCTTTCTCTGGTAAAGGTTGATGTTGATGTTGTTCTTTTGTTCTTGCAAGAGGATGAAAACATAATGGGGAAAAGTTCTAACTTGAACTTGCACTTAATGATATTCCTCCCCTGAAAGATGCGAAGAAAAGGAGAAGAGGATGCGGAATTTGAGGTAACGAAATTGTTAGTTAATCATTTTCCTGTTTAAGAAAAGCCTGATTTTATTGCATATATTTTGCTTTTGCTTAACAAAATTTCAGTACAATTGATGTTTATTCCATTATTTGTGTATGGATGTGTGTGTGATTCAATTGTTTCCGGTTGAGAAAAACTATTGTTATCTTGCTTTATTGTTTGGTATCAATTGTTTAGGCTTAACGAAATTTTGGTGCAATTGCGGTACTTTAATGTCTATGTTTGTTTCGATTGCTTCCGGTTGAGATAAATAATTATGCAAGTTGATTTATTTGGTTTGTATGAATTGTTTATGGCTTAACAAAAAGGTTTTCGGGATCAATTGTTTAGTCCAATTCGATTCTGGATAAGAGAAACTAAGTTAATTCTGATCTTAGTTAGACTTATCAAAGTGGAGGATTCGGTTATTCAAGTCTAATCGAATGACTTAACAAGAAATACTAGTTAACTAACCTAGTACTTGTCTTGTTTAAAGTGAAAGGTCTAAGTTATTGTTCGAATAATTAGAACCTTTTGAGAAAAATAGAGTTAATTCTGATCTTTATTTTGGTCTTATCAAACAATCGATTGTATTTGTGCAATCGGTTTAGCAAAAGAACTAAGGTGCTTAGTCAATTTATGATTTGCTAAACTATTAGGGAAAATTACTTCGGGCAATTGTTTCCTTGATAACATATCAAAATAAAACTACATTGTAGTTTCGGTTTTGATATTGGTTATCTAAAATGGTGTGTGGAACCCTCGTGCTTAACTCTTATAGGTTGCAACTCTTTTAAGATTTGTAAGATCCTTTCGGTTTGACCTTTATTTGCTCGTACCTTTGTCATTTTGTGACAAAAAGGGGGAGAAATATATGGAGTAAACAAGTGATTTGGTATCACTAAGGAAAGGACAATGATGCTTAAACGTTATATCTAACGAAAGGGTAAAGCGTAGACTAAGGAGGAGTAACATATCATATTGATACTTGTGGTTATCTTAACTACAGAGGAGATAACAAAGACGTGCGGATTGAAAATATACCTATCTTACCTTTAGGGGGAGTATTAGCTTTGTTATTATAATGTCAACAACGACATTTGTGGATTGAATGTATACAGGTTATTGTGCTGTTGAAACTTAGAATCAAGCGTATGTACAATGAATTCTTGTAATTTGTTTATCCATATGATATAAGAGTTTTGTCACTAAAATTGACAAAGTGGGAGATTGTTAGATCATAGCTCGGTTGAACCCACCAAGCGTTGGTATGTCAAGTTTGTTTGTCATATTTTAGTGAACCAAAACTCATTTAAAGAGTCGCTTGATTATTTACTAGAGTCAACTTCGTATAGGTTAGCTAGAAAGTTATTAGGATATGAGACATACAAGTATTACTCGAAGACTTGAAGAATGTGAAGAAGTAAAGAACTACAACGACGACATCATTCTTCCTCTTGAGGTTAGTAATATTTTGACTTGGATTGTTTCATTCCTAACATATCTTTCAAGTCGTGCTATATTGAAAACATAACTGCGAAGCTGTGAATGATTATACTCTAGTTAGACGTAGTATTAAGGAATTATAATACGAAGTATAACGCCTATCTTTTGAAAACTTCGTATATAAGACATCGACATAATCGTATGAATGCTATTGTGATTATGTATGGGTATGGGTGAAGATTTCGTCCTAGGAAACAATGTTTTACATTCGTTTAAAGGAAGTACAATTCATAAACTTGTTTTGTGAATCGAAAGGGAAATCGCTAGGCTTATTGGTATTGTTATTCATTGCAAATCTTTGGATTACCAATATGTGTGTTTAGTATAACCGCTCATAAATTGTTTATGTATCTTGGTAAAACTATTCATAATGCTTGACTTATATATCGGTATGACTTTTATCAGTGAAACCAATCTTAAGTAATCACTTGAGATGGTATGATCGATATTTGTAATTGGTGTGACCATTCCTAGTCATTGGGTAACCGATCCTAGAAATTGGTGGGACTAATCACAAGATGTGTAATGATAGACGCATTTATGTGGCTATTTTCATCTCTATTGTGTATATTTTTAGTACCCATTTTTGTACTAATGATGGTATTTTGTCCCTTTGTAGGTATTTTTGGGGAATAAACATTTTTGGGAAAATCGGCTCGAAAAGTTGTCTAAATGCACCCCAAAGGACAAGTGTTATACGGACTCCAGCAGTGGATAAGGGGCACCCATGGCTATGTGTAGCCCAAATTCATCTTTAGCACCCATCTTCAACATTTGAAAACAGATTTTGGCGGGAAATTCTTTTCTTTACTGGCAGATTGATTGATCGAATTTTGGATGATTTTTAAGGCGATTCAAGGGCTGATTTTTGTTGGGTTAACCCTGTTAAGGATAAACAAGTATGGTATGAGATGTAGAATCGATTAAACAGGGATAGAAATCCGTGTTGGAGCAAAACAGGGAGAATTCACGATTTGAGTTGTTTTCGGTTTACAAAAGAATTTGTGAAGAGTTTACGGCAAGATTGGAGTGTATGGAGTCCTTATTCAGTCCTGAGAGAGTTTGAGAGAGTTTGGAAACCAAGTTGACGCGTAAAAAGAAGATCAAAAGGCTGTAACGTGCTGTGAAGAAAAAAAGGAAAAGATTTGGATTAACTCGAGTGATTTTGGGGTTTGGTGGATATATATAGGTTGATTCGAGTCATATTGAGGGGTAACAAAGATTAAGGGAAAGTTTAGAGCCTTAGAGAAGCCAGAAAAATCATTGGAAGAGAACGAATTTCTGCTGGTGCAGCTGTGGCCGGAGAAGACGAAGAACACGAAACAGCATTAAAAGAAAGTCGCAGAAACTGTGACCGTAGCTTTCAAACTCTATACTCTTTGTAACAATTTTTCCAACAGTTAGCTTCAGTTCGCAACAGTTCTCTGTATGAATAGGTTCTGTAACAATTATATTTGTTACAGAATCCGCTGCTTAGCACTTTTCACTCTTTTAATCAACTTTTGAACACCAAATATGTATTTTGAGCAAGTGGTTAATATAAGGAGCTAAACCCCTTAGCCGAGGCAACGGAGGAAGCCATTGTTCCATGAAAAGTGGTATAGTTCTATTTTAATTATTTATTGCAATTATTTTACATAATTATTTGCATAGAACTTAAAAGAAAAATTGGTTTTTATTGAGTAGTTGTGAAGTGTTTTGATGGGACATGCTTAGTTTTAATACTTTTGATGTTTCATGCTTCGTGCTTACAATTATTACTTCAAAAATCTATTAAAGGCAAATACTAGAATCACTTTAAAGAAGAATATTGCATGAATATTGATTAGAGTTTATCACTTAATTGGTCAATGGTGGAATCCAGAGTCTTGGTATTTTATTATTATTGTCAAAACAACTCTATTTAATTTTCAAAAATCCTTCACAAGTTCGAGCAACGAACCTTTTTACCACTACAACTACAAAACACATCATGTAATCGATCCTTGTAGTAGGTTAACAAGTTTTAGTAATTGGTGCAACCGATCCTATAACTTATGCAACCAATCACGAGTAAGTACCATAAATAGTGATAACCGATCCTGGTACTTAGTTAACAAATTTATGGAAACTACTGTGACCGATCCTAGTAGCCACTTGGAGGTTGAACCGAACTTCGTGTTTGGTAGAACCGTTAAACCCATGAATGGTGATTGAATGTTTTTGATCAATCACATAGTTCTTTTAAATAAGATGAACCAATTCAAAACTCGTTTGGAAGTGTGGCAGATCGGTTCCAAGATTGTAAATATGAAAAAGGATTTACAAAGTAAAGATGTCGACATACTTTGAACATGTGCAGTAATTCTTATCTATTATTGTTTAAAGATATTCCTTAATAACTAAAGGAGAATCCCGGATCGAAATAAATTGAGAATCTTTTAATTAATGTTTTTAGTTTTATATGCTTTTAATTTCCAGCAATTAAATGCATATCTTTAGAAAATAAAAATTGGTAATGTGCATTTACTAATTGGAGATTTTCTACGGAGATTTCGGTCAATATTTGGACAGAGCATTTGTAGGAATTATGAAAACCGATTTTGGATTTATTGCATATCTTTGAGAATATTCGGTTTTGGAAATTCCTTGGTGTCCAAACTTCATTGGTCTATAAATATTGAAGTTTTCATTTCAAGCAAACTAATCCTCAGAGCCAGCAAAACTACCTAGTTGTTACTGGTGGAGCCGTCTATTCGGAGAGGAAAGTACCCTAATTAGGAGAAATCTCTTACGACCGCTCGTTTTAAAGACTTCTTTGGGATTGAGAAGCTCTACGAGTAACGTTGGTGGGAAACTAGATAATTTCAGTTTATTATTAGTTTTCGATTGATTTGATTGACTAACGGTTGTTGAACTTTGATTGCACCTAGTTTGTTTATGCTTGAGAATATTCTCTTCTTATATAAGATTTACTCAAACTAGATCGAAGTATCGACGGGGATCTTTAGACTGTTTGTAGGTCTAAAGACGTCTTGTGATAATCCATCGTTAACAGACTCTGTTCTGTGTGCGATTGATCACAAGAGATTCAAGTTGTTTGTGTGCAGGTGTTTTTTTAAGATCTAAGAAGATTTGAAGACAAAGAAGATTTCTTATTTGAGTTCATAATCTTTGGTGTGCACAAAACTTGATAGGTTGGGGATCCAACTATAATCGGTTTATGTTTTGATAGATTAGATAGATTAGTTGCATAAATCGGCATCAATACATTTCTTTGTGATTAATAGTATTGATTGCATAGTCTAAACAATTACTTTGGTAGTTGTTGAATAGATTGATCTAAGAACCCGACAAAGGAGTTTATTGGTTAAACGGAAGAGCGTTTTGTCAAACTCATATTACGTTGTTTGAAAAGAGTTGTTACCGAACAGATTTGTTGATCCTTTACTGTTTGGAATACGAACCAAAGGAATTGTTCCAAGTGCGTGACTTATTGCAAGTTGGAGGCGCAGGGAACTAGGTGAACTATAGGTTTAGTTGCTTGGTCTCAACTATACGAAGTTGGTTTAGATTTTGTATAGCGGCTTAATTCTGAGAGTATTCAATTCTGGACAAGGTCCCGGGGTTTTTCTGCATTTGCGGTTTCCTTGTTAAAAAAATCTTGCTGTGTCTTTTACTTTTGTATCTCCGCAATTATAATTGTTTTTATTATAATTAGAAGTAAAATACACAAACGTTAATTCCTAATTACTTTATAGCAATCCTATAGTGTTTGGTTAAGTCCGAACCTATTATCAAGTAATCATACTTCGTTGTTGTATTGTCTCGATCTTGTATCAATAGACGATCACACGAAATGTTAACCGATTAGTTGTATTGTCTCGTCTCAGTCCATAGACAATCACTTTCGGATAAAGGACTTATAGGTGGAAAAGTTTTAGATTGAGGTATATTTGGGTACCCTCGTCTTTTCACAGGTACTTAATCTCTTGCACCGAAAGGCTGGGAATACCAGAGGTGCGGTATTCAAACTCGTAGAGGAACAGTACTACAAGCACGTCAGCAAACGCAACAAGAATTTTCAGAGGAGATGGTAGACGGTACAAACCCACCTCCTCCACCTCAGGATAAGAAGCTGCGAGAGTTGACATCTCCATGCTTAGATTTGCAACCATTGTGTATTACTTTATCTAACACAGTGGAACTGAAGTCGAATATTTTTCACCATTTACCGAATTTCAAGGGCTGGTGAAGATCCGAACCTTCATCTTCAAGTGTTCCAGCACAATATGAGAAGTCTTAGGTAAGGTACCGAAGATAGTGATACGGAAATGCTGCAAGCCTTCCCATTCTCTTTAATAGATTCAGCGGAAGAATGGTTGTATTACCTTCCTCCTGGGAGTATTACAACATGGACCAAGATGAAAAAGCTATTTCTGGAGAAATATTTTCCTGCTTCAAAGGCAGCCTATGTTCGTAAAGAGATTAGTGGTATTCTTCAGATTACTGGGGAGTCTCTCTATGAATACTGGGATAGGTACAAAAAGTTATTGGCAAGCTGTCCCCATCACAACATATCCCCAACACTCATCATTCAATACTTCTATGAAGGATTACTTCCAGAGCAACGAAATTTGATAGATACAGCCGTTGGTAGTGAACTGAAAAGACAATCTCGCAAGCAACTAGTCTGATTGAGAGTATGACATCGAATGCTCAACAATTCTACACCAGAAACGACTCAAACGTCAGAAGAGTTAGTGAGATAGGAGAGTCTCCAAATACAGAGCACCGGTTAAGCACCATTGAAAAGGCAATTATCGAATAGCCTCTGTAGTTGCTCCAACGTACGAAGAAGAGGCCGAGGTTAATGCTTTATTCCCTAATCAAAGGCCAAGGTTTGATCCATATTCTAATACTTATAATCCCGGTTGGAAAGATCATCCTAATTTCAGTTATGCCAACAAGCAAGCTGCTGCTCCTAATCCATATGCGAGACAAGGTGGTTTTCAACAACAATTCCAACCACAACCGCAACCACAAGCTCCAAAGGAGGACGCCTCTGAGAAGATGATTACCATGATGCAAGGTCTTTCATCTATGTTTCAACAAAGTCAGCAGAAAACTGATCAGTTTATACAGAAAGCCGAACAAAATCAGTTAAAAACTGATAACGCTATTAGAGATTTTCAGATTCAATTGGGGCAATTGGAAACTGATATGAATCTTATGAAGGCTCATGCGTCGACAACACTCCCATCACAACCTTTTGTGAATCCAATAGAGCACGTCAATGTAGTAACCTTAAGAATTGGAAGACAAATAGTAGATTCAAATATGGATATGGGGGAAGTACGTGTACCTAGTGACGATGTTGAGAAGGAAGTAGAGTTGGAAGATATACCTAAGGAAAAGCCAATCCAACCGGCCAACCTAAGGACACGGTTCCCAATTTTACTATACCACCTCATTTTCCTAGTCGTTTTTCCAAGTCGAAAAAGCAAGCTCAAGACAAGGAGATTATGTATATTAATAGAAAGATACAAATCAACATTCCATTTATTGAGGCCATCAGAACCGTACCCAGGTATGCCAAGGATAAGTTGATTGATAATGAAATTACTCAAGTGGGCGAAAGTGCTACAGCTATGTTACTAAAGAAGATGCCTACAAAGTGTGAAGATCCTGGCGGTTTCACAGTTCCCGTTACCATTGGTAATCGACGATTTGAGCGTGCTTTGCTTGATTTAGGTGCTTCCATAAGCGTTATGTCAGCCGATGTTTATGATTATTTGAATCTTGGGCCTTTAAAAGATACGAGGATTACTATTCAGTTGGCAAACAAGTCCAATATATATCCCAAGGGAGTTGTTGAGGACGTGTTAGTTCAAGTGAATCAGTTAATATTTTCGGTTGATTTCTACATTGTAGATATGCAGGATGGAGATAATTGTTCATCCACTTCGTTACTTCTTGGGAGACCGTTTATAAAAAATGCAAAGATGAAGATTGATGTTGATAGTGGTGCACTCACTATGGAATTTGATAAGGAGATCATACGATTCAATATTTTTGAAACCATGCGCTATCCTAGTGATGTTCACTCTGCTTTATCTATTGATGTTATTGGTTCGTTAGCGCAACAAATGTTTGATTTGAATGATGAAGACGAACTTGGAGTTGTGTTACGGAACAGTATTGATTTGGACGTTCATGGATAGCCAAACCTGGACGTTGACTTAGCCAAAGAACTGGTTGAGATGTGTGGTGCTTTAACGGCATTACAAGCAGCTAAACCGGGTAATATTTCTTTACCCGTAACTAATGAGGTTCCAGTACCTTCTATTGTGCAGGCACCAAAACTAGAATTGAAGCCGCTTCCTGACCACTTAAAGTACGCGTACTTGGGTGATAAAGAAGAACTTCCGGTGATTATTGCAAAGAACCTCACCCCAATACAAGAAGAACGTCTACTTAGGGTTCTGAAAGAACACAAAACGGCTATTGGTTGGACAATTGCAGACATCAAAGGCATTAGTCCATCCATGTGCATGCATATAATCCTATTGGAAGATGATTTTAAGCCTGTACGTGATGCTCAGCGTAGGCTAAACCCCCCAATGATGGAGGTCGTGAATAAAGAGATCCTCAAATTACTAAGTGTGGGGGTGATTTACCTAATTTCTGACAGTAAATGGGTTCGCCCGGTTCAGGTGGTGCCAAAGAAATCAGGTGTTACTGTTGTTAGAAATCAAGATGATGAACTTGTTCCTACAAGAGTTCAAACAGGATGGAGAGTATGCATAGACTACATAAAGCTTAATACAGCAACCCGAAAGGATCACTTTCCTTTGCCTTTCATTGATCAGATGTTAGAGAGGTTAGTGGGACATTCACATTATTGCTTTTTGGAAGGTTATTCAGGCTACAATCAGATTGTTATTGCACCAGAGGATAAAGGGAAGACTACTTTCACTTGTCCTTTTGGTACGTTTGCCTATAGAAGGACGTTGTTTGGTCTTTGCAATGCGCCTATCACTTTTCAGAGGTGTATGGTTAGTATATTTTATGACTATGTGGAACGCATCATTGAGGTATTTATGGATGATTTTAGTGTTTATGGTGATTCATTTGATATTTGTTTACAAAATTTTGAACTTGTGCTTAAAAGATGCATAGACACTAACCTTGTTCTAAATTAGGAGAAATGTCATTTTATGGTAAACCATGGTATACTGCTAGGTCACACTGTGTCCTCTCGAGGGCTAGAAGTTGACAAAGCAAAGATAGACTTAATAAGAAACTTACAATATCCCACTTCGGTAAGGGAAATTCGCTCGTTTCATGGTCATGCAGGTTTTTACAGGCGGTTTATCAAGGATTTATCCAAAATTTCAATGTCGATGTGCAAATTATTGCAAAAGGAGGTTGTTTTTTACTTCAAAAAGGAGTGCAAGGATGCCTTTGATAGATTAAAAGAATTGTTGACAACTGCACCAATCATTAAGTCATCGGATTGGAGTTTACCATTTGAATTAATGTGTGATGCAAGTGACTATGTAGTTGGATTCGTTTTAGGTCAAAGAGTAGACAAGTTGTCTCATGTGATTTATTATGCATCTAGGACCCTAAACGATGCACAAATTAACTATACAACCACCGAGAAAGAATTTTTAGCTATAGTGTTTGCACTTGAAAAAAAATTGATCCTATTTGGGGGGTTCAAAAGTGGTTGTGTATTCTGATCACGCAACACTTAGGTACCTATTAAAAAACAAAGAAGCTAAGCCGAGACTTATACAGTGGATACTACTATTGCAAGAATTTGATTATGAAATCAAGGATAACAGAGGTGTTGAAAATACTGTGGCGGATCATCTTAGTAGACTTGTTGTTTCCGAAGAAGAACTTCCTTTACAAGATCGTTTTCCAGACGAACAACTTTTCTCGATTGAAGATTCAACACCTTGGTACACGGATATAGTGAACTACTAAGTTACAAGACAGGTACCTAGTACAATATCTAATTTTCAAAAACTTAAACTTAAGAAAATAGTCAAGCAGTATGTGTGGGATGAGCCATACTTGTGGAAATACGGTTCTGATCAAATCATTCGCAGGTGCGTACCTAATTCTGAATTTCAATATATTCTTACTTTTTGTCATACTTATGCATGTGGTGGTCATTTTGGTTCTAAACGTACCGCTTTCAAGGTACTTGAAAGTGGATTTTATTGGCCTACCCTATTTGAGGATGCATATATTTTTTGCAAATCTTGTGATAGATGTCAACGAACTGGCAATCTAGGTGCTCGAAATCAAATGCCACTCAATCCTATTCTCAATGTAGAGATTTTTGATGTGTGGGGTATAGATTTTATGGGCCCTTTTGTCAATTCTAACGGAAAATTTTATATACTCCCTGTTGTGGATTATGTTTCAAAATGGGTGGAAGCTAAAGCCACCCCTACTAATGATTCTCAAGTTGTTTGTGAGTTTGTGAAGGAATATATTTTTTCGAGACATGGTACACTAAGAGTGGTTATCGGTGATGGAGGTTCCCATTTTCAGAAATCCTTCCATGCTCTACTCAAGAAGTACAACATAACACACAAGGTTGGAACGCCGTATCACCCACAAACTAGTTGGCAAGCTAAAATCTCGAACCGTGAGATTAAATCCATTCTTGAGAAATCCGTGAACACTACACGGAAAGATTGGAGTTATAGGGTTAACGATGCACTATTGGCATATAGGACGGCGTACAAAACACCGATTGGTGTGTCTCCATATCGTTTGGTTTATGGCAAAGCTTGTCATCTTCCGATTGAACTTGAACACAAGGCATATTGGGCGATAAAGATGTGCAACATGGATTATGACAATGCGGGAAAACAAGGAAGTTACAACTTAACGAGCTAGAGGAGATGCGCAATGATGCTTACGAGAGTTCTCGTATATACAAGGAGAAGACAAAACTTTTCCATGACAAGATGATTTATCGAAATAATTTTGTTGTGGGCCAAAAAGTTCTTTTATTTAATTCTCGTCTTAAACTATTTCCTGGGAAGGTAAGGTCCAGATGGATTGGACCGTTTGTTGTTACTAATGTTTTCTCTTATGGTGCAGTTGAAATTTCTATTCTTAGAGATGGGACAACTTTAAAATTGAACGGCCATAGATTGAAACCATATTATGAAAACGTTGATTATGTAAACATGGATGAAATTGAGCTTCGTGATTTACTCCCTCTGGAGGAGTAGCATAATTGGAATGCCAAGTGGAGCTGAGGACGTTAAACAAAGCGCTACATGGGAGGCAACCCATTGGTTTTGTATCTTTATCCCTTTTGTTTTTCGTTTTCTTAGTTTTGCATATCATATCTTGCATTCCCATCTTAGAATTTACAAGTCCTAAATCTATAATGAAAGTTTTGACGAATTCTCGTCTGAAAATTCTGACTGCGTAGTTGTCACGAAAATAGCTCTCGAGACTTCATACGGAGTCCGATTTGAGTGTTTGACCCCAACTTTTAAAAAGGACAGACTCACATTTCTTTTCCAAAAAGAAAATCTGAATTCGGAGTCTGTTAAGTTGGAGCGATAGGCCTGGACATTTGGGTTTCGGTATTTTTTCAGAACTTTTTCAGATTGCATTTCTGTCAGTCCAGAGACCATAAAAGTCAGAACGTTTATCAAAACGCTGTTCCCTTTTGACAGCTCATAGAAAAGATGTAGGCGAAAAACTTTCGTTTAGGATGTTTTTCCTAGTTCCCTACCCATTTATACAGTTTTAGAGTTTTTCAGGGCTGTTATGTCATAAGTAAGAATTTTCGGTTTTGAACATTGAGGACAATGTAGAGTTTAAGTGTGGGGGAGTAGTTAAGCATGTTTGGCTTGCATATAAATAAATAAAAAATAATACTCTTTGATTTCTTGCATTCTTGATACTTCATCTTTTGGAGTTAATTATGAGCTATTTAGGATGACACTCTAAACCTTTTAAGGTTGAAACAGTTCTTACGTCTATAAGATTGTGTTCCACTTTTTCATTCTACAATCCTTATATATACGTTCATAATTGAATACGAAACTCAGGTGCTAGCAATAGCATGGTAGTCGTTTGAAAGATTCTTCCTCACAATTAATCATTACTGAATCACTTTATTTTTATTTTTGCAGTTATATGTTTCTCTAAAGTGATTTGGTGGGATCCTGATACTGTCGTGGATGTTGTAGCAAGGTAATCATTGGTTGAGTAAAGCCCCATAGACGATTGTCTTACACTCATAAAGAGTGAACAAAAAAAACATATATATAAGGCTCCTCTTCATTTATCGACATTAATAAGTGATAGGTCCGGAATTGCGGACTAATCATGTAGTCGATGAAAAAAACAAACAACAATATCATCATTATATAGCAAGTCAAAAAGACTATTGATGAGGTTCTCGACACCTTGATAGCAGTATGTGTGAAACGTTGTCCCTGTCTCTGTCGCCTAAACAAGCGTGGAATGCAGGATCCAATTCAACTATCACATACTTGCTGAAAAGGAACATGCGCTTAGTGTATCTAATCATGTGGTCGAGTTAAACGGGTGCTTCTCTCAACTATTGCGCTATAAATTAGAATCCTTTGACGACATTCATACAAGTATTGTGGGTAACATCTTTCACTTTAGTAAACATTTGCACACTTCACTGTTCTATTTCCATTTTCTTATCTATCCATGTGATTTCAGTATGCGAGTGTTGTGGTAAACGTTGCTACAAGTACGATGACTATCTTAGTAGGTTTTTGCAATCAGGTTGAATGTCACACGTAAGTAATTGCTTAAATGTGATGATTGGAATGTATGTGGGATGTTTGCAGCTAAAGAACTTATGCAAGCTAATTATTTGGGTTTCTACTTTGTGTCTATCCTTAGTGGTACTTCCAAGGAGAGAAATTGGAGTAGGTTTTGTGGGTATACCTCTTGTAAACCCTCACGAGACTATAACTCGTCCACTAGGGACACCTAGGGGTTTAAAGGCTTGTTATACATGCTAAGTGTAACCGTTTTCTCAACGAAAGGGAGTTGTTGTATTTAGGATTAGTTTTATTTAGTTTGATTGAGGACTAGCAAAAGCTAAGTGTGGGGGAATTTTATAAGTGCATAATTCATATGATTTTAGTGTCCATTCCATACTTGTTTAAGCTATTATTCTTGCATATTTTTGTATTATTACTCTTGTTTTCTCTTATTTGTCTCAATTAGATGAATCATCCAAAAAGGAGCTACAAAGTGCTGAAAAGAGCTAGGAAGAGAAGTATTCCAAGTATCCAAGTGCCCAAGTATAAGAGAAGTGGAAGAAGTGCGTCGAAAAGGAGCAAAACGCTCAAAATCAAGAGAGGGGCCAAAGATCAAGATTAACTCATTCAAATGCAGGATTTATCATCACCATATTGAAGAGGATTGAAAGAGGAGAAGAAATCAAAAAGAATGTGGTCATTCCGAGTTCGGACGAAGAAGTTGTGGGCAAAACAAGCTTTTTATCCAATACCGAAGACAAGCAAGTATGCATACCTTGGAACGAATTTTCAGTATGCGTACGGGTATGCATACTTATTCCCTAGATTTTAACTGAAATTTAAGTATGCATACGGGTATGCATACCATGGAAGGCCAAAATTCACGGTTAGGGTCCTTATTTCGTATTTTTCGGGTCAGGTTCTTGAACCGAACTAAATACTTGAAGGCCAGGCAATGTACACCTATAAAAATAGGTAGTAGGTTATGAGTGAAACATCATCAAGAGGTCACGAAATTGTAAGGCTTGGAGATAAGAAACATCACACAGAGTGAAAGCTAGGGTTTCGGAGTGGTTCTTCAATCGTAACGATATCTCTAAACTTTTCTCATATGTATATCATGGATGTTTCTACATCCATGAGTAGCTAAACACCTATTGATTGAGGATGAATTCTAAGTTGTAAGAAAGATTTGAGTTATTATATTAATCTACTTTGAAGTTCTTCATATGATTATCGTTTGTTTATATTATAACGAATATTTATGATTGATTGATAGATTGTTTAGGTGGCCAACTAAATTGATTTGTTGATTTAATCTGTTGCTAGTATTGAGTTAGGAGATAAGTAATCGTCGAATAACTTTTACACAAGTAGAGAACACAAAACCTTACAGAGGGATTCTGTGGAGCGATTGTGTGTATAAACAACACTAGAAAATGGACCTTGAGCTAAGAGTCTAACTACTAGGATCAACCTATAAATTTACAAAAGATAAAGCATTCGACCAAATTACACCTTGAGTGAGCTACTACTAGGTGGTTTAGAAGAATAGAATCTGGTATTGGAGAGCTTCTGTACTCGGTGATAAAAGGAATTTAGGGAACAACACTGAGCTAGCTGTTATTCCACGGTTGGTGATAATATATAATTAACGACGGGTAGGAAATTATAATAACTCATTACCGGTTTATTAATGAAGAAGGATTCCTCGATCATATCTCTATTTATTGACTACAATTCAACTTTATTTGCTTTGATTATTTATTTTGTTTAAAATCTAAAACAAACTCCCCCCTTTGTGACACTTTGACAACTAAAACTCACTGCTCTTCGTGGGAACGATCTTTACTTCCTTTATATTACCAGTTAATTGTGTGGAAATAAGACTATTAATTTGATTGCACTTGCGACAGCCATCAGGTTATCAGTTTACTTGGTTGAATAAACGTAGAGGTAAAGAATTCATAGAAGCTAGACTCGACTGATCTCTTGTTAACCCCTTATGGTTCGATACCCACCCCATGCCATGGTTTACCATTTGCCAGCCATTGGCTCGGACCACAGTCATGTCCTGATCAGAATGACACCTTGCTGGAAAGATGGTACAAAACCATTTAAGTTCTTTGGCTTGTACCTGGAAGACCCATCGTGCTTCCAGGTTATTAAGGAGTCTTAGGATATTGAACCAGTTGGTTCCTCTTCTTTCAAGTTAGCTACTAGGCAAAAAAACGTAATAGAAAACATTAAGATTTAGAATAGAGATCATTTTGGAAAAATTTTCACATAATATTAAAAATCTAAACCATAAAACTAAGTATGCTAAATTTGAGCTAAATTTGCCTGATAATCACACAAGGATTATAACTGCTAAAGAGGAACTAGAAAAATGGTACAACTATGAGGAAGTTTTTTGGAAAACTAAAGCCACAAATAATAATATTCAACTAGGAGATCGGAATACTTATTTTTTTTCATTCTACTGCTAAATATAAAGCTAAAAAACTGAGAATAGAGACCTTATGTAATGACCCGTCCCTCCACCGATACTGTCCCCACTTAGCCACTGCGGTTATCCGGCAGTGTGGAGTTTTAAACGGGCATCGTTGTGGTTATACTGCAGCAACTTCCCGGGAGGTCACCCATCCCTGGATTGCTCCCGCCCGAGCACGCTTAACTGCAGAGTTTTCTGCCAACTCTGGAGCCAATTGTGCTGAAAAGGCCTCGGTGTTAGGGAATGACAAATCATTACTTATATTCCATCCGGCCAACCACTGCCGAATATCGGGGTATTACAATACCACCACCTTAAATTGGAGCCGTCCTCGGCTCCAGAATATATTCACAAGCCCAGATCTCCGACGTTCCCTGCCCCTCATGAGAAGCACCCGGACCAACCCCGTCCAGCGTACCTTCCCACCCTCGGCAGGTGATCCGTCGTCAGCTCTGACACCATTTGTATTGACCCGTCCCTCCACCGATACTGTCCCCACTTAGCCACCGCGGTCATCCGGCAGTGTGGGGGTTATCCTGCAACAACTTCCCGCGAGGTCACCCATCCCTGGATTGCTCCCGCCCGAGAACGCTTAACTGCAGAGTTTTCTGCCAACTCTGGAGCCAATTATGCTGAAAAGGCCTCGGTGTTTGGGAAGGACAAATCATTACTTATATTCCATTCGGCTAACCACTGCCGAATATCGGGGTATTACACCTTAAAAAAGCTGGATGGTACTTGGTGCAATGAGAGGTCAAAAATCGTGGACTGTTTATACAACCACTTTTCTTCTATGGCTACTACCTCTTCCCATATCATCTCTGACTAAATTCTAAATCTTATTCCTAGTAGCATCTCTCAGTTGGACAATGCCAAGTTGTTGAGGCCACCAGATGAACTGGAGATAAAGCTCATTCTCTTTGATATGGGTCCAAAGTGATTCCAAGCAAATCTCCTGGACCAGATGGGTTTCCACTAATCTTTTATCAAAAAAATTGGATTCTGGTTAAGGATGATTTAACTAAAATGTTAAGAGGCTTTTTCGAGTCTAAACATTTGTTAAAGGAAATGAATTCAACCTTCATTGCTTTGATCCCCAAGAAAGAGTCTCCCGCGAATTTTAGGCCCATCTTGTTATGTAATACCATTTACAAAATTATCTCGAAACTGCTCGTAAACAGAATAAACCCCTTCCTTGAAAATATCATTTCTCCTTTTCAATCAGTTTTTGTCCCTGGCATGCAAATTACGGATAAGGATAATTGGAGTTTAGTACTCAGGTTTTGACCAACACTAGGCTTTGGTCTAACATTTGTCCAACGTTAGGCCTTGATACCTGGACTGGATGTTGACCCAGGTTGACTGTTTATGACCTGACTTTCTTAATTTTGTGAAAATAAAAACTGCAAAAATATTGAGTTTACAAGTCTAGCCCTGAAACGGGTTTAAGACCAACGGTTGAGAAAAAGAAATATTTGGTCTACGGCTCGGATGTAAAAGACCAAATAACCCTAATACTTAATTCTTGTTCCTCCGCCTCCATACCCAATTCAATCTTCGTCTTCTGCAACACCCTCTTCACTGATCAGTTCCATTAACACCACATCTTGTACAACCTTCATTCAAAACCACAGCCTCAGCATCTTGTTTTCTTCACCAACAAACTCCAATATGGCGCAATCACCACAAATCTCAAAACAAGACATTACTTAACTGAATCAAATCAAACCCTAACCATTCTTCATCTGCAATACATGTTCTTCCATTATTTCTCGTATCACAATCTCCCTGTAACAAATTCAAGCAAATTCCCATCTTTGTAACAGCGTTTTTTCTCTAGAATTCCCAAATCGTCATCAATTTCTGATCAGTTCAAACAAACAAAACCCCAATTTAATTTCATATTTCAAAACCCCAATTTTTAAATCAAACGAAACCCTTTCTACTGAATCAAATCAAACCTCAATTTCTGGATCAAAACCCAAAATTTGCCTAATTAAAACCCATTTTCTAAATTAAAACCCCACTTTT
>JAJJMB010016078.1:2623027-2650708 GCA_023531105.1 Papaver atlanticum
TTAGACTTAGAGATTGAGAGGTGAGGTTAGCATAACCTTCTACATCCTGGCAATGATGTTTTTGGCACACAGATGAAACTCAATTACAGTGCAATTTTTTTTTTATGTTTTTATGTTTTTTTTTTCCCGTAAGGATGATCTGCTCATTCCTCTAGTAATTTTTTCTTTCCTGTAACATATTTTCCCTTTCTATAATTGTGCTCTTATATTTCTTATCTGTGCTTAAGAATTTGTCTTTTTGTTGTTTAATTTGTCTCCTTTGTTGTTTGTATCTTTCGCATTTTGATTGGTCATCGGGTATATTGGTTAGAGATAAACAATAACCATAGAAGACAAATTTGCCAGAGATCCACTACAACTCATTCACTTTAAGAGTATCTTCGAATTCACGGAAGCTTATATTGTCTCACAAATTGCATTTTTTCATTCATTTTGAAAAATATCTGCATTATCCAATCCCCTTCAGAAATTTATGTGTTAATTAATGACACATGCATGAAGCATAGCCGTCGAGGCAAGCATGATAATTGTAGTACGTCGACTGATGTTTTATCAAATATTATTATGTGGAATATTATTATGTGGCATGATGCATGATGGGACAAATCTCCGTTCTCATCGAAATGTTGTTTTCACCCATCCGGGCATTGTTGGTATACCCTAGCTTGTTTGACTAGGACAATGATGACCGTTGAGTAAATTTAAGCATGAAAAGATGTGGTTGCTTTAAACATTTTTTTTCTTTCCACACTTAGAAGGTTAAAATTTTATTGAAAAGATAAAAAGAAATACGAGATGAAAAAGCCTAGCACAACAAGGGAAGGCAAAAATGCCGACCAAAAATACATATTGTGTGGGTGCAAAATACCGCACACCCGATAGTAAGGCGAAAGAATACATTTGATAGCAGGCGAATATGACGCGTTCATTATATCTCTACTGACGAATGAGATGACGACACCAAGTCACACCAAAAGTGTGAAGATCAGCGCGGTAGTTAGAAGATCAGCGCGACAATAGAAGGAAGGGCGATTATAACGCCCTCCCAGATCCGAAAATAAGGGCTTTATTAGCTGTGCTCCACTATGTAACCCCTATAAAAGAGACAAGAAGCCATTGTAAGAGAGAGAGATCTTTTGGAGGGCTTAGATAAGAAATTTAGGAGATAGAAAGTTGTTTTGTTCTCCAAGTTAGGGTTTTCATTCATCCCATTTGTATTTGTTCTAACTTTTAATAAAATGATTTAGAGTTTTTTCTTATGATGTCTTAGATTGAGTTTATATATTTACTCGGGTGTAGGTTGTAGGATTTCTTGCAACTACATATTGCTAAGACCCAAATCCTTTAACGGTTTCTTGGGAAAGAAAGTATCTACAGTTCCTCCAAGGATTTTCTTAACCTCGGCTTCTTTACCCCCACATTGAAGACAAAGCGAGGAACTAAACTCCATACGGTTGACATTTAAAGTGACTAAATGTCTCACACTAAAGTGACTAAACCTGTAAATTTGGTAGCTTGTAGCGGCCTTGTTTTAATCCAAAAATAAGGGCATTCTAGTAAATAAACTACTCAAGTTTTAAGATATATACCTCACGTTGGTGGCAATTACACATATGACAACCCAAACAAATCCCTAAACAAATACAACGGAGTTGAGAAGAAGATGAAGAACAAGAAGTTGAAGAACAATAGCAAGCAACCATTACCGAACCTCCCGGAAGAAATAATCCATGAAATTCTTCGCAAGCTGCCAGCAAAATCTCTATGTAGATTCAGGTGTGTATGCAAACCTTGGAACATCCAAACCAATATCCCTATTTATTTTTTTACTCCAGCAACAACTTTACGTTCATTGTAAGACATGGCAATAATAAATTATCTTCGTTAGTGTATGATGATTCATCAGCATCACCATCAGGTAACTATCACGACGAGCGTATTAAGCCAATTCGACATCCCCTTAGTTTTGTTAACGTTGATGTGAAAATTTTGGGTTCTTGTAATGGATTGGTTTTCTTAAGTTATTATTATTCATTAAGTCGTGGCAGTATATATTGCCTTTGGAATCCGTATACAGAAGAATTTAAAGTGATACCAAAATCAACATCTGGGGATGGTTTTCATCATGCAAATGGGTTTGGCTATGATTTAAACACGAATAACTACAAGTTTGTCTATATTATGATTTCTTCTTTTACAACCTCGTTATCAATAGTCCAAGTATATTCATCCAGATCACATTCATGGAAAACACAAAAACTGTATATCCCCTATGAGTTTCATTATTATGCAAGACCAGGGGTGTTCTGTAACGATTTTGATTAAAAGATAGACAGATTATACTAGAGATTGAATACTACAAGACCAAGAGGAATACTGCAACGATTTTGATTTTGCATGACTTAAAGGACGGCCATCGTAAATCTTCGGTGAAGATATTTTCAATTGTGTATCATACAAACCAATAAACCTGGAGACTTATGTGAAGAGTTTGGTTTCCCTTAAGTCAAACACCTACGTGGGCAATATAGAGCAGGAAGCAGAAGTTATAAATGAAGAATTAGCTTTTAGCAGAAAAATTTACGAGGTTCTTATTGGAATGCAAATTAAAGGGAAAGGATAATAATTTTTTTGGTTTCGTCAGGCCTGCGCCATACAGATGAAAAGGAGTTATAAGTTTCTTTCTGAAGACAACCTTCTTGTTATCTATGTTATGTATGACGTCTTCATAAAAAATAAAGGGAATAAGTGTTGTAGTTGTGCCATATCTTTTTTTTTTCTTTTTTTTTTTTTGACATTTTTTGGTTGTGTTTGAGAGTTCGTTTTAATTTCTTTGTTTACTTCTTTAGGATTTCTATATTCTTCAGCACTTCTTTCTTTAATGAGCAACAGAAAATAATATGATAGGTAGGTAGGTAGTCTCTTAATTTTTGTTTCTTCCCTCTATATTTGAGTCATTTTAGTAACCTTTTTTTTCCTCCCAGTTCTTGTCTTTCTAAATCTTACATTTTTATTATTATTATTATTATGGAAGGTGCCACATGGGCACAATATTATTAATAAAAGGGAAAAAGTATTACAATGGAGCCGTTGGTAACCTAGCAACAAGCTGGGCACCAATACAAAACACCTCAGCGGGCCTTTATTAGAAAAACTCAAAGAGTAATTATACTGGGAGTCTAGCAACAATATGCGCTCCCACGCCTTATTATTATTATTTTATTTTATTTTTAAAATGATTCAATTTTTTATTGGATAAAGAGTATTACATTAACTAGTTGGAAGTCTAACAAGCTAAGCTTTAACAACATACTACTACATTAATTGAACAGGTTGTTGTGCTAGCCTAATTAAAATATTACTAGATACCATAAAGAACACCACTCCCAAACCATAAAAATAAGCTAAGCTCCGAACTTAATTAAACCTAATTATTATTGTTTTTTTTTTGTTTATATTATTATACAATAATAAACATAAAAATTAATTACAAGAGTGGGTTGGTAATATCAAATTGCAGAAGAAAAAAACCGATCTGTCGGTGGAAAAATTCATGTACGCCCCTCAGAGTTTAAGACAGCTAAATATTCTCACATTCTCACAATATTCAATATTTTCAAAGTGTACAAATTAAGCCCCTGAGCATGGGCACATTTAACTACTGCCACTGAGCCACATGAACCTGTACAGGAAATTCATTAAACAATATCTTATTTATATTTTGGAAAATTTGTCTCAGAGATTTCATACTCATTGATTTTTTTTCCAGTGAACTTATCAGCGTAGCCCTTTGAAAATGCCATTTCATACTCATTGATTTTTTTTTCAGTTCACTGTAACCCTTGGGTAACTTATTCAACGCTGATAAGTTGCAGACTTGCAGTTGTTCAAGTTAAAAAAACATACGGATTATTCCGAGTGTGTAGTCGTGTAGAGTTATAAGAGGAACAAAACGATATTTATATGCTAGTCATAAGGGTATTTTAGTAAATGAATGTTAATGCACAATTTTACAATTTTACCATAAGACTAGCCCAAAACCCTAGTAAAAGTTTAAAAAAATACTACAATGAAGTTGAAGAAGCAAACCCCGGTGTTCAAACAAGTTTCCACCGTGAAAAAAATTAAAAAGAAGAAGAAGAAGAATAGGAAGCGACCATTGCCAAATCTTCCGGAAGAAATCATCCATGAAATTCTTCGCAAGCTACCAGGGAGGTTCTGTGTAGATTCAGGTGTGTATGCAAACCTTGGAAACTCCAAATCAGCGACCCTAATTTTTTTAATTCAGGCAAAAACTTTACTTTCATCGGAAGTTTTGGAAAATCATATTTTGTAGAGTATGATGATTCATCAGCATCACTATCACGTAAGAAGGAAACTCGTCACCCCTTCAGTTTTTTCAAAACCATTTATGGAAAGATTTTGGGTTCTTGTAATGGATTGGTTTGCTTAGGTTATCATACTCTTGATTTTGGCCCTTTATATTGCCTTTGGAATCCGTACACCGAAGAATACAAATTAATACCAAAAACAACAAAACTAACAACACTAGTACGATATCTAACGCGAAAGGTTTCACATGGATTTGGTTATGATTTAAAGACTAATGACTACAAGTTTGTCGCTATTACGAAATCAAATCACCCTGGATCAAGAGTTGATATATATTCATTGAGATCAAATTTATGGAACAAACCATTATATATCCCTTATAAACTTCATACCTATGCAACACCAGGGGTATTCTTTAATGTATCTCTTCACTGGTTCGCATACTCTGGAGTTCTAATTGCTTTGAATATTGAAAATGGGTTGGTCCAAGAAATCCCACAACCGGAAAGTATGGACGTTAATGATAAATATGTGGATGTGTTGGGTAGTTGTCTTGGTATGCTTGGCAGTTCTAAAACGGATTGTTTTGAAGTTTGGATGATGGATTATGAAGTGAGGGAATCTTGGGTAAAGATGCATAAGATTTCTCGAATGAAATTGTTCAATGTTCAATCATTGAAATGCTTGAGGAGGATAACGTGTTTAGAAAATGGTCAGCTTGTATTAGGGGTTCAACACGATAAAGGTGAGAAGACTTTGGTTGTGTATGAATTGAAGAATGAAAGATGTAAAACTTTGAAGCTTGATAAATTTGATTTGGAAAATGTATCATACGAAGCATTATTCCTTAATATTTATGAGAATTTAGTTTATGAGAAGAACATTATTCCTGAAAATGTTTCCCTTAACTCGAATACTTATGTGGGTATTACATTATACCTGGATGTTTATGAGAAGAGCTTAGTTTCCCTTAACTCGAATACTTACCTGGGTAGTAGAGAGAAGGAAGAAAAAGCTCTTAATGACGCATTACTAGCCATTAAGCCCAAGATTGTTCATCGTAGAGGCTACCTTAGACAGCTTGGTTAGCATAACCTTCTGCATTCTGACAATGACGTTTTTTTGGCACACAGATGAAACTCAATTATTTTGCAAGTTTTTTTATGTTTTTTTCCCCTTGAGGATGATCCGCTCATTACTCTAGTACTAGTACTTTTTTGGCATAGTATTTTCTATAACTGTGCTGTTATATTTCTTATCTGTGCTCGAGAATTTGTCTCCTTTCTTGTTTGTATCTTTCGCATTATGATTGGTAATTTGTTATATTAGAGAGAGAAACAACAACCATGCATAGAAGGCAAATTTTCCAGAGATCCTCTAGAACTCATTCACTTTAAGAGTATCTTCGAATTATATTTTCATCATTTCGAAAAATATCCGTATTATCCAATCCCCTTCAGTCCTTCCAACATGCGAGGAAAACATATCCCCAAGCGAATACATAGAGGTGAAAACATATTAATTCCAGCATACATAGAGGTCAAAACAAGCATCATGATGAGTGCCTATATATGTCTCACATCGCTGTATCACTACGTATTTCAGTTTTACTCTATATATTTAGTTAAGATAAGAAAATGCTTTAAATTTTTCACCCATCACTCCGTTCATATACTACGTAAAAAAGGAGAAAAACTTAGCTAAGATTTTCTTTGATCCGCGACATTTAACTAAGCTAAGAATGAAATATTCTAAGGGAAAGATATTCCAACAAAACACCAACTCCATAGATTTTTAAAATACATTCATCCACCATGTTATGCGGCACCCACTTCCAAATAGATTAATTAAGAGGTAACTATGACTGGGGAAAGGTCTCATATACTCACATATGCCGCCACTATGTGATGAATCTTTAGTTTTCTTTCTTAAGTTAGTGTTTCATTGCCTCGTAAAAGACGAATTAATTGACCGAAAGATTTGTCTTGATGTTATTAATAGTTAGGACATTTCTAATATTTTATACTTGATCAAGTTTAGTGTCAACACCAAAATGTATAGTTAATTAATTAGCACATTTGTATGATAAAATGTATATCAAATTGTATGCCAATACCAAGTTTAGTGTCACCACAAAATTGTATATTGAACGCTGAGTTTATAAATAATGAACTGAATTGAATTCTGAAATGAAAACTTGCAAGAGTTCAGCAAAAGGAGGAAGGAACTAAAAAAAGAATTTGATCTTTATAGCACTTTCTTTCAAGGGTGTTGCTCTTTTTTCAAGTATTTTAAAATTTCTCGTTGTGAGTTTTCATTTTTGATTTGTTTCTTCTTAATTACTATTCAATTTCAGGAAGAAAATTCAGGTCTTTTACACTGTTTTATCATGTAACTGAAGGATTTTCACTCTTTTGATAAATTGTGTAGTATTTGAGATTGAACTGAAGTACTTTGGTACTAATATGACATGACTTTGATTGTTCTGGTTTTTGATAGTTCGGAAGAGATGGCTTTGGAAACTTTCCTGTTTACCTCTGAATCTGTTAACGAGGGACACCCCGACAAGCTGTGCGACCAGATATCCGATGCAGTTCTCGATGCCTGCCTTGAACAAGACCCTGACAGTAAGGTAGCCTGCGAAACTTGCACCAAAACCAACATGGTCATGGTTTTTGGAGAGATTACAACAAAGGCTAATATTAACTACGAGAAGATCGTTCGGGATACTTGTCGTAATATCGGATTTGTATCTGATGACGTTGGTCTTGATGCTGATAAATGTAAGGTTCTGGTTAACATTGAACAGCAGAGTCCTGATATTGCTCAGGGTGTCCATGGTCACTTAACCAAACGTCCTGAGGATATTGGTGCCGGTGATCAAGGCCACATGTTCGGGTATGCTACTGATGAGACCCCAGAGATTATGCCCCTTAGCCACGTTCTTGCAACTAAGCTTGGAGCTCGTTTAACTGATGTTCGCAAAAATGGTACTTGTGCCTGGTTGAGACCTGATGGTAAGACCCAAGTCACCGTCGAATACCAAAGCGACAAGGGTGCCATGGTTCCCATCCGTGTCCACACCGTTTTGATTTCCACGCAACATGATGAAACTGTCACCAATGACGAAATTGCTGCTGATCTTAAGGAGCATGTCATCAAGCCAGTCATTCCCACGAAGTACCTAGATGACAGAACCATCTTCCACTTGAACCCATCAGGTCGTTTCGTTATTGGTGGTCCACATGGTGATGCCGGTCTTACTGGACGTAAGATCATTATCGACA
Source organism: Papaver atlanticum (assembly GCA_023531105.1). Lineage (NCBI taxonomy): Eukaryota > Viridiplantae > Streptophyta > Magnoliopsida > Ranunculales > Papaveraceae > Papaver > Papaver atlanticum. The sequence goes on from JAJJMB010016078.1 coordinate 2,630,647, forward strand.
CCTACGGCGGTTGGGGAGCTCACGGTGGTGGTGCATTCTCCGGCAAAGATCCCACCAAGGTGGACAGAAGTGGGGCGTACATTGTAAGACAGGCAGCGAAGAGCATCGTCGCTAGTGGTTTAGCTAGGCGATGTATTGTCCAAGTTTCATATGCTATTGGTGTTCCAGAGCCTTTGTCAGTATTTGTTGATTCTTATGGAACAGGAACGATCCCAGACAAGGAAATTCTACAGATTGTGAAGGAGAGTTTTGATTTCCGACCAGGAATGATCTCAATCAACCTTGATCTTAAGAGGGGAGGAAACAGCAGGTTCTTGAAGACTGCAGCTTACGGTCACTTTGGTAGGGATGACCCTGACTTCACATGGGAAGTGGTGAAGCCACTCAAGAAGGCTTAATGCAGAAGTCCGCGTTCATCTGTCTCCGGTGGTTGTTTTCTAATAAAAGTCTATGCGAGTGTTTGTTTCTTTCTTGTATGCTTTCTGGGATTCGTCTCCTTTAAAAGAATGTTAATGGAATTTGTTGAATTTATGATTTCAATGAAAGAAGAAAATTTCCATATCCTTTTTTGTGTGAATTCCATCATCAACCACCTAACTAGATTAGTCGGTATCATTCTAAAGGTATTGGCAGTGGCAGATATTATTTTTAATTTTATTTTTCTGAGCGGTAATTACAAAAACAATTTGGTTCATAAAGAGATTAGTATTAACTTTGTTTCAAGAGGAGAAATCAAAATACAATTCAAAGTGTAAAGTTAAAATAGTAAAAGGTAGTTCATCTAAAAGTTGAACACAGATTCCCAAAGATGGCAACTAAACCACAAAGGAAGGAAACTAATTCAGCTGGATGTTTCTAAGCCAGAAACAATGTGCCGGTGCTGGTGCTCACCAGAACTGCTGAAATATGGGTTGGGATGGAATCTGGCCGTCCAGCTCAGGGGTTGTTTATCCTCAAACTTGTCTAAGATTTTAAGATTCCCTCTGATAAAGTTCCTGATAAATTCTGACTAGGGGCTCCTCTGCAACAAAATAAAACCCATCAAAAACCATGTCCCTGATATCAAATTCTTTAGACATTTCAAAAAAACTAGAGAGAATAAGTGAGAGAGACTTTACAGTCCAATGGCAAGATTTTCAGAAGAACAGTTATAGACCAACTGATCAACAGAATCGTCATCCCAGTTACGGTTAACTGCAGACCCACCGATGCAGAAGCAATACATATTATAATTACTCACACAGACCCATGTTTAGCTGTTTTTCTAACTATTATAATCGTTCTTGTAAAAACACTATTCCTCTATCATTATAACAAGATCACATTCAATGTATTTAGAACCAAAAAGAAACGGTGGTACTGTTGGCAACACAGACAGGTAAGCGATCAATGAAGATAAGAGCAGATAATGCATCACAAACTCCAACCTAATCAGTAAATTCAATGTACTTGAGGTCATTGCAGTTTTATTCAAGTGACTCCATCATAGGCAACTTATAACTATCTCCACTAAGGCCCCTCTGGAATCCACAGGTATGCCATAGACACTCAGACCTGCTGATTAGAATTCCAATAAATAAATTAGATAAAAAGATTTACCAAAAGAAAGCATTAGTGTTATACTTCTCATTTGTAGACGCCCAAGATGGGTACCTGCAGCCTCAGAATTGAGTTCTCTTGTAATGAAATTAACTACAACAGACTTAGAAGTGGACATACTAGTCTCGATACATGTTGGTCTGGTGAAAATGTTAAGCTTTGTTTGATCCTGTGATGATGGATGCCGCTATCACATTTCTTGAGCTGCCTTCCAAAATCTAGCTGGGACTTAAAATGCTTTTCCTCCCCAAAATTAGAGTACCTACAAACAGTTGTATAAAGTTAGTCCTCAATTGTGTTTTTTTTTTAACTAGAAGAAAAACATTGCCGCAGAATTAGACTTGGTTAATAGGGTTTTCATGCCAAATTTTAATAAAATCAGAAATAATTGTAAAAACTTGTGGTGATTATATCTTTGATTGAAAAAATCTTATTAATCCTATATTTTTCTTCTTTCTAGAACTAACACTTCTTTCATTACATCCATAGTACTAGACAACCTGTAAGAAAAGAAAATAAGACGGAATATTCTCAGTTCTCTAATTTACATGTAGTGCAAAAAAAAAAAAAAAAAAAAAAAAAGTACTATATGAATTATGGACAACTAATTAACAACACTTATTAATCAGATTGCTGTAAAAGTGTCGTTAGTTAGTTGTTCATACATCATTTTTTGCACTACACGTAGACTAGAAAATTTGAGATTATTAGGCCGACCGAGTGAAGCGAGGAAGGACTCTATATATGGTGACTTTGTGTTAATGTGAAGCGTGACATTTTTTCCAATTTAACACAAAAGATTGGATTTTGTTCAACGATGAAAGGACGACACTGCCCTTTAAAAAAATCTACGCAATGAGTACAAACAACAATATCAAATTTAGAGTTTTTACGAAAAATTCGAAGGTATTTATCATTTTAGGCACAATTTTTGAAAATAAATGTATATTCATTATGCAAACTACCATAAAGGATACATAAACTTTATGTAACCATATTTGGGTTTATGCATCAACTAATTTCCTTTGCAACTAATAAAACGATGTAGTCTCTCAGTTTCAAGAAAAATAATGTTTTCACTTCAGGCACAAATTTTCTTTTACAGTCCAATTGCAATAGTGTTGCCCTTTTTCTTCGGTCGGCCTCCCCACCGTGGCAGCGGTCATGTAGTTATGTCTTATTTCCTTCTCTTTACAGATTTTCTAGTATAGTACTGTAGATGTAATGGGAAGAAGAGTTAGTTCCAGAAAGAAGACAAAGACAATTACTTATTACCAAAAGTCAAATAACAACACTTTCATAGCAATCTGATTAATAGTATTTTTTTTTTAATCAAAAATATAACTACCAAAGTTTTTACGATTATTTATGTTTTTATTAAAATCTGGCCCGAAAATTTCTGCCCAAATAACCAGATCTAATTTCTGCCGCAACATTTCTCTTCTGGCTACTCATTCAAATAAACACAATCCAGGTCTAACTTATAACAACTGTTTGCGGGTATCAAGAATATAAAGCACAGTTTGGACGTTAGGCAAGATAAAGAGAGGTCCATATTTGTCTAGGGAGGAGATAATCAATGGCTGTAGTTTGTTCAACTTAAAAACATTATGAATGTTTTATTAAGTAGTGTCTCATTAATCGATCATAATAAATAATTCATTAAATTTTCATTATAAATGTGCTCTTAATTAATCTAATAAATATGTATTGCAATTAATAAATATAAATTATTTTAATAAAAATTATATTAATAGAAATTAGTGGCGGTAGTGTAAGAAGTAATGGCTGATAGAAGCTGTGGCGGGTGTTAGTGAGTGGTGGTGGTGGAAGAAATAGTGGCGATGGGTGGTTTATGGTGGTGTGTGTTGGTGAATAGTTGTGGACAATATTAGTTCTGTATATTTAAAACACGGGTAACATTGTGTTGTAAAAGATATAGTTGGTTGTTTTTAACAAGATTGATATAAATAGATACCATATTTTGAGGATGATACCATGCTATTTAGGAAAAAATAATCATAACTGCCGGATCACCTAAACGGAACCCCTGCTACCTTTAGTACCCAATTGTATAAATCATGGTTCTAAATGTTAAAAGAAAATCAATCGCAATATAAAAGAGAATATAAAAATAAAAAAATGTAATGAAATAAATTAATTAACGGCCTAGGTTTGTTCAATTAAAACTTTATACATTTAAAATTAGAAGTACGAACAACGGCTAACGGGAGGTGGGCGGCGGTTATGGTAGAGAAAGAAATAGTATCATATGGTTTTGTGGTGGTGGCGACGGCGGCGGTTGGTGAGTAGTAATAGACTATGTTAATTTTGTGTCACCACAAAATGGGTAACTTTATAAACTAAAAGATGTGGTTGATCGTCCTTAATGATAAAATAGTCTCGGTTAAAGTACATGAAAGATAAAAAAAACAACAACAGACTGTCACGTCATATATTTACTAAAGGAAAATGGTCAAGTCAAAATCCATACACAAAAAATTACTTATTGTCGACATTTGTCGCTACGGTAAGGGTTGTACCCTAAATAGATATACTTTTCTATCTATTTGTTTATACTGTATTATAAAACAAAGCTTCAGTAAGTTAGGAAAGATAAAGACCGGTCCTGGTTTTATTTGATAAATTCACGACTGTGGTTGATCTTACGAATACACACTTTAATTGAGAGAAATTCATTACATATTCTCTTCATCCCATCTCAAAAATCAAAATCAAAACAGAGAAATTTGATCAGCTGAAAATAACAAACATATCTTCCCATAAAAATAAAAATTCATTCCCTCACTCACATCCGTTAGGAAGAGTGGATTTTGAAAACTTTAATTCCTCACTTTGGAGCAAACAAAAATCAGAAACAAAATTAGGAAGGGGGGATAGATTGCAGAAAGGAAAAAAAAGACTTAAATCAAAAAATATACTTCTGGTTAATCTTCTTTCCATGTTCTCTCAATCTTCTTCCACCAAAACGTACATCTCTGACCAATCAAATTACTCCGAGGTAAATATATTTGAGGAAACCATTTCTTTTGACATCGCTTCATGTGTGAATTTTTGGGGTTTCTATCATTTTCTTGAATTTCATATATTGTATATTTAATTGAAGTATACATTTTCAACGATAGCCTACTTATTAACCAGATTATGTCATGGTTGAATTTAGGTGTCTGTATTTTGTTATTGGCCAAATTATGAAAATTTGGCTATCATAGGTCGCCGAGGTTTTAATCTAATCACAAATTTTTGGTCCAGAAAGGTGAGATTTTCTGAAGTACCAATTTTTTATTTCTTGTTTTAGACTTTAGTGGAAGTAGCATTTTGTATTCATCTTGATAGATACACTTAGCAAGAAACTACTAAAATTACACATTATAATTTGACTATCGACTGACATTTACAATATATATGTATATGGAATGCCCCGTTTTTCGGGCTTCTGTTCAATCTTGATAGATACACTTAGCAAGAAACTACAAAATTACTCAGATTACACATTATAATTTGTCTATCGACTGACATTTACAATATATGTATATATATATATATATATATTTAATGCCCTGTTTTTCGGGCTTCAGTTCAAAAGTCCAGAAGAATTTGATTAGAAACAATTTTCAATAGATAATCTAATATAATTATACGTAATTTATATAACACCCGTGCCATAATAAATAATCTATTAATTATTGTTTCACTAATTGCTCATAATAAATGATCTATTAATTTTTTCATTATAAAGTGTTCTATTAATTAGATTTTCACTAATTGCTCATACTAAATGATCTATTAATATTTTTTTTCACTATAAATGTTCCCTTAATTAATTTAATTAATATGTATTTTCATTAATAAATAATTTTGGTAAAAATAAAAATGATATCAATAAACACTGGTGGCGGTAATAGGTAGTGGAAGCAGTGGCGTTCTTAAAAAGTGTTGGAAGCGGAAACATTAGTGGTGGCCAGGTGCGTAGCCAAGCCCAATTTTAATTGTTTTTGATTATTTTTTTAATCATAAAATAGGCTATTGAGTGTATTTTGCACCTGTATCCAATTTCAAGAATTTTTTTGTCCCCCTTCCACAAAATCCTGGCTCTGCCCCTGGTGGTGGTGTTGGAAGGAGTAGTGGCGGTGGGTGCCGGTGAGTGGTGGTGGACAATATTAGTACTGTGTCGTTAACATTGTATTGTGAAATATGCGGTTGGTTGTTTTAGCAAGATTGAAAAAGGCATGTACCATATATTTCAGGGATGATATCAAATCATATATGACAAATTGTTCATGACAGCTGGAACAACCAAATGGAACCCATGTTATCTTTAGTACTATATCGTATAAATCATGGTTTTCAATGTTAAATTAAAATTGATTGCAATACAAAAGAGGACGAAAAAAAATATGGGACAAATTAATTAACGACTTAATTTTGTTCTATCTAAACCTCATATATGGTGTTTGTGATTAAAAATTATAATTACTCCCTACAACCTACAGGTGGTAGGCGGCAGTGTTGGTAGCAGCGGCGGAGTCAGAAATTGACACTCAGAGGGTTTTTTTTTTTTTTTGAAATAAACATGTAAACTATGGTGGACTAAACCTTAAATATAGATGTAATAAGTACTATTTATAAAATCAACTTAAAGATTTACGGGGTAGTTTTGTGGTGAAAGAAATGGTATCATGTGGTTTTGTGGTAGTGGCGCGTATTGGTGAGTAATAGTAGACCATGTTAATTCCGTGACGCCACAAGACGTGTAACATTATAAAATGTAAAACATGGTTGACCGTTTAATGTTAACGTAAACTCGGATAAAACACATGACAATTGAAGAAAAAAAACTTGAATCACTTGTCACGTTATTTAATAACTGCATACAAACGACATGAATCAAACTCTAAACATATGAAATTCCTAATTATCGAGTCGTGGACTGCAAAGTAGAAATATCTATTTGTTTTTCCATTACTTTTGTAATGATAAGGAGGTTAACTCGATAATTAATAAATATTAAATTTAATATGAGGGAGGATCCCCTCACACTTTTATTTTTACAGTATCTCACACTTTGGACACTATCTTTTCTACAAAAACTAAACAGTAGCGTATTTGAAACTAATATTTGGGGATATGTTCGTCTTACCAAGCTATACATACCCACGAAAAATGAACAAATCCTGAAATGTATAACTCCGTAATCTACTACTTTGAAAATTAACCGTCGAAAACCAACGGTTAAAATTAAGATCTGTAGATAGTGGGGTTTAGTATTTCGGAATATACTCATTTTTTGTGGATATATAGAGCTTTGTGAGAGGGCATATTCCCAAAATATTAACTTCAAATACTCTCCCATTTAGGTTTTATTAAGAAAAGTATCTTCCAAAGTGTGAGACAGTGTGAATCTAAGAGAGTGAAGGGATCCTCCCTCATTTAATATCCAGATAACAATTATCCACATGCCGTTTCGACATGGGTTAAGCGTTATATCATATTTAAAAGACAAAAACCGCTTCAAAAGGAGTTGGTAAATTTCCAGGACACAATTAATACGATATTAAAAATTAACCAACGTCAAGACGGCACGGGTCAAGGCCTAGTTACGTATATATGCTACTCTTTTTGTTGAAATCTGGATCGCACATGTTCATTAATTACTCAAGTCCTAACGACTAATTCTTATTAAAGCACATCCACTGATAATACCAAAAGGGGTTCCCAATGATAACTTCAGCTCATTTTAAACTAGATGTCACAGTATTGAGTTTAAAAGCAAGTTTCACTGAAACTGAAGAACTTAACATATAAGATTACATACTTTACCATAGCAATAAAAATTTAATAGATAGTTAAAACAATAAAAGCAACACATACCTTAGCTCAAAAATGATGCTACAGGTTTCACTCAGCTTAAGATTTAATAGATAGTTAGAACAATCAAGAAGCCTTTTTTAAAGCCTGATTCGTCCCTAAAAAACCTAGCCAAGACATCGTGGATTGCATCCTCAAATTTGTACCTACATAGACATGTGTAAACTGGATTATGTTTCTCTGATCAAATAGACTTAGAGACAGATATAACCATATATGCTAATTATTTATGTTTATGTTGGAATCTGGATCATTCATTGTCATTATTTACCTAACTACTAGTCTCATCAAAGCACATCTACTGAGAATACCAAAAGGGATTCCCAAGGATAAATTCATCTTGTATAAAAGGATGAATATAGTAATGACAAATTGTAAATCTCGCAAAACTTAGAAAAAAAGAAGCCATTTTGACAACGAAGAAAATTCTACTTATTTAGCTGAATTTTTCCGCAACCGGAATTAACTGAAAAAAGAACCGGAATCAACCGGAATTTTTGATCTAAAGAACCAGAACAAAGAAGTACAAAATACCAAAATATCCAGTTAACATTTGAGTCTGTAACATCTCCTATTATTTGGTTGTGAAAGAAAAGAACTCACCCTATCAAGGAAACGAAACGCGTAAGATTTTGCCATACTCTTCCATGACCCTGATGCTCTGTATCATATTACACCAAAGCTTTTTACGTAAAGTTGTGGGATTTTCCCATCACAATTCATGGGCTTCCTTCCAGAAAGACTTCTTGGCACCGTAATTGGTTTGCCCACTCTAAAGCCTTATATGACCCTAATGCTCTGTACTATTTTAGCTATAACAACCAGCTGGGAATGTTTTCGCCCCCAATTAGTACCTGCACAGTTTTAATATAATTATACATTTTATTAAGTTACAGTATAGAGAATAAAATCACACATAAATACAATGGAATACAATCAACATGAATTCACCTAGATGCTATAGATTTCGGGTCTAAATTGCATGGTAAATCTCTTAAGCCAATCTCACTTTCAAACACAAACACAAACACAAACACAAAACAAAATCTCTTACATTTATATTTTGGTAAAGTAGAAGTTAGAGGTCAGCAAGACCAATAACAAAACAAACTTCCCAGACATTGCACTATTAAAGGTATTGCAGAGTATCCAATCAAACTAGTTTCAAAACAACTCTAAGCAGCTTGTACATGATAACAACTTATAAGACATGACAAATATATTCAGAAACTTAATTTTTTTATGATACATTTAGATATCTATGAAAAAAAACAAAAAAACATCCCTCACATAAAATTATTCCAAGCATTTCTGGTAGAATCTAGACATATTAAGTTTGTCTATAAATTACTTATTAACACAAACATTAGTCTCCCACTATCGCTATAATAAACTAATTTACGTTGCTACAATATCAAAGAGTGAATTATAATGGCAATGAGGAGTTAGATAGTGAATTACACTAACCTTTGTTATGAGAGAAAAACCCATAATTCCATCTTTGGTGAATTAATCTCTCTTGTATTTTTTCCCCCTGTTGGTGGAGGTCCATATCTCAATTGAAGGAAGGTATAGCATCCCAAGTTTGAATACAAGTAGAATGTACAGTAGTACGAAGTGGCGAATTTGTACTCCGTGGTTGGGAGTGAACCACTTGTCCCTTATAGATCCATTGCCCAAGGGATTCAGACGTTCAATGCATTTAAGGCAGAAGTTCTTGTAATTCAAGCGAAATCACAGTTGGAACTTCTTGCAGGTTAAGAGAACATCCGAAAACGAACAACTTCCTTATATGACCTGAACTTCTCCGTATCCTCCTTTCCGTTTGCAAGTTTATGCCATGCCCTAATTTTTCCATAAACCTCGTCCAAGGAGTTGAATTCCAGACCACTCAAAAGATCCATCAAAGTCATGTTTGGCTTGGATCCAAGCGGGCTAAAGCAAAACTTCAAGCAAAGAGTCAACTCACTAGCTTCAACCGAAGTTTGAAGTTTGGGTTTAGTGGCTTGTTCTGCAGATTAAGGTCGTGACTGGCTTGGATCTATCAAACTCGAGCATAGATCATAGTTCAAGCCTTGTTCTTTAATTCATAGATAACCTCAATTGGGAAAAGCTTCTAGATATGAAACAACAAAATAAACACAGCAGCCAGAAACAAGTAAGTTCTAAAATCTTCGTAAATAAACCCTAATCAAAAGATTTAAGGTAAAAATTAAAAATTAAAAAAATAAAATAAAAATGCATCCAAAATTATTAGTTCTGAAGTAGAGAGTGAAATTAGTATTTTACCAGCTAGTGTGTTTAGATTCTGAATCAATTGAGAAGAAAGAAATAAAGCAGCTTTGTTTCGTTTCCAGAGGAGAAATCATTATGCGATTTTAAGAAGATGATTGTGATTGTGAGGGTTCTTTCCTCCATCGGATTCCCAGCCAAAAAAATGGACTCCATTGTTGCTTTTCAATTTAGTCCCTTTTATTTAAGGGGTCTACACATAGAGTAAATATATGACCTCATATCTAAAAAATCATCTCCAATGAGAATTGTTTTTAAAAATAGTGAAAAATATGACGTGGAGGTGGAGCCGTAGGTGTAGATAACACTTTCTTGAACACCTTCATATTTAGTAATTGGTCCCTCCTAGTTTGTAGGACCCTACTGTTGGAGATGAATTTATGCCAAACGGGGGTCTAAAATCCTATGTGTCACCTAGGAAAATAAAGATTCACCCTCTGTTAGAGATGCTCTTAGGGAGGTTCCTGTGGAGGCTAGCCAGGTGGCCTAGCAAACTCTCCTAGCCACTATTGGACTCTACCGATAGCGGTAGACGGTATACAGTCTATAGCTTGGTGAAGATTCTGTCACCAACAATTTTTTCTCTACCGCCTATAAATATATATGTTAATTTAAGATTTCGTTTCTACACCTAACACTTCATTTTTACTCTTTTTTTTTCTTGAAATAGAAAAAATTGCAACCTTACTTGGTTTGGCAACTCAACTTTATTTTTCCAAAGTCATACTTGAAGATGCTATTAATAAGATATATGATGGTTATAAGATATTAAAAACCGAAAAAGTCCTTAAGTTTTGGATGTTAACTAAGTTAAATCTGAAAAGGAGAGGGTATCAAGTATACCACCAACTTTTTCGTTCGGCAATCTGTATGGACAAAACTCAATACAATTGCAAGTAGGTCTAAGTCAAAGACCTTTGAACAATATGTATGAAGAGTTCTTCTCCTTCTCTTCCACAATCAATATGTCTAGCACGGTTTTGGTTTGGGAAACTGAAAACTGGCAGTAATGGTTTTGGTTCTGGTTTGAGCAAGAACCGAACCGAGACATGTTAAACTCTAGTTTGTACTCTTCAAAACTTATAGAGATACCTAATCTTCTATGTACATAAGAATCAGTCAGAACTTAATCTAAAATAAATTCTTGTGAAAAACTCACAAACAGGATTTCAATTGATTAGAGTATACTCAATCGTGTTTGTGGTTTTCTATCAAATCTGGATTTGATCTGCAATTCTTGAATGACCTTATATCAGAAGAGAAGGACCTTAGAATGGACAAGAAATATAAGCATCATAAATACATATACAGGTTACGAAACTATCATTCTTTCTAAATAGGTTAGTTTGTGCTTCACGGATCCCAAATGAAGTTTTTCAAAGTCAAACCTTATATGTTGAAGATCCTTAGGTCTTGGAGGACAAATTTGCAATAAGATATATACAGCAGTGTATGGATTAAGATTTCTGTTTTTCTAGTATCTCCAATTTATAGTGATCAATAAAGGCTGGGTTGTTTATGATGTAACCTGAAAACGTGGGGGTACCAAAATACACCACCAACTTTTTCTTAGACAACCTGTATGGACAAACTCAAATTCGATTCCGAGAGTTCAACTTAATGAATCTCAATAGAGAAAGAATATCCATAGTTATATCTCTTTCTCTCATAATCAGAACGTTTACAGAGGCAAGACCGTGAACCTGATTTCCGGGTGAAAGTACTTGGTGATTCCAAAGATCAATTTCCAAGTATCAATCAAGTCGTATCCAATAAACAAGGATGCATATAACTACTTTGATTGATTAACGCACAACCTGTGATATTTCAATTATAAAGATAAACAATAAATTGCGGAAAAAGAAATAACACAGACACCCAGAAGTTTTGTTAACAAGGAAACCACAAATGCAGAAAACCCCCGAGACCTAGTCCAGATTGAACACCAAATTGTATTAAGCCGCTACAGACACTAGCCTACTACCAATTAACTTCAGACTGAAATGTAGTTGAGACCGAAATAAACCCTCCCAGTAATTCAGTAACAGTCGGTTTCCGCATGCTTTTTGAATCCCAGCAGGATTCCGCGCAATTGATTCCCTTAGCTGACGTCACACCAACTAAGAGTTGCTTCAACTCAATTGAAGACTTTAAACCAATCTGCCTCCCATAGATAAGCCTATATGTGATCTCCTTTACGATCAAAAAGTTTGATTAAGGTGATGGAAATCGATAGCAATAGACAAAGTCTAGCTAACCTCAAAATTAGGACCTATGCAACCCGAAGTGCAACCTAGATTATTATTCACCTCACAAGTATAAAACTTGTGGAATCAACAAAGTATGACACGAAGAGAACTTTGATGATTACTATCTATCTTATTCAAGTGAGTAACTCAACAATAAAACAATATCAGGATACTCGAGTTATCAAGATAACCAATAGCTGGACCTGGCTTCACGAATCCCAATGAAGTTTTTGTAGTCGCTAAACCCTAAAAGGGTTTTAGGAAGAGGACGACTCTAGTAACAACTAGGACACACCAAGAAAAATAGTGTCGGGATTTTAAAGATCCCAGTTGCTTGAAGTTCCCCTTTTATAGACATTCAACGCATATGTTGCTTTAGGTTTAAGATAAGATAGCTTTGGAACCAAGCAATCAATATCCACCGTTAGATGAATATTTGAATCTGATTTACATAAACAAGATGTACACGCTGGTTAAGTTTAACCCTAACTGAACCATGTATAAAGACTATGTTCAAGGTGGTTAGCCAAAACTAGCCGATTTGAACTTATAAAATTAATATTCATTTTCATAAACACTTAAGACTTTAACCTTGAGTCATAATCATGTGATCAAATAAGTATATAGTGTTTTTAGAGATTTGATCAAATGTTAATTATCTCTTAGAAGTAACTTTCTAGCATTTGAAAATAATCGACATGGTTAGTAGATGTACAAAGTACAAATACCATAGCCGTTCGTGAGTCAGGTCAGTCGCACTACGTGTACCGGTTTGTATGTACTATTAAGCACAACCAAGTTCCGGAGTTCACAGAACTATTTAGGTATATGCGTATCGGTTTGTGTACCTTAAGACTATAATCGGTTCCGGAGTCCACAAAACTATTTTGGTATGCGTACCGGTATGTATACACAAACCGAGTTCCGGAACACATAACTTTTCTGGTACGTGTACCGTATGGATACCAATCTGGTTCCGTGACCATAGTTCCTTTTCGGTTTGAATATGGGTATGCATACCGATCCGGTTCACGAGTTAACAGATTTTTATAGGATGTGCATAAAGATATGCGTACCAAAAATCTGCTTGTCGACATATAGCTACTCCTCTACGTGTACGAGTACATGTAATACGGCTTCATACTTGTAACAGTTTTCCTAGTTTGTAAGACTGATAACACTGTCTAATATCTGAATCTACAATAGTTTTATTTCTCTCTAAATCGATTCGAAACATTCCCGAATAACATCAATGACACATATCACTGTTCCAGGCTATTTTCGAATGATAAAACTTAAATCATGATTTAGATTGCGAACAATAAATTGTCCTTAACCGAAATACATCAAGTATGAACAAATGTTCATTAAGCTTAGTCATTATATTTCGAGAAGTTCCTTAACTTGGTAATTAGTCATCGACTCGAAATTATTGATATGCATGATAGTCTAATTAGTTATGCGACATCGTATCATAGATAGAAAGATGAATATAACTTTAGAGATAGGTAGTTCAGTCTTCACTTACCTTTTGCTGAATAAGTTCTCCAAAATCTTCGGTTGATCTTCGCCTTCAAATGGTAGAACGCAATGATGACTTCCGCGATGTCCGTTTCTCAACTACACTTCTATCCTAATTCGAGACTTAACCAATTGTATACTAGAAATCAAGATATAGTTTTGACAACCAAATTTTACAACAAGCTTGAGATAGCAACACTTGTGAGTTCAACCGATCAATACTCTAACAATCTACCCCTTTGTCAATTTTAGTGACAAAACTATCAGTACGTATAGAAAAAATAAAGCTTTAATAACTCCTCGAATCCATCATGCTTGATTTCTTTAGTTTCTTCAACTCCTTGAATTCTTCGTTACTTCAAGTTGCAATGATTCTGAACGTGTTCAACTCAGCATCGTTGTTGTTGACGATCCGTAGAAATAACAACTTTGAAAACAAATATTCTCAATCGTCGTTATACAGAAATATAGTATTATTATCTTCTCCAAAGTTCAATTATATCCCAACTCTGAAGTAATCAACGGTGATATGTTTCTCCCCCTTAATCAATACTTACATCTTTGCATAATAGGTGAAACCTATAGATCATTGATCCCCCCCCCCCTACATAATGATCCTTAAACCATATGTTTGTAGTGCGGAACTATTAAATAATTCTCCCCCTTTTTGTCAATAAAATTGGCAAAGGTACGAAAATCGTGGGATCTTAATGAATACAACCACAACATACTTCAGGATTCCAAGGTGTTTACATATCAACTTTATTTAGATGATATAACATAGTTAGAAATACTTAGCGCTCATCTAGGAGATTTAAGATACAAGCATCCCCTTCAAATTCCACAGCCACACCCCCCACAGAGATATAGAAATTAAGCACAAGTTCATTTAAGAACTCTCCCCCATTTGATGCCATTCCCAAAAGAACCAACATGAGTGACCTTACTTTATGAAAAAGAAGGATTTTGTCGTACATTAACAAATCACATGGATTTGTATCCTTAATATCGACTTAAATTAATCTCAACGCGAGTTAGAACAAAGAGATAACTTTAATTGATATGACTCAACATAAGAAAAACTTACGGAGTGTATGAGGTAGTAATAACACAAAGTGTGATCACAAGTAGATCGATACTGCGATAAAATTTCTAAAAGAGTTTGTTCTATTTTCATTTTATAAAAAAAAACATAATAGATTTAACTTCTGAGCATAAATGAGATATTTGTTCAATTTACAAAAAGCAAAGGACATGTATATCTCACAAGACTTTGCAATACATTAAACCAATAATGATTACATACTGCAAGTTCATATTCTCTAAGATATAAACTTGTAAATAACATACAAGTTGATTTGCTCCTAGAAGGAAAAACCAATCTTTGCCGCTAGGATTTACACCAAGATTGACTACCAAAAGCGTATAAAAATATTTCCTTGACAAAGAAGAAGATGCATATATAAATATATGTGTGTGTGTGTGTGTGTGTGTGTAACTCATTAAGATTCGTAAATCATATGTTCACATATAAACCAATAAGGTCGTGAACATTAAAGCAACAACATGTTCAATAACACTCAAGACTTGAACTATGAAACATAATCACAAGTGATTTAATGATCAAAGTTGTCTTAAATGTGTTTGAGAGTGTTTTTCTAATGCCAAACATATTGTAAAAATAGTTTGAATGCATCTGAAAAATTTCGACAGGGATGGTATGCATACTGGTACGTGTACTGTCCCTGTCCTAGTATTTCAATAATAGTTCTATAGACTCTCTTTAATCGATTTGAAACATTCCCAAATGACATCCATGATGAATATCATCACGCGGGCAATTTTCAAATGATTAATCTTGACTCAAAACTTATTTTATAAACAATAAATTGTTCTTCACTATATTTTTCAAGAATATGAACAACAATTGCTTATATTTCGAGAGTTTAAACAAGATAAGCTTAAATTCGAAATTTCTTCTTTGTAATTCACCAAAAATATCAAGTCATCGGTATTGTTTGTTTCTTTAAACCTGAACATTTTAGAATATTAAACACAAATAAAGTTAGGGAAACATGAACGATACACAAGGTACATGGATCATTAGCCGCATTGGTTTGTCTATAATTGATACTTTACCTACGAACTATTAACTCTTAGCTAATGGCGAAAAAATAAGAGTACAAAATAAAAAACATTTTTGATATCAATAAATCATGGCATCAAGTATATAATAATGAAATCATAAAACTTCCTCAAGTTTATAGACATACCTTTTAGATGAATCCACTCATGAATCCTACGGCTTGACCAAATATTCAATATCTTACCTAGCATAATATGTGCGCCCCAATTCTGTTGCTTCTCTCACCGTATTCATAATAGGGATTTCTTGGTGAGGATGCACTTTCAACACGATCAAGTTGTGTTGGGGTGAACAACGTCTTGCTCACCATAGCTGGTCGAAACAAACTTTTTCGCATCTATGGATTTTTCACCATCTATACTTTTTGGCTTATTTTGTTAATTTCTTCTTCAATCAATTCTTGCGCGTTTCACTTCTTGGTGTATTTGGGTACCCTCGTCTTTTCATAGTATATTCTCTAGTAGATTATATTCAAGGCTTCACTGCAATTAAAGAACGAAGAAGGATTCTCAAAGAAGAGACTCGTAACAGCGATCAATGGATCCTGGGGATTTCAGGTTTTCCGCTGTCGAATTATAGCTACGCCGGTACGTGTACAAGGTACATGTGTTTCGGCTCCGTACTTATAACTGTTCTCGCAGTATGTAAACTGGTACGCATATTGTCATGTATTCATATTAACAGTAGTTATATATCTCTCTAATAATCGATTTGAAACACTCCCGAATAACATCAATGATACATATCCATGTTCCAGGATATTTCAAATGATTAAATCTTGAATCATAATTTAGGTCATGAGCAATAAATTGTTCTTAACCAAATATTCTTAAGCTTAGCATATTTCGAGAACGATATTCAAGATAAACTTGACTCGAAATTTCTATTATGCATGTACTGTCTAATTTAGTCATATGACAATGTCTCATAGATAGAATGGTGAAAACTTGTTAGAGCATAGATCGGTTGAACTCACCAAGAGTTGGTATGTCAAGTTTGGTAGTCATATTTTAGTATCAAAACTCATCTAGAGTCGCTTGATTAAATACAAGAGTCAACTTCGTTTAGGTTATACTAGAAAGTCTAGGAATGTTGAGACATACAAGTATTACTCTGAAAACCTGAAGAATGCGAAGAAGTAACGAACTACAATGACGACATCATCCTTCCACTTGAGGTTAGTAATACTGACTTGAACTTATTTCATTCCTAACGTATATTTCAAGTCATGCATATTAAAAACATAACTGCGAAGCTGTATATACTGTACATAATACTCTAGTGATGTGACATGATCATAATAGAATGATCATAGTATTAGGGAATTAGACTACGAAAGTATAACGCTTATCTTTTGAACTTCGTAGATATGACATCGGCATAAACTTGTATATATTGTTATTGAAAAAGTGGGGGTACAACAACCTCACCCAATAATTCGCTTAGCAATCTGTATGGACTAATTCCAATATACTTTTAAGAGAATTAACTAGATAGTCAGACTCAATCTTAATAAAAAGTATATCAAGGAGTTATATTTCAATTTCTCGATTCACTACTTACTCAAGAAAATAGAAATCTGCGAGTCTAATTGAATACAAGAGAAATTAACTTGAACGGTACCAAAGACCAATGTTCAAGTATCAATAAATTTCAATCAACAACTAAAGGTTGGATTTACCAATTGATCGATTCAACGCACAACTTGTGATATTTCAATTATATAACAAAATATAATGCGGAAAAGAAATAACACAGACACCATAAGTTTTGTTAACAAGGAAACCGCAAATGCAGAAAACCCCCGGGACCTAGTCCAGATTGAACACACACTGTATTAAGCCTCTACAGACACTAGCTTATTAAAAACTAACTTCGGTCTGGACTATAGTTGAACCCCAATCAATCTAATACTAATCCAAGGTACAGTTACGTTCCTTACGTCTTTGATCCCAGTAGGATACTATGCACTTGATTCCCTTAGCTGATCTCACCCACAACTAAGAGTTGCTACGACCCAAATTCGAACACTTTAATAAAAAAATATGTATCACACAGAAAAGTCTACAGGAATAGATAAATTTGTCTCCCATAGAAATACCTACGATTTTTGTTCTGTCTTTTGATAAATCAAGGTGAACAGGAACCAATCGATAACCTGGACTTATATTCCCGAAGAATAGTCTAGAATTATCAATCACCTCACAATAATCTTAATCGACTAGCGAAACAAGATATTGCGGAATCACAAACGATGAGACGAAGATGTTTGTGACTACTTTTCTATCTTACCTATCGGAGAAATTAATCTCAAGCCAATCTTACGATTGCACTCAATCACGATAGAAACATCAAAATCAGATCACGCAACTACAGAGAAAATAGTTGGGTCTGGCTTCACAATCCTAATGAAGTCTTCAAGTCGTTAACCTACAGGGTCTCGGTAGAAACCTAAGGTTAAAGGAGAATCGACTCTAGCTTAAACAACTAGTATCACACAGGAGGTGTGGGGATTAGGTTTCCCAGTTGCTAGAGTTCTCCTTTATATAGTCTCCAAATCAGGGTTTGCAATCTAAGTTACCTTGGTAACAAAGCATTCAATATTCACCGTTAGATGAAAACCTGATTAGATTCAAGCTAATATCTTTCAACCGTTAGATCGAACTTAGCTTGTTATACACAAATGAAATGCACGTTCTTTTAGGTTTATGTAACCGCACCTAAACGTGTACACCTAGTTGGTTCAACAGTAGTTAACCAAATGGTTAGCCATATGAGCACTTTTATATCAACCATATTCTTCTTCACCATAACTAGTTCAAATGACTCAAAAGAACTAGTTAGAGAGTTGTTCAATTGCATAGATCTCATAAAAGTATACAAGACACAATCGAAGTGATGTGAATTTTAAGTTGTAGTGAAAGTGGTGAGTAAAGTTCGTTCAACTCGGGCTTGTGAAGGATTTTTGAAAATTAAATAAAATTGTTTCAATAATAATAAGAAAATACCGAGACTTTGGATTCCACCATTGACCAATTATTTGATAAATTCTAATCAATATTCATGCAATATTTTTCTTTAAGTTGACTATAATATTTGCCTCTAATTTGGTTCTTGAAGTAATAATTGTAAGAACGAAGCATGAAACATCAAAAGTATTAAAACCAAGCATGTCCCATCAAAACACTTCACAACTACTCAATAAAAACCAATTTTTATTTTAAGTTCTATGCAAAAAATCATGTAAAATAATTGCAATAAATAATAAAAATAGAATTATACCACTTTTCATGGAACAATGGCTTCCTCCGTCGCCTCGGCTAAGGGGTTTAGCTCCTTATATTAATCTCTTGCTCAAAATACATCTTTGGTGTTCAAAAGTTGATTAAAAGAGTGAAAAGTTCTAAACAGCGGGTTTTGTAACTAATATAATTGTTACAGAACCTATTTCTACAGAGAAACCGTTGCGAACTGAAGATAACTGTTGGAAAAATTGTTACAAAAGGTTTAAAATTTGAAAGTTACGGTCACAAAATCTGCGACTTTCTTTTTCTGCTGTTTATGTTCTTCGTCTTCTCCGGCAACAGTTTGCACCAGCAGAAACGTGTTTTCTTCCAATGATTTTTCTAGCTTCTCTAAGGCTCTAAACTTCCCCTAACTTCTTCCTTTTCTTCCTAGAACTCTAACCAACCCTTTTATACATAGTAGAGCAAAGAAAATTCGAGAATAACCTTGGTTTTTTCCTCCACAGCAAGTTGCGATATTTCCCTTTTGATTTCTGTTTCACGTGTACTCAGTCAATCCAAGCTGTCCAAACTCCTCCCTTGATAGAAACAAGTCTTTAAGAAGAGTTTCCTTCCTCTTCTTCATGTAAGTTTTCCAAAAATAAACCAAGAAACTTGCCCAAAATAAACCGTGATATTTTTGGCAAGTTTTCGCTTCCAATTTGAGTTCTAGCCACTTTACATCCATTCCAACACCCTTACCTTGCCTGTTAGGTCCATAGGAACAAACCCAATCAAATTCAGACCTTTAATCTCCATAAAAATCGATCAAAAATTCATCCCAGAAATCGTCTGTAAGTGAAGAGAATTCCCGCCATTTTTTTGTTTTTGAAAACGTGAAGAAATTTGTCCTCCCCCTATCCAGTCTCGATCTGTGCTTAGCAGCTGCTTGAAATGGGTTACCCCTTATCCAAAATAAGAGTCCGAATAGCAAATGTCCTCCCAGGAGCCTTTAACAACTTTTCGAACCAATTTCGCCGCAAAAGCCTATTTTTCCAAAATACACCTACAAGGGATAAAATACCAAAATTAGTGCAAAAATGGGTACTAACACTATACATAAAAGAGATGAAAATAGACAC
>JAJJMB010016078.1:2650808-2713007 GCA_023531105.1 Papaver atlanticum
GGGGGTATTTGATAGACACATAAATGCGTCTATCAAATACCCCCAAACTTATTATTTGCTAGTCCCGAGCAAATTAAAACTACAAAATAAATTCCTAACTCACTGTCGCAGGCATCGTCGGTTGCACTTAGCACGTGCAACAATCCTTTAAACCCCTAGGTGGCCCTAGTGGCCGAGTTATAGTCTCGGGAGGGTTTACCAGAGGTGTACCCACAAAACCTTTACTCCAGATCCTAGCTATCTACGCAGAACCTTAGAATGCACTAAAGAACCTCCTTGGTTGGCATACTTATTGATTACGGGAGGAAGTACCCTGATGCGAAATTCCAATTGATGTATACAAGTTTGCACTCACGTATACTAAAATTCATATATAAGTGACAGAGCTCTACTAAGATAGTTGCACTATGGACATCAATATCCGGAGTCAACAAATCACATGGAAAGATTAAGAGATGGATATAGAAAAACATAGCTGGTTTTGATGTTGACTAGGTGAACGGTGTTTTCTCATATCTGTCTGAAGGCCTCCACCAAGATGAACCTATCCTAATGGACTGAGATACCGGTCTGACTAATATCAACACAACTGGCATATACAAGGGAACCAGTGGTCGATAATCCTAATTCTAGATCAACTAGTCTGGCATATACAAGGGAGCCAGCGGTCGATTTATTGAACACACATTTATTTATTTATTTATTATTATTTTTTTTAATTTTTAATTTTTTAGAACTAACGACATGATTAGATCTTGTGGATCCAAGCGCATGCTCCTTGTCAGCAGATTACATGGTAATTCCCGTGGATCCTGCGTTCCACGCTTGTTTAGGCGACGGAGACAGGGAGAACACACACATATTGCTATCCAAGTGTTAATATTTATTTCGATTGGTCTATTGGTCTGGTCTCTCCTTTTTTTTTTTTTTTTTTTTTTTTGGTATCTCAATCACTCTATTTCACCCTAGCATTGGTAACAACTTGAATCGTGAGCCCCACCTAATCACTTAGAGAAACATATTTTTAAAAGAAAAGAAAATAAAAATAGAAATGAAAAGGACTCAACGAGATATGGCGAAACTATCATGTTATTTCTAACACCTGAGCTCTGTGCTTTTATGAATAGACTCTTACAGATGTTTCCATCTAATCAGATTGGTTCCTCAACTCCTAAACCAAAATGCTTCCATCCACTTAGATTGGTTAGTGCCATCCTTAATAGGCATAAATTTCTAGGCTCTGGAGTTTTTAATGCAACTAAAAAGTTTCTCCCATACCCCCAAACTTAAATCTAACATTGTCCTCAATAATCTAAAGATAAAATTAAAAGCATGAACAAGGAGAAACTTTTACCATTTGAAGAAAAAGAGTTAAGGAAAGATATTACCGTGTTGCATGAACCATGGGTTACCTCCCAAGAAGTGCTAAGTTTAAAGTCTTCAGCCAGACATCAAGTACCATAAAATGGCTAATTCCCTTTCAAATCATATATCAGTAGTCGAAATAACTGTGAGTCATCAGAACCAAATAGCACTTCCACTAATATGAGACAACTGCACAAGATTATAAAAATTAACAGATGGAGCACAACCTGATCTGAACTCTCTTTCAAGACAACTGGGTTTATCTGTGACACCCTCTTGGGCTTCATTTGAGTGTTTTTACAAACATATTTTTCCGAACTATGAGTTCCTACTTCCCGGACAGTATCGGGAGGATCGGGTTGTGGAGTCGGGACAGACTCAAGTAATACCTCAGGCATACTGGACTCGAGTCCCAAGTTAGGGACTTCTAATAAGGATACTTGACCATCACTACCCCCAAAATTAGGGTAGTCAGTATTCTCAGACAAACCTCTAATTATTGCTTGAATTTCCGGATCCTCAGAGTCTTTAAAATAATCAAGAGCTTCTTCCAGTTCTCTACCCCCAAACTTAGAGTTATCATTACCCACAGAAAGACCTAACACTAGTGACTGAATTTCTGGGTCTGTAGAGTCCTTAAAATATTCGAGAGCTTCTTCTAGTTCTAAAGTTTGGTCATCTATCTTACCTAAGATAATTGTCTCATCGAATTCATCTAAAGAGTAACCAAACAAAGTGTCGTCCCAATTATCCTGAACTAGATCCTGAACCAAAGTACTAATCATATTCACTTCCTCTAAATCATCAGAAGGTTGTCTAGTAACATTAAAGACATTTAGTTCAGTGGTCATATTACCAAAGGATATGTTCATAAGTCCGGTCCTACAGTTGATAACGACATTAGACGTGGCTAAAAATGGGCGACCTAAAATCACCGATATTTGATTCTCTGGGTCAGGGACAGGTTGTGTATCTAGGACTACAAAATCCATAGGATAAATAAACTTGTCGACCTCAATAAGAACATCTTCTGTCACACCACGAGGAATTTTAACAGACCTATCAGCTAACTGCAGTGTTATCTTGGTGGGTTTCAATTCACCAAGTCCCAGTTGTAAGTACACATGGTACGGAAGTAAGTTCACACTAGCTCCTAAGTCAAGTAAAGCTTTTTCTACCCTGTGTTTTCCTATCGTGCAAGTAATGGTAGGGGCACCTGGATCTTTATACTTAGGAGTTGTGGTGTTCTGAATGATCGAACTTACATGACAGGCTAAAAATGATTTTTTAGGGACACTAAGCTTCGCTTTCGCGTACACATATCCTTGAGGAACTTGGCATAAGCCGGAAGTTGCCTAATTGCTTCTAGTAATGGAAGGTTTATGGTAACTTTCTTAAAAACCTCCATAATGTCATTAAAGTTGGATTCATTCTTTGTTGGTACTAGTAGCTGTGGAAATGGGGCTCTAGGTAGAAAATCAGACCTCCCAGGGACCGAATTTACATCATCAGAAACTTTATCGGTCTCTTCAGCTATGGGTGGTCCTGAAGGGTGAGATCCTGAGGGGTGAACTACAGTTTGCTCACTTTCGGTCATGTTTACCTTATTGTCTACAACTCTACCACTCCTAAGGGTTCTAATAGAATTCAATTGATTCGATGGTTTATTACCTACTTCATGAACTCCTCTAGGGTTGGGTTGGGTTTGACTAGGAAACCTACCTTTTTCTCTCAAAGACTCATCTATCAAACTAACCTGGGTTTTTAACTCGGAAATAGCCTGACTATTTTGTTGTCCTATCTTGTTACTAGCTTGTAGACTTAGTTCTACTAATTGCTGAAATTTTGCAGTTTGCTGAGTTAACAAAACGAGAGACTCCTCTAGTCTTAGGATTCTCTTATCCGACTGATTCTGAAATTGACCTGGCCCTGAAGGATTCTTAGCATAACTAAAATCTGGGGGAGCATTAGAGTTACTAAATTGACCTTGATTCTGGCCCTTAGACCATGAAAAGTTCGGATGGTTTCTCCACCCAGGATTATAGGTTTCTGAATATGGGTCAAATTTCTGACGATTATCGAATCTAGTGTTATTATAAAGAGCATTGGCTTGCTCTGCATTATTCTGGCCTTCCCAAAAAGGCTCCGATCTACCACTAGTGTTGATGTGACCCATTTCTAGAGCTTCTAACCTCTTAGCTATCGTTGCAATCTTGACATCTGAATAAACATTACTCGAAATCTTTACAGCTTCTCTTCCACATGCATGATCTCCTTGGTTCTTCAACATTACTCGAAATCTTCGTCACTTCCAAGTACTCCAATGATTCCAAAGATATTCAATGCAGCATCATCGTTGTTGAAGATCCGTAGCCATAACAATGAGAAAACAAAAGCTCTCAATCATTGTTACACAGTGTCATAGTATTATTACACAGCATCAAAGTTCAATTGTATCACAACTTTGACAACAATACTATGGTGATATGTATCACTCCCCCTTAGTCAATACTCCATTTCACATGAAAACCACTCCCCCTTACATAATGATCCCAAAACCATATGTATTTGTAGTGTGAACTACACATTAATTCTCCCCCTTTTGTTAATAAAATTGACAAAGGTACGAAAACTAGTGGGATCCTAATGAAATTTCCATAGAGACACTTCATGACCAAAAGAAAGCACATATAAACTTTTTAGATGCAATCATATAGCCGAAACTAAACGCATTCATCAAGGAGTTTATAAAGATACAAGATAACCCTTACAATATTCCACAGCCGCACTCCCCACAAAGATTTGGCAATTAAGCACAAGTTCAATTAAGAACTCTCCCCCATAAAATATCATTCCCGAAAGAACAACAAGAGCTACCTTACTTTCACAAGAAAAGAAGGATTTCTTTGGACAACAACAAATCATATAAGAATATGAATTTGTATCCAAAATACTCAATTAAATTAACCACAAGACAACCCATGATTAATTCAATCGGAAATGCTCAACATAAGAAAACTTATAGAGCCGCACAATATATACATAAAAAAATATGGATCAGGGAAGATCAATACTGCGGAATAGATAAAGATTCATTATATCTTCCATCACTATTTGCACAATGACATACAATAGACTTAATCTTTGTAAACAAAAGCTCATCCTTTCTTCCGTCAATATTTGCATAATGACATAAAGGCTTAACTTTTGTTTGTCAAGAGTTCATTCAATCTTTTATCAATACTTGCATATTGACATACGAAGGACTTAACTTTTGACCACGTATGGGACAATCATAGTTCACGGACGCAAACACACATATCCCATAACAAATTGCAATATATAAAACCATAAAGATTAATACTGCAAAATCATCTTCCAAACAAACTTTAGAATTTAAATAAATAAATCTAAAAACATTGAAGATGAAAATCGTTTGACATAGCTATGTGTAATCACAATAATGGCTAGTTATTCCAAACTCTAGTTATTCTTCTTAAAAACACAAGAGTAAAATTATCTTAAGAAGTTTCTCTAGACATTGAGACCTCTGAAAAATTCTTTATCGTCCCCGAACTCCTTGTCGTCAACAGCCATAAGAACATATGGTTCGTGAAGAAAATAGTAAATTCCAACAAACCTTATAGGCTTAAGATGTCGAACCAGGGCCTTCTGAATCTCAAGAGTTCTCAAAACAAAAGCCTTTATTTGCTGAATCTCCTTTCTTGTCTCCTTCAACTTTTCAAGAACATCAGAAAACTTCTGAGAATTTGAAGGAACAACCCTTGGCTTCCTCACATTCCTTCTTTTTCTTTTTAAAGTTGGAGGTATTGGAGATTTTTCTTTTTCCTTCATGATTGATGGCTTAACAATCATATTAACATCTTTTCCATCAAAAGACATGATGCTTGGAGTATCCATATGATGGGTTTGTGAGAGGAAGTCACAAAAAGCTCAACAAGCAGTCTTTGGTTAAAAAGAGTTTCAGGGAAGGAAAAGATATGTAGGGTTACGAAACCTTTAAACACACAGGTTCGTGTACACACAACTCTCAGCCTTCTTTTATTAATTAATCAGGGAAGACCTTTCCGATATCAATTAGATATGGAAAAATTCCAATCTTTCAAAATAGGAAAAGCTTAAAAAGAAAACAAATTTTTAAAACCATTTTTCTTTTTCTAAAGCCTGAGATGTGCAGAATCTTGTCTCTTTTGATCAGGCACGTGAGACAAGATGCACTAACAAACACAATTTAAGTTATGCTGGGGTGAACAATAATCTGTCCACCATATCCTTTTCGATCGGAATTCATAGAACCCTGTTTCTCATAGTGTTTAGACCATAACTTTCTTTCCAATGGTCTTTGATTATCCTTGGAAACTAACTTCTTTGACGAAGATAAAATCTTACATACCTCAGTTGTCTTCTGAACAAGTTTGAGCTTGTTTGCTAATCGATTTGCTCTTCGTTGAAGTTTGTTGGCATGTTTCAATTTGTGTTTATACTTGAAAAACTTTGACAGTTCATGTCCCTTGAGCGAACAATATGAGCATGTCAACCTGGAATATGATTCAGGTATCCGAGATGTGCAAGCTGCTAAACACATAGTAGAACCTGAAAAATTAGACAGAGAGTTTCCAAAGGAAAGGTCAACTTTTTCTTCCAGATTGGTTGAGTTTTCTTCTGAAAGAATATCAAGATTGATGTATGTATTGCTACAGTTATCAAAATCAATATTTTCACAAAGAAGTGCAATACTTGATTTTTCGTCTTCATAAGAATCATAGTTGTCAGACATTTCATCAAGAGTTGCAGTAAGACCTTTGTTCCCAGTGTATTTCTTTCGATTTGGACACTCATTTTCAAAATGACCAAAACCTTTACACTTAAAGCACTGAGGCATATCCTCGTCATCAGTTTTATCAATATCCCTGTTTTTAATAGGAACACGATTATGGGGTTTATCTGATGACTTGGATATTTCTCTGGAGAACCGTTTACTTCTCTTCAAAAGAAGGTCCCTAAAATGTCTTGTGATCAACGAGACTGACTTGTCAAGATCTTCATCTGATGAATCAGCCTCAGAAAGATCATATTCAGAGATGCAAACACTTTTACTTTTATCAAGTAATTTAGTGTTCTTTTGTGCTTTGAAAGCAACATCCTTTCCAGATTTGGATGTATGCTCATGATCAAAGATCTTTAACTTCCCAACCAGAGTATTTCTGGAAAGCGTTGTGAGATTATTTCCTTCAACGATGGCATGCTTCTTAGAATCGTATCTAGATGGAAGGGATCTGAGAATCTTCATCACAATGTCATTTTCAGGAATAGTCTTACCCAATGCAAAAGATGCATTAACAATTTCAGACACTTTCTGATTAAATTCATCAAATGAATCTTCATTTGCCATACAAAGGTTTTCCCAATCAGAATTTAGGTTTTGAAGCCCAACTTTTTTTTCACAGGTATTCCCTTCAAATACGGTTTCTAAGATATCCCAGACATCTTTAGAATTTGTACACGTAGTCACATGATGCTGAAGATCTGGGGTAATGGCATGTATGATAGCATTTAAGTCGTCAGAATTTTCCTTTGCAGCAAGGATTTCTTCTAGACTATATCTACCAATATCCTTCGGTATAGATACATCGCCTTATGTATTAACCGGAGGATCATAGCCATTAACAACACGTACCCATGTTTGAAAATCATGAGCTTGAAGAAAAGCACGCATAGCGATTTTCCACCACAAGTAGTTTGAGTCATCGAAGACTGGTGGTACGTTTATGGAGATAGAATTTCTTCCCATAGAGTCAGATCGCTACAAACACAGACTTATGAGGTCTTTAAACGTGTTTGCCTGCTCTGATACCAATTGAAAAAGTGGGGGTACAACAACCTCACCCAATAATTCGCTTAGCAATCTGTATGGACTAACTCCAATATACTTTTAAAAGAATCAATTAGATAATCAGACTCAATCTTAATAAAAAGTATATCAAGGAGTTATATCTCAATTTCTCGATTCAATACTTACTCAAGCAAATAAAAATCTGCGAGTTTAATTAAATAAAAGAGAACTTAACTTGAGTGGTACCAAAGACCAATGTTCAAGTATCAATCAATTCCAATCAACAACCAAGGTTGGATTTACCAATTGATCGATTCAACGCACAACGTGTGATATTTCAATTATATAACAAAATATAATGCGGAAAAGAAATAACACAGACACCAGAAGTTTTGTTAACGATGAAACCACAAATGCATAAAAACCCCGGGACCTAGTCCAGATTGAACACATACTGTATTAAGCCGCTACAGACACTAGCTTAGTACAAACTAACTTCGGTCTGGACTGTAGTTGAACCCCAATCAATCTCACACTGATCCAAGGTACAGTTGCGTTCCTTATGTTTCTGATCCCAGCAGGATACTACGCACTTGATTACCTTAGCTGATCTCACCCACAACTAAGAGTTGCTACGACCCAAAGTCGAAGATTTTAATAAACAAATTTGTATCACACATAAAAGTCTACATGAATAGATAAATCTGTCTCCCACAGAAATACCTACGAGTTTTGTTCCATCTTTTGATAAATCAAGGTGAACAGGAACCAATCAATAACCTGGACTTATATTCCCGAAGTACAGTCTATAATTATCAATCACCTCACAATAATCTTAATCGACTAGCGAAACAAGATATTACGGAATCACAAACGATGAGACGAGGATGTTTATGACTACTTTTCTATCTTTCCTATCGGAGAAATTAATCTCAAGCCAATCTTATGATTGCACTCAATCACGATAGAAACAGCAAGATCAGATCATGCAACTACAAAGAAAATAGTTGGGTCTTGCTTCACAATCCCAATGAAGTCTTCAAATTGTTAACCTACAGGGTTTCGGTAGAAACCTAAAGTTAAAGGAGAATCGACTCTAGCTTATACAACTAGTATCACACAAGAGGTGTGGGGATTATGTTTCCCAGTTGCTAGAGTTCTCCTTTATATAGTCTCCAAATCAGGGTTTGCAATCTAAGTTACCCTTGTAACAAAGCATTCAATATTCACCGTTAGATGAAAACCTGATTAGATTCAAGCTAATATCTTTCAACCGTTAGATCGAACTTAGCTTGTTATACACAAATGAAATGCACGTTCATTTAGGTTTGTGTAACCGTACCTAAACGTGTACACCTAGTTGGTTCAACAGTAGTTAACCAAATGGTTAGCCATATGAGCACTTTCATATCAACCATATTCATCTTCACCATAACTAGTTCAAATGACTCAAAAGAACTAGTTAGAGAGTTGTTCAATTGCTTAGATCTCATAGAAGTATACAAGACACAATCAAAGCAAAACGATTTTGATTCACTCGAATCGATTCATTAACTTTATAGCCACGGGTTGCAAATATGCATTCATTAGTTTATATAAGTTAAAGTTCACGAATAAACCGTTTTTAGAAAATAACCCACTCAAGTACGCATACCGGTACGCATACTTAAGTACCCGGATTGAGTTTGTTTTCAGTTCACAAACTCCAGCAGAAATTCACAAGACGTGAACTTCCGATAGTACGCGGACTTTAGTTCCGGTTATCCTGAGAAGCAAAGTATGCATACTTTGGTTCAAGGATTTTGTACTTACACACGTATGAGTTCACATACAATCTTTATATCCTTTCAAGGTTATATATTCTAAACTCTCATTTCAATCATTGAAACATTCTTAGAGGATGTTAAATAGAGGTTATTCACACACTATTTTTCATCAAAGCAATTTTCAAGATATTGAAATAATCAACATGACTTTCGTCACTTGTAAAGATGAACTTGGCCAAAGAAAAAGCTTACTAACACATATTTCGAGAAATAGATAAGCGAGATAAACTCGTCTCAAAATAACAAATGTGTATAATCGAAGTCTATATAGCAATACGACTTTTGTCTCAAGATAGGAGATAGAGTAGATAGACTTTTGAGTGATAGATAAGTTCAAGTCTCCACATACCTTTTAGTCGATGAAGTTCCACCACTTCCTTGAGTAGTTCTTCGTATTTGTATGATGAAAGCCGTGGAGTCTAGAGCTCAACTACACTTTTTATCCTAGTCCAAGACTTAGCTATAAGTAGACTAGAAATCAAGACTTATCGTTTTGGCAACTAAACTTGACAAACAAGCTTGAGATAGCAACGCTTGCAAGTTCGACCGAGCAGTGCTCTAACATTCCTTATCCAGTAGGATTTTTATGAATAAGGTTCCAAAACTTATGATTAGTTTTCACAAGGGTGAGACGAACTCTCATCAAGGGAATTATGCTGACATTTACCCTTGTTTTTTCCTCTTCTTTTTTAACATGAAAAGTGATCATAGAATTTGTTGTCATCATGAAAAGAGACAAAATTAGAGTCTTTACCTAATTGTCTGGAGGTAGACGAAAGTTTATCAATGAGATCCTTATATCCTATAATGATCAAATTCATGTTAGATTACCGAATTGTTTCATTGATGAATTAATACATCAGCTTTCTCATGAGGTGTATGAGTATCCTTACAAACCCATATTTGTAACTTTTTTTTAAGTTCTTCTTTAATCGATTTTGCATACTACCTTTTTGACTCGTTCGAATATTCATGGACCAAGCTGAACTGGCATTATTTATAAGCAGAGCTTTAATGTGTTTTTACCCCAAGAGGTTTAGACATCCAAATATCAATCATACCCTTCAGATCTAAGATGTTTTGGAGTCGGCCAAACTAATAGTTTTCCAACCTAAGTTTACACTTTCTTTGAACATGTCCTTTAGTGTTGCAATAGAAGCACTATTTCTGAGTTTCAATGAAATCCGAATAGGTAGTTTTATCATACTCGTTTTATAAAAAACTTTTCCTCCTTGGAGACACAATTTTTTCTTGGTCTGAAAAATTTAACTGATCGTCTCTTGACAAAGTATTAATACTTTGCTTATCAGTTTCTGAGTGCGATTTTTTTTATCTTATCATTAAAAACTGGTGTTCTTACTTTTTCTAACTCATCTCCCTTTTCAAAATCTATGTTCATGGTAATTTATTTAGATTCACTATCGCAACGTGAAGTAGTGTTCTTACTCAACAACCGTTCAATTTCTAAGGAATTATCTTTAAGTTTAGCCTCAAGTAAATTTTCAATTTCACTTCGGCATGTTCTTCAATAAGAATCCTTGTTCTAGAATCATGTTCTGAAATTATACCAATGAGATTATTTACTTTGTGTTTCAGCCGATTGACCTCAGAAGACTGAAAACCTACACGTTTTAAAATTTCAGTACTTTCTTTGGCTGTTTCCCGTTTTACTTCTGAGTCAGACTCATCAGTAAGATAATAGGGATAACACTTATCAATATTCAACCTTTTTTATGAGAATGGAGTGTTCATCTATATGAGATTTTAAAAAGTTCAAACTCTTTTATAGAATCCATAACAGAAGTTTATTTTAAACTGGTGGGACTTTTATCAAAGATTTTGTCTTTGTCCATATAGTTAGATTGCTTCAAACAAAGACTTATTAGGTCTTACGCGTGTTTGCCTGCTCTGATACCAATTGAAAACGCTGGGGGTACCAAAATTCACCACCAACTTTTTCTTAGGCAACCTGTATGGACTAAACTCAAATATAATTCCGAGAGTTCAACCTAATGAATCTCAATAAGGAAAGATATGAAGAGATAATATCTCTTTCTCTCACAATCAGAATGTTACAGAGACTAGTCTGTGAACATGATTTTACCGTGAGAGTACTTGGACGATTCTAAAGATCGATATCCAAGAATTAATAAAATCGTATCCAATAATTGCGATGAGATTATCTACTTGAATTGATTTTAATGTACAACCTGCGATATATATTTCAATCATTAAAGATAAAAAAATATAACGCGGAGAAGAAATAACACAGACACCAGAATTTTTTTCAATAAGGAAACCGCAAATGTAGAAAAACCACGTTATCTAGTCCAGATTTGAACACCAAACTGTATTAAGACGCTATAGACTCTAGGCCTACTATCAAAACTTCGGACCGGAATATAATCGGGTCCGAATTAAACCGTCATAGTCATTCAGTTACAATCGCTCCTTATGCCTCTTGAATCCCATCAAAACTCCACACAATTGATTACCTTAGCTGACGTCCTTTACAACCTAAGAGTTGCTTCAACTCAATTGTAGAATTTAAACCAATCTGCCTCCCACCGATAATCCTATATGTGAGTTCCATTCTGATTAAAGATCAAGGTAGGATAGCAAAACGGTTGCAATAGACAAAGTCTAGCAAACCTCAAAATCCGATCTTATTGAATAAACGGGGGTCTAACAACCATACCCAATATTTCGATTCGGAAATCTGTATGGACTAACTCCAATATATTTCCAAATGAATCAACTAGATAGTCAGACTCAATCAAGGAAAATACATCCAAGAGTTATATCTCTATTTCTCAAATCAATATGCAATCGAACAGATAGGAATCTGTGAGCCTGACCAATAAGAGAAATAACTTGAACGGCACCAAAGACCAATGTTCTCGGTCTTTAAGAAGGGATTGTAAGAGATAATATCCATAATCGTAACCTTTAAAGAGCTTTCTCATTTTCTTGTTTTCTAGACAAAGAGGAGTCAGAAACTCAGCCAAGTAAGATGTTGACCTCTTTTTCTTTATGAGATAGTCAAAGAGCTTGATGTATTGAGAGACTTCCTCATCAACGTCGTATCCATCGTCTGAATCACTTTTATCCGAAAGATCATCAAACTGTTCATCTAGGCGTGTTTCCCAGTTATACACAGTTTTCGACAATGGAGAGGATGAGAAATATTCCTCAGGAGAAGCAGAGCTTGAACTAAGTAAAAACGTTTCTGAACTGGTGATACATTTATTTAGATAACATTATTATCCATAGAGTCAGATTGCTACAAACACAGACATATGAGGTCTTAAGCGTGTTTTCCTGCTCTGATACCAATTGAAAAAACGGGGGTCTAACAACCACACCCAATATTTCGATTTGGCAATCTGTATGGACTAACTCCAATATATTTCCTAGAGAATCAACTAAAGAGTCAGACTCAATCAAGGAAAATACATCCAGGAGTTATATCTCTATTTCTCAAATCAATCTGTAATCGAACAGATATGAATCTGTGAGCCTGATCAATAAGAGAAATAACTTGAACAGTACAAAAGACCAATGTTCAAGTGTCAATCAATTTATATCAACAACCAAAGGTTGGATTATCTAATTGATTGAACTACGCACAACCTGTGATATTTAAATTATATAAAAAATATAATGCGGAAAAGAAATAAAACAGACACCAGAAATTTTGTTAACGAGGAAACCGCAAATACAGGAAAAACCCCGGGACTTAGTCCAGATTTGAACACCACACTGTATTAAGCCGCTACAGACTCTAGATTACTACCAATTAACTTCGGACTAGAATGTAGTTAAGCCCTAACCAATCTCACACTGATTAAGGTACATTCGCGCTCCTTACGCCTTTGAATCCATGCAGGACTCTACGAACTTGATTCCCTTAGTTGATCTCACTCACAACTAAGAGTTGCTACGACCCAAAGTCGAAGACTTGATAAACAAATCTGTCTCACATAGAAAAGTCTATTGAATAGATAAATCTGTCTCCCACAGAAATACCTACGAGTTTTTGTTATGTCTTTTGATAAATCAAGGTGAACAGGAACCAATTGATAGACCAGTCTTATATTCCCGAAGAACATCCTAGTAATATCAATCACCTCACAATAATCTTAATCGTATGGAAGCGAAACAAGATATTGTGGAATCACAAACAATGAGACGAAGATGTTTGTGACTACTTTTTATCTTACCTATCGGAGATTGAATCTCGAGCAAATCTTAGAGAAGATAGTACTCAATACGATAGAACAAAGTAAGATAAGAACACGCAACTACAGAGAAAATAGTTGGGTATGGCTTCAGAATCCCAATGAAGTCTTTAAGTCGTTAATCTATAATGGTTTTAGGAAAAACCTAGGTTAAAGGAGAATCGACTCTAGTCGCAACTAGTATCACACAGGAGGTGTGGGGATTAGGTTTCCCAGTTGCTAGAGTTCTCCCTTATATAGTTTTCAAATCAGGGTTTGCAATCAATGTTACCTTGGTAACAAAGCATTCAATATTCACTGTTAGATGAAACCTGATTAGATTCAAGTTAATATCTTTCAACCGTTAGATCGAACTTAGCTTGTTATACACAAATGAAATGTGCCTTCATTTAGATATTGGTAACCGTACCTAAACGTGTACACTTGGTTGGTTAACTATATGAACACTTTTATATCAACCTTGTTCATCTTTATCACAACTAGTTCAAATGACTCAAATGAAACTAGTTATAGAGTTGTTCAATTGTTTTTATTCTCATAGAAATATACAAGACACAATTGAAGCAAAATCGATTTTGATTCACTCGAATCAATTTATGAACATTATAGCCACGGTTTGCAAAAGATTGCATTCCTTATTATATAAATGTATTTGTTCATGAACAAACCGATTTTAGAACTTAGCCTACTCAATCATGCAAACGGGTACGCATACTCAGAGTTCCGGACTTGGTATGGGTTCGCCAGTATGCGAAGGAGTACGCAAACTGTCGTACATGACCAAACTCAGTTGAATTCCCAGACTTGAACTGTTAAGCCGGTACACATACGGGTATGCATACTAAGTTCCCGGAAGTCAACTATAAAACCAGTACGCATACAGGTATGCATACTATGGTTCCCGGACTTTGAATAATTTGCAACAGTTAGCATATAAGTACGCATACTGTGCTATATCCAATCAATAGTTAATCGTTCTAAACTCCATTTTAATCATTGAAACATTCTTACAAGATGGGAATAACTGTCTTACACAAACTATTATCTTCAAAGCAATTTTCAAGTGATCAATAGATCAATACGAAACATTCCGAGTCTACATCAAATGACTGTCATACACAAATCATGTAAGATGTTACCAGACAATTTTCATATGATCATCTTTTGACTTTCGTCAAGAATAAAAGATGAACTTGGTTAAAGCTAAAGCTTACCAAGACATATTTCGAGAAATATGTAAGCGAGATAAACTCAGCTCGAAATATAAAATGTGTATAAAGTAAAGTGTATATAGCTATACGACTTTTTGTCTCAATAAGAGATAAAATAGAAATAGACTTATGTGTGATAGATGAGTTCAAGTATCCACATACCTTTTGTTGATGAAGTTCCACAAGCTCCCCTTAGTAG
This sequence comes from Papaver atlanticum, assembly GCA_023531105.1. Lineage (NCBI taxonomy): Eukaryota > Viridiplantae > Streptophyta > Magnoliopsida > Ranunculales > Papaveraceae > Papaver > Papaver atlanticum. The sequence goes on from JAJJMB010016078.1 coordinate 2,665,505, forward strand.
TTCTTCGTCTTCAATCGATGAACGTCGTGAAGTCTAAAGCTCAACTACACATTTTATCCTAATCCGAGACATAGCTATATGTAGACTAGAAATCAAGACTTATAGTTTTGATAACTAAACTTGACAAACAAGATTGAGATAGCAACACTTGCGAGTTCGAACGAGCAGTGCTCTAACAATCTCCCCCTTTGTCAATTTTAGTGACAAAACTATCAATACATATAGATTACAAAATAAATAAACTTTGTAGCTTCTCATCCAAATGCTTGATTTCCTTGGTTCTTCAACATTACTCGAAATCTTCGTCACTTCCAAGTACTCCAGTGATTCTTAACGTGTTCAACTCAGCATCATAGTTGTTGAAAATCCGCAACCATAACAATAAGAAAACAATTGTTCGCAATCATTGTTACACAGTGTTATAGTATTATTACACAGCATCAAAGTTCAATTGTATCACAACTTTGACAATAATACTGCGGTGATATATATCACTCCCCCTTAGTCAATACTTCATCTCACAGTGAAAACCACTCCCCCTTACATAATGATCCGTAAACCATATGTATATGTAGTGTGAACTACAAAATAATTCTCCCCCTTTTTGTCAATATTAATTGGCAAAGGTACGAAAACTAGTGAGATCATAATGAAATTCTCATAGAGATACTTCATGACTAAAAGAGAACATATCAACTTTGTTTCGATGAAACTTAGTGTATTCAACAAGGAGTTTATAAAGATACAAGATAACTCCTACAATATTCCACTGTCGCACTCCCCACAAAGATATGGCAATTACGCACAAGTTCAATTAAGAACTCCCCCCCCCTCCCCCCATAAAATGTCATTCACGATAGAACAACAAGAGCGACCTTACTTTTACAAGAAAAGAAGGATTTCTTTGGACATTAAAAAATCACATGAAACGTGAATTTGTATCCAGAAAACTCAATTAAATTAACCACAAAGGAACTTCCATGATTAATTTAATCGGAAATGCTCAACATAAGAAAACTCACGGAGCCATACAGTACTTTCACATAAAAGTGGATCAGGGAAAGATAATTACTACGGAATATTAAAAGATTCATTATATTTTTCATCAATATTTGCATAATGATTTCATAGACTTAATCTTTGCAATCAAAAGTTCATTCTATTTTCCATCAACATTTGCATAATGACACAATAAACTTAAATTTTGACATATATGGGACAATCATAGTTCACGGACGTAAACACACATATCCCATAACATAAATTTTTGCAATATATAAAACCAATAAAGATTAATACTGCAAAATCATCTTCCAAATAAAATTTAGAATTTAAATAAATAAATCTAAAAACATTACAAGATGAAAATTGTTGGAAATAGCAATGTGTAATCACAATATAGGCTATTCAAAACCCTAGTTATCCTTCTTAAAAACACAAGAATAAATTCTCATAAGAATTTTCCTAGACATTAAGATAAAACTCCTAAGGAGAACAAAACTGAAGATCTTCAGACGTAATCAGCAACCATAGATCGAACAAAAACAAGTTCATCAGTTGCTTTCTTCAGTTCGGTTTTCAGAAATTCAAGATTCTTTGTTGCAATTTCAAGCTGTTCACGTACAACCCCAAAATCTCGAAGAAGATTTCCTACCAATTGACATGACATCTGAACTAGAAGTTTGTTTTCATGATCAACTGCATGATAGCAGGTTATGATAACAGGGTTCTCATGAAACTCGAAAACTTTTCCTTCTTCAACTTTGTCTTCCTTTTTGCATCCATCCATTGTGCACACCAAAAAATTTCAAGAGAAATCTTTAAGTTACGGAACGTGTATATATCAGGAAAAGGAGTCCATGATATATATACAAGATTTTCATAGGGAAACCCTAGGGTTACTCGTTTACGTTCGGTAAGGATCGGGTGCACAAATGTTCGTGGTTATGAACCAGGTTCAAAACCAAGGAACCGATGAAGCTTATTTTTAGAATAAAGTTTTTTGATAAAACCAAATTCTAAAGACGGAACATCTTAGCTCAGAAATAGAGCACGAGGTAATTGTTGATAGTCAACAAATCAAATGTCATTGAGGGAAGACAAAGTTATTCAAAGTGGACAACAAAGAGAAAAATTTCTCAAGAGTTATCGATCAATGAAAAATAACTGGAGCAAAGCTCAGCAGTAAGATGATCATTTATTTTTTATTAAACTGAAAACAGATACAACAAAGACCACTTTGTTAAGAAGAAGAGCTTCTTAAAAATTACGAGCATCCTCAAACGATCTAAAAGAGGATGAACATTTGTAAGCATTTAAGTTGTAATTTTACGAGCATATTGCTCATCAAAGGTATTGACATTTTCCCTTTATCTTACATGAGTATCATCAGTAAAGTCAATAGAAATAGTCTCAAGAGAATTAACAAGAGGAGGACATGAGATACCTGAAGCTGCTTCTTTCCTTACCTTCTTAATGCTGCGCTTGAATCTATTTATACTGGTCTTTCGTTCTGAAACATGATTATTTATATGAATATACTCAGGAACTATTGACGATTTTGATCCAACACTTCTTTTAGTCACGGAAGAAGAGTTTGAAGAAGTTTCCTTATTCATTTGATCAATAAAGCAGTCATTTGTCCGTATAACACAATTCTTTTTACAATTGTAGAAAGACTTTGTGTTATCTTTACAGGCAAGACTTGGCTCGTCACAACACTTTTCTTGTCTGAGAGTTGGACATTTAAGACCAGTAATATGAGAAACTGATTTGATTACTTCCTTAGACATCCAGATAAGAATGTTATGAAGTTTTTCATTCCGCAAGCGAAAATGACATCTCCTCTCAAGATGCCCTTTGATTCCGCAATAATAACATATGTACGGAGAGTTATTAACTTTTCTCATATGACCTGTTTTGAGAGGGAGACAACCCTTGTTTGTTAAAACTTCTTCCGCCGAAGGTAAAATTTCACTTTTGCCGTCAGTGGAATTCTTTTGCTGGAGATTTCCATTAGCACAAACAAAATTGATCATACCACAGCTTGAAGCGTCTATTCCTTCATAGCCCAAACCTCCTTTGTCACGATGTTTTTTACATGCTCCCAGCATAGTGGATAATTTCGTCGAGCTAGCATTGAACCTTTTCAAGTTCTCTTCTAGTTATTTGATCTTTTCGAGAGCAGTATTTAGGTCAGTCTCTAATTATTTTTCTTTAGCGAGAAAAACTTTTTCTCTATCACTAATAAAATTTTGTTGAGAGTCATATCTTGCTTCAGATTCAGCAAGTTCTTCTTTCAACTTAAAGAGATTTCGACGAAGATTTTCACATTCAGAATTCTTTGAACACACATCTTCTTCTCGGTCTTTAAGAAGGGATTGTAAGAGATTATATCCACAATCGTAACTTTTAAAGATCTTTCTTATTTTCTTGTTTTCTAGACAGAGAGGAGTCAGAAACTCAGCCAAGTAAGATGTTGACTTCTTTTTCTTTATGAGGTGGTGATGTGATTTTTAAAGTGGTTGTAGTAAATAAGGATTCGAACTCTCGGACTTGTTGAGAACCGAGTTTCTAGATTTAATAAAAGTATATGCAAAAACTATTAACAAATGGTGTGAGAGGTACCAGGGCTTAGGATCCCACCAAATTCATTTCTTAAGGTTCAAATAATAATTCTTTTAACAATTATAGCTCAATAAATATATAAAATAAAGTGACTCTTATTTTTGCCAAGATAGATTCTCAAAATATTAGATGTAAATGTTAAGCATGGGACATCAAATCACCTAAGCTAAGCATGACCCATCTAATCAAATGACAACTAATTAATTCAAATCATAATTTCAACCAAAATTAGTGCAAAAGTCATGAAAAGAATTAAAATTAATTACCCAAGTGTGAAATAAAGCTTCCTCCATCGCTCCAGTGTTGGGGTTTAGCTCATTATGTCGAAAATGCTCTCAAAATATATATTTATGCTCAAAAGTGGTTTGCAAATGATGAAAGGAGTGCAAATTATTAAAAACTGGATTTTGTGACACATGAAAAGTGTCGCATAATCACTGTTACAAAGAACGATACAATAGCAGTGCTGTTGGCACTGTTCCGCAGTCGCTAGAAAGGTTTTGCAAACTTCCGCTTATATGCGACAGTTTCCAATGACTTTCAGGTGCGGGTCTTTGTTCTTCATCTTCTTCTTCCCTGCACCAGCAGAAAAACGTCTCTGCAATTCTTCTTCTCGGCTCTGCAGCCTCCCAAATCTTCCCCAAACTCTCGACATCCCTTCCTTGTACCTGTAGCAATCTATTTATACTCCTAATCCTCATTTAATCAGGCCATATCTCCCAAATAATCTTCATTCACTAGTGGAAAATGGAAGTTAAACCACTGCCAGGATTAGAGGTAATATCACATAAAACGACTGTGTTCATCAGTTGGAATCTAAAAGTGGTTTTTTCCAAAACAACTGTGTCTCACAGAAGTTGAAATCTTTTAAAAAAACTACTTCTTCTGACTGTCAATCGATCCTACTGATAGACACAGTGGTTTATGTTGATTATATTTAACAAAAAAAAAAGGATTTTATTCAGCTGAATCTGAAGCTGAGTCAACTGAATCTGAATCTAGAATCAAACCATTAGTAATGAGTTCATAACTGAATTTTACAAAATTAAATTGATAACGACTTTAAAACTTGATTTGTATTAAAATGAGTTTGTTTACAACTTCTATTATCATACCTTTTAAGTTCTAAATCTGAAAATTTCAACCATAAATAAAAAATGCTCAACCTACATTCCTTTTACAAACTTAACAAATCAAAAAGCTTCAAAATCCTCCATGCGAGCTAGCAGCTTACTACAGACATCACTTCATTTACTAGCAAACTTGACAAAACAAAAAGCTTCAAAATCTTCCATCACTCCAATCTTAAGATGCAATTAAAAACCAAGACCATATCAATGAACAACCACTTGACACCTTCACCACTTATACATAAAATTATCCACTGAAATTGAACCCTACAGAAAATAAATGAATTGCATCTACTTCGCATACAAAACCAGGAACAAAAAAGAGAAGATTGCACAAGAATTACATACAATGATTCCAACAAGTGACTAAAAATACTATAGAAATAAGGATCCTTGTCTATGGCTTTCCTAGTTCCGACATTCCAAACAAAGAAAAACATAAACAAAATTCAGACTTGTTTTATCAACAGATAAATAAAAAATTTAAATGCTCGTCAAATACAGGAAGTCTAAGGCATTACTGACCTTAAAAAAGAATGTACTTGCCAACTGCCATCTGAAACCTGCCATTAGTTATATATGTCGTAAAAGTTTCGTATCAGGGTTTACGATTATGATCTTGTTCTACAGCCACCAAAAGAGATTTTAATGTTTGAGATCGACAGGAACTACCGAAGAGCAATTAAAGAACCAACCCTCGAGTTACAAAGCATTTTCATACTTGAATTACCCAAGGAACTCAAATAAGCACATGAAGAATATAATCCCAACTGTCATTTCACAGCATATCAGTGGTTTAGTCATTTAGGAATATGTGTGCTAATGAGTTCACCTACAAAGAAGAGAACTTCCATTAGTAAACAATCAAAATAAGTATTAAAAACCACATTCACAAAAACACTACATGATATACAAGAACATAATGAAGTTTGTTTTTCTATTACCATGGATTTATGTGGCAAGTTGGATGTGAATTTAACACAAACAACACCACTGTTACCATGACTCCTCCAAGTCATTTCTAATTTGTTTATCAACTACAAAAAGAGATGGTTTCTAAATAAGAAAACTAAAACCAAGTATTACAAATATCAGAACACTAACGCTGGCAAAGCGTAGAGCTTCCAGAATGTTTCACCTAAACAAGAGCTGCTGCTTGGATGACGATCAACCATATAAACATTAGATTGAGTAGTTCAATCTAGCTAAGTGTACCTAAACCCAACTGGTCAAATGACATATCCACATGTTAAAGATGACTATCCAGATTTTAGCAGAAGTTTGTACACAACAATGTCAAAGCACAAACTATTGAACCGCTGCATCAACAGACCAAGTTTATGGATGAACCATATATTGAACCAATGTTCAGTTAGATATATATGATGTGCTGGTCATATCCACATGCTCTCTCCAGAACCATTTGAAACAAGTTTATAGATGAACCATATATTTAGAACTATAACTCAAGGGTCTGTGAAGAATATTCCATACTCCCGATAAAAAAAATAAAAGTCTAAGAAGCGAATTACAGTCAGTAATCTAATTATATTCGTTCAAAGGTATTTATGATAAAGCTTGTTTTTTACAACCTGAAAATCATACTAAGTAATTTATCATACTAAGTACTGGGGTATAAACTATAAAAGCATTCAATGACTAATTGAAATCTCAAGGATACAGAGTACCCATTATACTTACTTTGTCAAATTTCTTTAGTATCTTTACAAAATGAAGCATGTTTAAGTTCCTGAAACAGTACACACACCTGTTCACTATGACCCGGTTGAAAGTAACCCAGCAGTCTGCCCACCGAAAGCAAACACACCAATGGTCCAGCACAAGCGCTAACTCTGAAGTGATGAGCTTTCTGTCACCTGTTTCAAACCAAATATAATCCTTTTCCTTTATTTTATCTGCACAACCAAAACAGAGACGTGAATTTATATTGATCCTTTGCTTACAAATTCACCTCCAAGTTCATCGAGCATCCAATGTCTGGGTCTATTAAGCGTCTTCAAATTAATGCTTCTTCGATCCCCTTGCCTGAGAATTTTCAAATAGTTAGGAGATGATAAAAATGTATATATCTATTTATGAGAATATGGCATGCAGATTCGAATAAAAACTGTAGTATTATAATTGTTCATACAATTCAAAATTAAATGAAAAATAGTATAGATTTCAACAAGCATGCTTGAAATATTCAATATTCTAATGTTTTTTCCTATTAAACTTCTATTACGATTCTACTACCATATAGGTTTTGTAGCCAACTACATTTACAGAAACCTTTTTCTTTTAATGTGTGTATACCAAAAGAAAACAATTACCATCAAGTGGTATGCAAAGAGGCAGTTTCACTGCGATACCACACAACATACTACATCAAACAAGGGCAGTCTGAGAAAGGAAGTGAACCATCTGTAAAATAAAATCAAGGGTTTGAGTAAATATCTTTGGAACTCTATAACTCTTCGTCTCTGGTGTTGATTGAGGTAACTAAGAAACTAAGAGTTGTTTCAAAAATATAGAGGTAAAAAAAAATTGTTCATGGAGAATTGAATCCTTTCTGCTAGGCATTTACACGAATAGTTAGACTGCTGAAGATAATAACCCAAAGATCAGTGCCAAGAGAGCTCTACTTAATATCATAATTGAGAAAATCCCGAAAACAGTTTACTAAAAATATGTAAAATCAGAGTGTCATTCAATCAATTGGTACAAACAGAAAACCTAAACACCAAATTAGGAAATAAATAAAACCAAATCCCAGACCTAAGAAATTATAATGCAAAAGATTTAGTAATTTAGTAAGGTACTGTCAATTAGCACGGCTACAGATAAAATTTATATTTTGAATCATACCTTCTCATAAATGATCAATGTACTCCATGGGTTTCTTCTTGATCAAATAACTCTTATTCTTTAAAAACCAAACTGTTACTCGCACTACTACCACCATCTAACCACTGGAGAAGAAAAATAATTTAATGATTACAGAACTGGTTTTCATTAACCTTAAAATTTGGATATGGTCGAATTGTTTTTTACGGGTCTGGTACTGTTTTAACCGACCCGAGATTTCATCTTCTTAAGACAGTAGTGTTTTTCAGAAAACAGATATCTGCTTCAGAATCTGAATCCTTCGATCGATCCAATGATTTTTCTTAAAAAGTTTGAACTAAAAATATGTTTGTTTGATGGTATATGAAGGATTTTTGTCGCCATTAATAATTAAATCAAATCAGATAAAAGTGATGGAAATGTTATACCTGTAGATCCAACTGATCCTGAGAGTCTGTTACATCACAAAAAAACAGAAAAATAATTAAAACCCTGTTATCAAAGAAATTGAAAAGAGAAGAAAAAAAATGTTTTATGAAAAACCATAACTTTACCTTGTGAAGTTTGAGAACGAGAATATGGTTAAAGAAGAACTCCACCCGCACCTCAAGATCTTCTCAATCAAAAAAAAGTAAGAAAATAATTAAAACCCTAAAATCAGTGAAATTGAAAAACAAAACATAAAAAGGTAACGAAAACCAATTGATAACGACAAATTAAACCAAAGCGAGTTTCAGATCTACACTTGAATAATGAGATGAGGGATTTAAGAAAAGAAATTAGGAGAAGGGTTTGTTGATTTCACTCATGTTTGGGATTTCTTAGGTTAGAAGTGGAGAAGAAGAAGAAGAATCAGATAGAAAGGAAAAATGAGATTGGAAGTGGGAGAGAGGAACCGAGCGAGGACATAAAAATGAGAAAGAGGTGACATAGGTTCTGGTGAAAATTCTTTCTCCCGAAGATGTTTCTGAAGTCTATTATTGAGCTCTATTATTTACAAAAATACCTCTCATAAAAACTACTGTGACAGAGACTAGTTTTATATTTCTTGATAAAACTACTGTGGATCACAGCACCATAATCAAGTACAGCCCAGCAGCAGTGGTTTTAGTGAAGCCCAGGAAGTGGTTAAAAACCCATTTTCCACTAGTGATTTATCAATATTATTCTCCACGACCAAAATTTCCATTTTTTGATCTTCCACGCGTTCTAAGCTATCAACCTTCCTTATTTATCTTCTTCACGCATCTCTGTAGTGCAACACACTCGAAACTCATGCATTACACGCCTCAAACTAGTGTAAAATTTACTTGAACCCGTGAAAAATTGTGTCCACTGTTTTTGATTGAAACACGTTATTAAGCCAAATTTGATCGGAAACAACACCCATACTAGCTTCTTATATCCTCTAGAAATAATCCCAACCAATTCCATCCCTTTAGTCTACCCAAAATCACTCCAAAAATCCGACTGAAAATCTGCCAGTGAAAGGGAATATTTTCCCTCCAAAAATATTTTTTGAATTTGGGAAGAAAGTCACCCCTTATGCATGGTCGCCCCTTATCCGTTGCTGGAGTCTGAATAACACATGTCCTTTGGGGTGCCTTTAGTAATTTTTATGGGGTGTTTTCAACACTTTTTTCGGGGTTCCTCCGGCGCATTTCTAGGATGCCTTTAACACATTTTAGGGGTGCCTTTAGTACTTTATCCTGGGGAGTAAAACACCACTTTTCGAGCAACATTCTTCACAAGAGCTTATTTACTAGAAAAGACATAAAACAAGTTTATTAGTGATAAAATGAGTCCCAGCTAATGTAGTTATGGGTGAAAAAGCGTCACACTTACATGCTTATCAGATGGTCAAAGAGATTGATGTATTGAGAGATTTCCTCATCAACGTCGTATCCATCGTCTGAATCACTTTAATCCGAAAGGTCATCCAACTGTTCATCTAGGCATGTTTCCCAGTTATACACAATTTTCGACAATGGAGAGGATGAGAAAGATTCCTCAGGAGAAGCAGAACTTTGAATCAAGTCAAAATGTTTCTGAACTGGTGATGCGTTTATTGAGATAGCATTACTGTCTATAGATTCAGATTGCTACAAACAAAGACTTATGAGGTCTTAACCGTGTTTGCCTGGTCTGATACCAATTGAAAAAACGGGAGTCTAACAACCACACCCAATATTTCGATTCGGCAATTTGTATGGACTAACTCCAATATATTAACAAAAGAATAAACTAGACAGCAAGACTCAATCAAGGAAAATACATCCAGAAGTTATATCTCTATTTCTCAAATCAATCTGTAATCGAACAGAAAAGAATCTGTGAGCCTGATCAATAAGAGAAATAACTTGAACGGTACCAAAGATGATTGTTCAAGTGTCAATCAATTTATATCAACAACCAAAGGTTAGATAATTGATCGAACTACCCACAACCTGTGATTTTTCAATTATATAAAAAACATAATGCGGAAAAGAAATAACACAGACACCAGAAATTTTGTTAACGAGGAAACCGTAAATGCATAAAAACCCCGGGACCTAGTCCATATTTGAACACCACACTGTATTAAGCCGCTATAGACTCTAGCCAACTACCAATTAACTTCATACTAGAATGTAGTTTCCCTAACCAATCTCACACCGATTAAGGTACAGTCGCGTTCCTTACGCCTCCGAATCCCAGCAGGACTCTACGCACTTGATTCCCTTAGCTGATCTCACCCACAACTAAGAGTTGCTACGACCCAAAGTCGAAGACTTGATAAACAAATCTGTCTCACAAAGAAAAGTCTATTTAATAGATAAATATGTCTCCAACAGAAATACCTACGAGTTTTTGTTCTGTCTTTTGATAAATCAAGGTGAACAGGAACCAATTGATACACCGGTCTTATATTCCCGAAGAACAGCCTTGTAATATCAATCACCTCAAAATAATCTTAATCGTATGGAAGCGAAACAAGATATTGTGGAATCATAAACGATGAGACGAAGATGTTTGTGACTACTTTTTATCTTACCTATCGGAGATTGAATCTCGAGCAAATATTAGAGAAGATAGTACTCAATCACGATAGAAACATCAAGATCAAATCACGCAACTACAGAAAAATAGTTGGGTATGGCTTCATAATTCCAATGAAGTCTTTAAGTCGTTAACCTATAATGGGTTTTAGGAAAAACCTAGGTTAAAGGAGAATCAAATCTAGTCGCAACTAGTATCTTACAGGAGGTGTGGGGATTAGGTTTCCCAGTTGCTAGAGTTGTCCCTTTTATAGTCTTCAAATCAGGGTTTGCAATCAATGCTACCTTGGTAACAAAGTATTCAATATTCATCGTTAGATGAAAACCTGATTAGATTCAAGCTAATATCTTTCAACAATTGGATCGAACTTATCTTGTTATACACAAATAAAATGTTCCTTCATTTAGATATGGGTAACCGTACTAAACGTGTACACTTGGTATGGGTTCGCCAGTATGCGAAGGAGTACGCAAACTGTCATACATGACCAAACTCAGTTGAATTCCCAGACTTGAACTGTTAAGCCGGTACGTATACGGGTATGCATACTAAGTTCTCGGACTTCAACTATCAAACCAGTACGCATACGGGTATGCATACTATGGTTCCTATACTTTGAATAACTTGCAACAGTTAGCATACAAGTACGCATACTGTGCTATATCCAATCAATAGTTAATCGTTTTAAACTCTATTTTAATCATTGAAACATTCTTAGAAGACGGGAATAGCTTTCTCACACAAACTATTAGCTTCAAAGCAATTTTCAAGTGATCAATAGATCAATACGAAACATTCCGAGTCTACATCAAATGACTGTCTCACACAAATCATGTACGATGTTACCAGGCGATTTTCACATGATCATCTTTTGACTTTCGTCAATAATAAAAGATAAACTTGGTTGAAGCGAAAGCTTACCAACACATATAAATATGTAAGCAAGTTAAACTCAGCTCGAAATATCAAATGTGTATAAAGTAAAGTCTATATAGCTATACGAATCTTTGTCTCAATAGGAGATAAAATAGAAATGGACTTCTGAGTGATAGATGAGTTCAAGTCTCCACATACCTTTTGTTGATAAAGTTCTACAAGCTCCCCTTAGTAGTTCTTCATCTTCAATTGACGAACCCCGTGAAGTCTAAAGCTCAACTACACATTCTATCCTAATCCGAGATATAGCTATAAGTAGACTAGAAATCAAGACTTATAGTTTTGACAACTAAACTTGACAAACAAGCTTGAGATAGCAACGCTTGCGAGTTCGACCAACTTATGGCTCCCGAAGAGCAACCTAGATTATTATTCACCTCACAATTATAAACTTGTGTAATCACAAAGCTTGATAAGAAAAACTTTGTGATTTCTATCTATCTTGTTTATTGAAGCAAGGTTCTACAATCAAAACAAGATCAGGATACACGAACTATCAAGATAAAGATAGTTGGACCTGGCTTCACCAATCCCTAGGTGAAGTCTTTTTAGTCTCTAAACCCTAGAAGGGTTTGAAGGAGAGGACAAATCTAGTTTACAACTAGGACACGTACAAGAATAATGTCAGGGATTCAGAGATCCCAGGTTCTTGAGCTCCTTATATAGACTCTCAAGATCAAGGTTTATTTTGATTTACGCTAAGGTAGATTTGGAATCAAGCAATCAATAATCACCGTTAGAGGAAAATCTTGACTTGAGATTAACATAACTGAACATACACTCTGGTTAGGATGAACCGTAACCGAATCATGTATAATGCTTGGTTCATAAAAGGTTAGCCGAAACTAGCCAATTGAATAATAAGCTTAACCATTTTCATATAACACTTTAAGACCTTTCTTAAGTCACAAATGTCACTAATCATGTCCATATGTATTTTTAGAGAGTTATTCAAATGCCGATTATCTCATAGAAATAATTCTGATGCATCTGAAAAATATTCGACATGGTAAGTACGTGTACCAGGTACCGGGTATGTGTACCCTTAAGACAAAACCAAGTTTAGGAAATCCCAGATCTTTTATGGTATGTGTACTGGGTATGCATACCTTTCAGGTTTTGAAACCAACATATCTTTTTCGGTTTGCATACTAAGTTGCGTACCTTCCTGGTTCACGAGTCAACAGAAATTTTATGGTATGGATACCGAGTATGCATACCAAAAATTCGCTGCCGAACTATAGCTACGTCAGTACTGTACTTGGTACATGTACTGCAGATATGTACTTATAACAGTTCTCCTAGTATGTGAACTGGTATGAAAATTGTCATGTATCCCGATTAACAGTAGTTCTATATCTCTTTAATAATCAATTTGTAATATTTTCCCGAATAACATCAATGACACATATCACTGTTCCAGGCTATTTTCAAATGATTAAATCTCGAATCATAATTTAGGTCATGAGCAATAAATTGTTCTTAACCAAATTCATCAAGTACGAACAAATGTTCTTAAGATTAGCATATTTTGAGAACGATATTCAAGATAAACTTGACTCGAAATTTTTATGATGCATTTACTGCTTAGTTTAGTCATGCGATAATGTCTCATAGATAGAAAGGTGAAAACTTAAGGAATATGTGGTTCAATCTTCACTTACCTTTGTTGAATTCTTCAGACTCCTGTTGATATTTGCCTTCAAATGGTAGAACACAGTGATATCCGATTCTCAACTACACACTTCTATCCTAATATGAGACTTGACTAAATGTAGACTAGTAATCAAGATATAGTTTTGACAACTAAATTTGACAACAAGATTGAGATAGCAACACTTGTGAGTTCAACCGAGCAATGCTCTAACATATCTTATTTTTTTGTATTCTCCTAGTTTCGTTCTTAAACTCATTGGAATACCATTAATGAAAAGGTTCCGTGTTTATCAAAAAACAATAAAATAGTTAACTCTAGAAAATGGATAAGAGTTTAATAAGACTGAATAATCATCAAGGATTGAACTTCTAAACCAACTACTTAGTTTGGTTGCTTTTATTCTGCAAATAGAAAAGAACATTCTGGGCATCACCATAATATAAATTCTACTAATCTAATTTCTCTTGGTTCACTGAATTACTTCTAGCATAGTTAGCTCATGGGCAATGGAAATATTTTCTTGAATATTCCTTTTAAGCAAGTAGGCTGCCTGAAAAAAAAAGATATCAATTTTCCTAGAATGGGTTTCAGTCTATTGACTAGAATCTTACAGATTATTTTGTAACTAGTTTTACAAAGGATAATAGACCGGGAGTCAACAGGTGAAGAGGGGTTACCACTTTTTGGAATCAGAGACAAAAATGTATTGTTCATTTCTTTAAGTAGATGTTTGGAATTGAAGAAGTCTTTGACCATAGTCCAAACATCTAATTCAGTGAGATTCATATTTTGTTTGTAGAAGCTTGGTGGAAAACCATCAGGCCCTAAGGAAGTCTATGATGCTATTTGTTAATGGTGTCTCTGACTTCTAAAGTGTAATAGGACTCGATATTTTATCATTATCCTCAACGGTAATACAAGTATCGATACAATTCAAGAAAGATTGATCCTGAAAGGGATTTCTGGAAGTACTTATATTACTGAAGTGATCAATGAGAAAGTCTTCAAGTTGATCCCTATCACCCACTTCCCATTATTGAGTTTGAGAGTAGTAATGTGATTATAATGCTTCCTTTTGTTGACAAAAGTGTGATTGTAAATTATGTTTCTATCAAAGAATTTTATATACTCTTTTCTGCTCTTTTGTGCATAAACTTCCTCTTGACCTTTTTGTCAATGTTCAAGATCTGCCTCATTATAGTCTCAGAGTTATGAATGGTAAAAGATTGTCCATTTAGAAAACTTGTTAATCATTCAGAAACTTAAACTTTTTGGTCAATGTTACCCCAATGTTGCAACCACAAACCATTAACCAATGCTCTATCCAATCTGTCTCTAATAATGCCATTGCCATATTTCTTATTCTTCCGGACTTCACTTTCTATTGAGATCCTCAATTTTGAGTCAATAGCTTTTTCAGTAATAGCTGAAGCCGATATCATGTATGAATTACTTTCGGCACTCATCTCCTAGATACAGCCAAGAACACATTTCCTTCATCTATTTAGCTATACTCAGCAAAAGCATTCTCGTCCATCTCCTCAACCTTATGTTCTTGTGATAACCTTGCAGATATCATTCACCAATTTTTTATTTAAAATAATTTTTTTAATATTTGTTAGTCGCACATACCAGACTTGGCTTGTGAACTTATGATCTTCTAATAAGATGTCTAAATTATTCTGAAGACAAAGAAGATACCCTAAAATCGACCATGGTGCATTTGAGAGTACACTGTCATAAGCTTTATTTTTTCAAATTTAAAGAAAAAGAGATTGATTACCTTTGATATGACCGCATACGTTTTATAACATTTCCAAAGTATGTTGACTTCTTTCTTAACATTCTCATGACTCAGCGGGATCTTACTCAGCATACTTTAAGACCATTCTATAGCAGCATCTTTAACTACTTGGGAAAAAGTTATTTTTCTTTTTAAAGTCCTTGAGGAGCTTGCACCAACAAAAGCATCCCGCAAGCTTGAATGTATTTTCTCCATATTAATGATTTCTTTTACCGTTTTAGTCAATATTGTGAATGCTGGAAAGAAACGTTTTAGGTCATAGAGCTTATGAACATTAGGGTTGAGAGCAATCGGTGGATATATTATAGGATTATAAAAGGTTTGAATAAAAACATAATTATTTTGTTTCAAAAAATAAGGGATTTTTCGGCTGTCAAAGGGGTGATTGTGTTGAAAGAAATTTGAATAAGAGGGATAATATCCTATTTTCATTGCGGTAATTACGTTGATTCAGTACACGAACCATTGTATGATTTATTGATTGAGGTTTAAATATGATGCTGATAAAAGAATCCAGAGATCCTATAAACTAATGAAGCTTCAATCTAATGTACCGTTTGTACCATGAGTAAAAATGCTACATATTGGGCCTGATTACTACTTGAACCACCATTTTGGTCTCATTCAAGTCTTCCATTCAGCCAACCAACTTAGTATACGGGATAACCAAATATGTTGTTCGGTCAATGGTCAAAGTTAAAGACCAGTCAATAGTCAAAGTCAACAAACGGTCAACCATCCATATTTCAGCCATGTTGCCAATCGTGTTGTCAGCCAGCCTCTATCCATGTTGCCAGCCATCCGGCCTCCAGTCATGTTACTAGTCAAGGCAGCCTTCCAGTCAAAGATCGACAGTCACATCAGAAAGTCAACCCTAATAGTCAAATTCAAGGTCGTTGGTCAAACCCGCTAGCCCATGTCAATTTGGCCCCTTCCCACTGACCTAGTGTAAAAACCCTAAAAGAAGATTCTGGAAGTTTTTGGATGACTTGCTGACTAAGTTGCTTCCATATGAAGTTTATCTCGAAATTAGGGTTTAACCCAAATATTCAACTATATAAATAAAGGGGAATCTCAACCCTAAAGGGATAGGCCCTGATACACGAAAATTCTCCAGTAAACCCTAAAAGGGATCATAAAACCTTTGTAATACATACATCAATAAATATCTCTTCCTACGGGGATTCTTCCGTAGATGTAGGCAAACATTGTCGAACACGTAAAATTCATGTCTCCCATCTTTATGCTTGATTTGTGTAAAACCCTAGTTTTTATCATCATCACCAAATCGATTATGTTCTGTGCCTGGAAATATTTCTTGGTACAAACATTGGCGCCGACTAAGCAGAATACGAGAAAAAAAAATCGTGTTTTCCCATTGGGGAAAGTAGTACAAAAAACTTCAAAATCTTGTTTAAGAGAAAGCAGTTTGGACGCCATCAAAATCCACTGCTGCAGTCCAGTTGATCGAAACTGCTACAGTCTAGTTTTGATCGTAATTGTTGCATTCAAATGATTGCAGCTTCTGCATACCAGATAATTGATGTTACTGCAGTTAATATGATCGCAACTGCTGCAGTCCAGATTCGTAGCTCGAGATTTGCTGAAACTATTACCTTCGGAAACCACAGAAACTACATCACTACAAAGTTCGATGAAACTTTTTCCTGTACGTTTGGTCCGCGACAAAAGATTGATTCAAAACATCGTCAAAACTGTTACCAGGATGTCTGATCTGCAGCATGCACAATCCAAAGTTTGAAGTAATCCGTTCCCTAATAACGAAGCTGTTACATATTCGAGTTCATAGTTTCTTAAAATTATAACCACCATGTTCGTAAGGTTGTTTAGCTACCTATCTCAAGCCGCTTGCATCACCCATCAACATCAACTGCCTACATCTACATCTATCTACCCTAGAAAAGCCTCTATGAAAAAGTCGTAATTTTTTTGTTGATAGAGTCACAAATATGTAGCAGAAAATAGAAAGTTCGTGAGAAACGACAACAATCAACAAAAATCGTTATTAAAAGTTCAAGTAGAAAACTGTTGCAAGAAAGTTCGATGGAAAAGACAAGAGTTTAGAAAGACTATTGCAAAGGTTCAAAGAAAAACGACAGTTCAAGAAACTGTTGCGACAAGTTTGAAATGAAAGACCATAGATTGGAAAAAGCATTGCGAAAAGTTTTCAAACAGGAGGGGAAAAAACGGTCGGCGGAAAAATATGGGGTTGCAGTGTTGTTCACCCACTTCATTGTTTTGCTCACCCACGTTAGGTTGCTGGCACCACTTCGAGGTGTTGTCCACCCTTTTTAAGCCAAACCGCTGGATGTTTCACCCCAACTTCGTCATACTCCCGAATGTTTGCGCCCAATCCGAGTTTAGCTGAACCAAGCCGAGTTATGAACCAAGCCATACCAAGCAGAACCAATCCGGTCCAACATATGGTTCAACCCACCGGTCCAGTAAATGAACCACACCGGTCCAACCGGTAAAATCAGCTATGACGCAACAACAAGGTCTAATCAATGATGGACATATCCGCTTTGACACCGCCACATCAGCTGCCACGTCACCGCAACATCCTGTTATGTTATCTTCCACATCCGTTTTATTTTATCCAGTAAGCTGCCATATCATCAAAATATTTTTTTGTCACGTCAGCAACCATGTTTAGTCGTTAAGGCCCCTTTGCAGAAATATTGCCACGTCATCACTGTCTTTGCCACGTCAACAAGAACGTTGCCACATGTCACGTCAGTATTTTGGTGTTAGGTCAGCATTACCATTCCAACCAACGACTGTCATTTCATCATATTGATCCAGTCAGCAGATCCATGTCAGCTACAGCATGCGCGCTAAGTGAAAATCTTGTTTCGTCGATAACTTCTCCGTTTTAAGGCCGAATTGAGTGATTTTTGTCTCATTAGAACCGTCTTTCGTTTTCATACAATATGGAGGTGAAAAATTATGAGTTTGAAAAAATAAAATAAAATAAGGTTCCGAGCAGCGACATCGACCACTATCAAGTGCAAACTCCATATTATTCTCAAAGTTTGCAAACACTATTGTGTCGATTTTCTATCCACAACATGCTGCCACCAAGGCTTTCAACGTTCTCAAAGAACGCTTTCAATGTTTGTAATGTTGTTTTTTTGATTTCCTATCCACAACTGTACGAGTTCAATGTTCGTCAAGGCTGTTGTGTTGATTTGTATCCACAATGTGTTCGAGTTCAAACGTTCGTGAATCCTGTTGAGTAGATCATGCCAGCAACATCGACAAGTATGATGATTCGTTAAACCAGTTGCCTTGAATTATTGTCTACAATGCGTTCGATACCAAAGTTCATTTAAGCTTTTATATCTATGTTCGAGATATTGTTGAGTAGATCATGAAGTCACCTTCTACTCACCAGGATAATATCTGCACTCATAGCATGACCTCGCATATCACACAACATCATAACGTCGGCGTGACGTCCAAGTCATCTTCGACATTTAAAGGCACTGTTTATCCAACGATATTCGTCATCTTCGGCCACCATGATCGATCGACTTTTTCGACGACCATCCAAAAGTTATTAAGTGAAGCCAAACTATTATATCAAGCCGACACCGACAACCACGCCTTTATTTTGACCAAGCCGCATGCAACTTAGACGAATCTCCATGTCAGAGCCGCTTGTACAAATCCATGAGCTCTCGGGTATTTCCACCCAACTACACAATTCCTGTAGATTTTCGGCCCAAGCCGAGACATGAGCTAAGCTAGAAGAGACTGGACGTTTCCGACTTATTTAATTTTATCCACGGATAATTTCACCCAACCTGACCAATTAGATTAGGTTTAAAAAATGATTCAGTATTTTCACCAAACCAATCAAACTATTCTAGTCAACACACTGTCAGCATAAATCAGAGAAATATTAGCTGTTGCATCAGTACCTTCTTAAGTCATCAGCATCACATTTGCGATCAAGTCGATTGACTCGCCGATTTTTAGTTTATTACGTTCATCCTTAAATCCCCATCAACATGAAGGCAAAAATTGTTGTTTTTTTTGAAAAAATTTAATCTGAGGCATGGAGCAGCTATATCAAAAATGGTCATCATCCACCACCAAGTGAAAACTCAATATCATTTTCGAGGATCGTAAACGTCGTTATATCAATTTTCAATCGACAAGTGATCGTGTTCAAAGTTAGACACTGTTGTGTTGACAATCTGTCAATAACACGTTCGAGATCAAAGTTATTTTAAGCATTAGGGTTATATTTATGAAATTGTTGTGCTGACTTTTCAGTCTGCAACATGATGTTCGTGCTAACTATTGCATCGAATTTTATCCGCAATTTGATCGCATCCAAAGTTTGTGGAATCTGTTGTGTTGAATTGTGGTATAAAACATGTTTGAGATCACATTTCGTCGTGATTTTAGATTCGATAGTTCGTCAGGAGCAAGATTGATCTCGAGCAACTTGATTGATTTTACAGTTCGGAGGTGCTCTTGCCTGAATTTTTTTGCAACAGTCTAGTCGACAATTATCACCACTGGGAAACATCATCATAGCCAGTGGACATCCTAATCACTACATCAAAGTCACAATAGTACTTCTCATAAGGGACCTATATAATTTAAATATTTTCGTATCATTTCATAGATTCATGCATATTTTTGTTCAATGAGACATCTACAATGTGGCGAACGTTTTCGCGTGCCAATTCATGTGGAGATGCACGTATATCAATTATATGCGCATCTGGAATAGTGGGATTGGCCCCTGCGTGAATTCCAGATAGCATAAAAACTTTCAACTTCATTTCATGCGCGAGCGAGATGCAACAAGGAAGTGCACCCTTGTACGAGAATTAAGCAGCATGACAAATGCAGTGTATTTGGGGGAGTTGCATGTCACTTCAACCGTGATAACCACCGCTTGGGGGAGAGATATGTAATACCTCAGCGAAAAAAAAGTATTTATTTTAGAGCTAGCTACATAACACTCCACACATTTGGGGACGAGTTATGTAGCACCTAAATGCAATTCATTTGTTAGAAATTACAACAAAGGAAACCCGAACTTCTTAATCCTATAACGAGTTTCAGGATTAAGAGGGGGCGAGCATACATCCTAATATTTTGATGCAATTATTGTCAAACTGCAACGATAAATGCAGCGCGTCGGTAATTATTACAGACTAGTTGAGCATAACCTGCAATCCAACTTTGCTCGTAGCTCTTGCCGTCCAGCTGATCGCAGCTGCTACAGTATAGCTTTGTTCGCAGCTCCTACAGTCCAGCTGATCGCAACTGCTGATGTGCAGCTTTGCACGTTGTTACCGCAATCCAGCTACTGCAGTGAAGTTTTTACTATAGTCCAGTTGATCGCAGTTGTTACAGTGCAACTTTTCTCGTTGCTGCTGCAGTCCAGTTGATCAAAGATGCAGCAGTCCTTCTTTGTTCGCATCTCATGCAGTCCAGCTGATTGCAGCTGCTGCAGTGCATTTTAGCTCACAGATCTTGCAGTCCAGCTGATCGCAGCTGCTTTAGTACAGCTTTGCTCGTTGTTGCTGAAGACCAGTTGATCGAAGTTGCTGCAGTCCAGCTTCGTTCGCAGCTCCTGTAGTCTAGCTGCTCGCAGCTGCTGCAGTCCAGCTTAGCCCATAGTTCCTACAGTCTAGCTGATCGCAGCTGCTGCAGTACAGGTTTTCCCATTTCTACTGCAGTACATCTTCATTCACAGCCCCTGCAGTCTAGCTGATCGTAGCTGCTGCAGTGCATCTTTGCTCACACCTCTTGTAGGCCAGCTGATCACAGCGGCTGCAGTCCATCTTTGCTCGAAGATGTTGCAATTAGTTTTTCTCATAACTGCTGCAGTTCTACGTAACTGCTGCAGTTTAGTTTCGCATCAATAGCTGCAGCCCACTTTCAATAATTTTTTTTGCATCAATCATTACAATCCAGTTTTACTAGTAACTGTTCGGATCATCTCCCTCCTGCAACCACTGCAATATAGTTTCACCAGTAACTGTTCAGGTCATCTCTCGCCCGCAACCATTGTACTTCAGTTTCAGGAAACTACTCCGCTTAAGTATCTCACTTCCGTTGCTGACCAGTTTGGTCTGTGGTCCAGTTTTTTTCTGCGACAATGGTTCATGCTCACCTGCTGTCGTTCAACCTTCCAATCACAATAACCTCACTTGGAGGAGTCTTGATTATGATTTCCGCAAACAACGAGGGAATGTTGCCATTCACTTCAACAACAAGAATCGACTCTTGGGGCGAATTTTTCCACTGATCAAGGGAGACAAAACTTCTTAACCCCCAACAAGTTGAAAGTTAAGAGGGCGTGATGTTTTTACAATGAGTAAAAATGCTACATATTGGGCCTGATTGCTACTTGAACCCCCATTTTTGTCTCGTTCAAGTTCGTCATTCAGCCAACCAACTCAGTATACGGGAGAACCGAATCTATCGGCCAGTCAATGGTCAAATTTAATGACTAGTCAATAGTCAAAGTTAATGGATGGTCAACCATCGGTCCACTGTCGAAGCCATGTTGTCATTCCTGCTGCCATCAAAGTTTCTAACCACACTGCCATCCAGTTTACAGCCAAGTATCCAGTCCTGTTTCCAGCAAATTTCCATCCACGCTGCCATCCTGTTTCCATCCAAGTTTTCATCCACGTCGCCATCCTGTTTCCATCCATGTTGCCAACCGCGCCGCTATCCATATTTCATCCATGTTTCCAATCGTGTTGTCATCCATCCTCCATCTATGTTGCCAGCCATCCGGCCTCAAGTCATGTTTCTAGTCAAGGCAGTTTGCTAGTCAAAGATCGACAGTTGCAGCCAACATCAGAAAGTCAACCCTGCCAGTCAAAGTCAAGGTCGTTCGTAAAACCCGCTATCCCATGTCAATTTAGCTCATTCCCACCGACCTAGTGTAAAAACCCTGAAAGAAGATTCTGGAAGTTTCTAGATGACTTGCTGACCAAGTTGCTTCCATATGAAGTTTATCTCGAAATTAGGGTTTTACCTAGATATTCAACCTAAATAGAGGGGAATCTCAACCCTAAAGGGACAGGCTCTGATACACGGAAATTCACCAGCAAATCTTAAAAGGGATCAGAAAACCATTGTAATCCATACATCAATAAAGTATCTCTCTCTAAGGGGATTCGTCCATGGATGTAGGAAAAACTTGCAGAACCATGTAAAATTCATGTCTCTCATCTGTATGGTTGATTCGTGTAAAACCCTAGTTTTCATCATCACCACCAAATTTATTGTATTTTATTTCTGGAAATATTTCTGGGTACAAACATTACCAAGAGTCAAACGACCTTTGAGAGCACAACTATGTTGAAGGAACAACACCACTGTACGTCAGAAAGCAAGCACTACTGTGATATACTCAACATATTTTTTCTAGAAGATTAACCACTATTGGAGACTACACAAGAACCAACTGGTAGACCTACAAAGGAGATTAAAATAACATTTGTATTTAAAAAAAAAATGAACAGTGAAAGAAATATTGAAACAATGCAAATAATAAAGAATCTCAGATTTCTTCTACAAGTCAATCTAAGATGAATATTGCGCTATCGGGGGCTCAAAACCGGGAGCACATGAAACCTTTGAGGAACGGGGATAACCAACTGAGCTAGCTACCCGTTTATTATTATTATTATTATTGTCCAAATATTTATTATTATTATTATTATTATTAGAGAACAAAAGACAGAGTCCATTACACAAAACCTGTTGGTATCCTAGCAACAAGCTGGGCACCAACAACTTTTTGAACAACTATTTCTATTCTATGAAAGAGAGACCCTCCAACTTTGTGGTTTGCATCCTGTCTTGCGAGGTAGTTCGTCAGCCTTTTTAAGAATATGCACATTTCCACGCCTAACTCCCCTATGGTTGAAAAAGCCAACACTCCAAACTTGTAGCCATGTGTTGAGCATTTTTCCAAGTATTTGTTACGCTTGTGTGTAACGGCAGTAGAGATAGCATGCCCTAGAGAAAAATTGCAGTTCCTAGCATTGGTGAATGGGGATACGCCAGTGACATCAAAGCAAATATCACGACCGTTAATCCAATTGTAAACGAGTATGTCTACGGGTCTTAAGGTGGTAGCGTCGGACAAGAAAACCATTGAGACTTCTTTACGAGCGGCGACGCCGACTTTGTAGCAAATATCAACCAAAACATCTCGCACTGAGTCGTGTCTGAATTTGAGACCAATCTCTTTAGCACAATGAATGGCATGGTCTCCATAGATGTCCATAGCACGGCTGTAACATGAACACAGGCTATCCTCATCAAAAAGGGGTATACCCATGCGGTACTTGAGGACTGACCTGAATTGACGAGGCCCAACTATTTGGTTAAGACCGGAAATAACGATGGCCTTAAGGAAATCCATAGCATGCTCAGTACGATTGCATTTCCATAGGATAACTTCATGAGCAGGTCCCTCTTGATCACATCAAAGTATTTTGCTTCCAATGACTTCATACAACTGGGGGGCAACATCATTGATGTTGAATTCGAGAGGAGAAAGGACACAAGTCTGGGTATATAACTGCAAGGCGTGTTGGTATCTCTGACATAAATCAAAAGTGGTTGTACCCTGAAGAATGGTTGCCTGTAAATGTTGGGTCTGAGCACATGATGCCAAGAAATAGTATCGAAAAGTATCAGCCATTATATATATTCCCAAACCACCGTCTTTAATAGGCATAGTTGCAAAACGTTGTTGAACTATCCCATAACTAGCACCATCACCTACGATCAACTGCCTCAGATATTGGTGTATTTGTTTGTCGTATTTAGATGTAGCTGCTTGGAAGGCCATTGGGCTTGTCGTACGCATGGTGAAGTATAGCCTAGACACCCCTGTACAGCTGCGTAGTAGAAGAAACTCGCTTTGTGGATCCTGCAACTTACTGATCTTATGC
Source organism: Papaver atlanticum (assembly GCA_023531105.1). Classification (NCBI taxonomy): domain Eukaryota; kingdom Viridiplantae; phylum Streptophyta; class Magnoliopsida; order Ranunculales; family Papaveraceae; genus Papaver; species Papaver atlanticum. The sequence continues at coordinate 2,689,520 of JAJJMB010016078.1, forward strand.
ATGAGTTGGGTTATCTTCTCTACTATGGCAAGGACCATACTGTTACAGAATTGTTGGTCTAAGATCACAAGACCACCCAATATTTTGACGTCCAGTGTTGGTTTACTGATTTGTAGGGAAGACGCCCACATCTTCTCTTCTTGGATCAACAGATGGCCAGAAGATATCAGTCTTGTTAATATTCAGGTGCAACCCTATGGACGGTACTTCGTCTTGGATGATCTTAAGTGCTTTCGACACTTCAAGCGTATCACCAACAAGGGTGTTGTCATCTAAATACCAAACATGAAGGTCAAGAGTACATTCTGTAGCAAAATTTTTTCACAAGTGGATGTAGGATTAACGCAAAGAGCAGTGGTCCTAATGGATTTCCCTGTTGAACCCCCTGGCTGAAGAAAACAAAGAGTCATTATAATATAGCCTTGTAGGTTTGGAGTAACAAAATTCAACCCAGTTGGAGATGCTTGGACACATGGCTCTGACTTCCTTGATCATTACAGATCTATCTACGAGATTAAATGCATTTGTAAAGTCTACGAGAAACATAGTCTTGTCATTATGGTTGTCGTGTAGCTCAAGCAGGTTGTTGGCTGAGTGTAAGACCCCCCCCACCCCACACACACACACGGAATCCCCACTCCAAATTGGTGATTGCCTAAATATCTGGACATGTATTGTGCCCACAACAATGGGTCGTAATCCACCTCCGGGTTTGAGCAACGGCGTCAAAGGATAACTAGCTATTTATTCTCCTAGGATTGCAGGGCATGAACCGGCTAACCATAAATTGACAACCCCTACAAACTGTAACAGCTCATCGGCCATAGCTGCAGCAGGCCCACTAATGGCATCTAGCAAATGCTGAGCCCTGAGACCATCCCTACCACAGGAGGTTCCTTTAAGGAATCTTTTGAGTGCTTGTATGAGTGTTTTGGAGTCGACAAATAATGTCGGTATAGGGATGCTGTCAGTGGGAATTTTTGGAGGTGATGCAGAAGGATGTTTTTGCTGGAGCTCATATAATGTGTCAGGGTTTGAAGGAGCAACTCCATTTGATGACAATACACGAATTGCGGACGTGTAGTGACCATAACTTATTCTACAGACTTCAAGATTGGAGTCTTTCTTCTTCTTACTGGCAGAATGCCTTCGTTGGTGAGTTGGTCTTGATAAATCAAGTAGTTGTTGTACCAAGGCCAAACATCCACCAGGTTCTCTCCAAGTTACCAAAGCCTGGTTGATGGTTGATATTATTACTATATATTCAAAGAAAGCGAGAACTGCCCACTTTATTACTATTATTATTATTATTATTTAAAAAGTAAAGTAAAGTTTTTATAAAAAACTAGATGGGAGCCTAGCAACAAGTTTGGCTCCGATACCTTTATTTATTTATTTTTATTAAAATGTTCAGAATCTTTAGTTTATTTTTTTGATATTTTCTTCATATTTAGGTTTTTTATTACAATTTTATTTTATTCTTCAATTTTATTTATATGTTTTCTTATTAATGTTCAGTTTAAATTACTTATTTTTTGATTTGGTTTCTTTTATATTTAATTTATTTTATATTTATTATTACTTTTTGCTTATTTATTAGCAAATAAAAATATAATATAAAGTATTTACACAGGATTGACTGGTAGGGTTGGGAGCCTAGCAACAAATTGTGCCCCAACACCTTTTTTTCTTATTTAAATTATTATTTTTTCTTATTTTTTTATTATTTTCTTTTTGATTATACATAAAAAAGAACTCTTTTTATTTTTATAATTTTGTAAGAATTCCATCTTCTTATTACATCCATTTTATTTTTATGCCAAACAAACATTGAACTACATGTAGACTAATACACGACATTACAACTGTATGTAATGGCATTGTCTTGCATTGTTAATACTAGCGTGCCAGACAACGCTTACTTGAGGTGTTTCTATATGCGAATGATTTAGTGGCCTTAAGTTGTTTAGCAGGGATTTTCGGTTTTAATTCGTACACCTTGTTTGGTTGGAACAAAATCCTAGGTACTCAATTTTGGGTCATTCTAAGGAATTGAGTTCTAATCCAAAAAACTAACGTTTGGTGAAGGTAATTAACTTATTTTTGTTTTTAACCCGGAATTCAGTTTCATTGCACTATTGAACCGGTGAAATGAGAATTTATTAATTTTGAGAAATCAAATTCGTAGGATTTGAAAATCTCAATTACACGAAGTTGATTTGCATTGTCTAGTTCAGATAATTATACTCATTTCCCAAGAATTGGATTAACTAGCCTTCAGTTCCCCAGAAATTCCTCAATACCAATACACATATCTCTATACCTTTTTTATTTCTTGTTTTTCTAAATTTTTCTTCTAGGATTCGGGTTTTGCTTCCCCTACATTCTCATTTCTGTTTTTTTTATTTTAATAATAATAATATTCTCTAGTGAGCTTTGTTGAGACAAATGAATTGCTAGATTATGATTCTATTATGTGGTTTCTGTTGCAGTGGAAAATATGGAGAAAGTAAAGAGACAAAGAGAGGTTTCTATTGATCACGATAATAGGGTTACATGGATACAATATCCTTTATATAATGTAAAGGTAAACTCTAGGTAACTAGATGGACCGTACATCCATGGGCCGTAGGCCCTGTAACACTCCTCCTTGTGCGGTTCAATAACAAAACTTTATACATAGTTCTTTACATATAGTGCTTTGAATGTAGTTCTTCAAATGTCGTTCTCTCCTTGATGACTTGTGCCGAAATCAATTGCCTCATTATAACTTTGACAAGGAAAACGTGGGATAAAACCATCGTACAACTCTTAACATGTAGTACTTCACATGTTGTCTCGTACATTACATGTAGTTCATCACATGCAATACGATCTTCAAAGATCGACGAGTCTAAGTTAATCGTCTCGTTAAAACTTCGTCAGGCTAACCCAGAGGGACAAAACCTGAACTAAAGAAAAAAAGTACAATATTAAGTAAACTTAGAACATAGTTGGATGCATATACGTTGCCTCATTAAAACCTTGACAAGGAAAACCCAGTGGGATAAAACTTTGACGAAGGGAAAAGAGTACAACGTGGCAGATGCAAGTAAAGGTGATCCGCTGCATATGATCACTTTGCTCCGTTGAAGTTGACTAGTTGCTTCACAACTCCTAAGGCAGAAAACCCTCGTGGGAAAGATAATAGCCTTAGCTGAGAAATTACATTCCCGGTGTTTGTTGTTTTCTCATTAAAAACCTTTCCGAGTGACAAAACCCTGTGGGAAAAAGAAACCTCGGTGAGGGAAAATAGTTCAATACACCATTAGATGCTCCCCCTGATGTCAGACAATTTTCATTAGTCTAATGCAGTCAAAAGGAGTTTATCACACTTTACTTTGGTGACTTATATGTTTATAAGATCATGTTGTTAATTCTGGAAGTTACGTTGCTTAACAGACTATCGCGTTTCATTTCTTTGATTCATATATTTTCAGTAATATCTACGCGATCTGTATGTCTACAACATTCAACATACTTGATGTTTTTAGTGTTGTCTCGCTAAAAACCTTGTCGAGTAACAAAACCCTTTGGGAAAAACTATCCTCGATCGAAGGGAAAAAAGAGTACAACACAGCTTCAATTTCGAAGTAAAATATGTCGACATCATATCCTTGGATCCTCCCCCTGATGTCGGCACCTCCCCCTGATTACTTTCAGAGGTTTTCCAGACAGTTCCATTAGTCATGTACTTTTCGAAAATGAATATCGGTAATGACTTAGAAAATAGTCTACCATATCTCCCCCTGATTACTTTCTCTGGAGAAGATATTATTTTTCCTTCATAATCAACAACCTTTGGATTGCAGTTCCTTTAGCATTCCTTTTTTATGTCTTTGTAGGGATAAAAAAAACTCATGTCAGTGGTTACTTTTAAGTATATGATTACGTTCATTATACCATTCCAATGACGTTGCGTTGGCGCTGAGCTATATCTAGCTAACAAGTTCACTGAGGATGTAACATTTGGTCAAGTACATTATGCTAAGTACAACAATGCGTCTATTGAACTTAGATAGGGGAATTTCATATCCCAACACATCTTCGTCATCTTTCTTTAGACAAAATGGTCATTTACTTATTTTGTACTTCAACTAATCATGGGAGTGCTATCAGGATGCATGTCTTTGTTAAATTTCCTAACAATGTATGGGTGTCGTAAGCTCAACAAATTAATAATCTTATTTCCACACAATTAACTAGTAATATAATGGAAGTAAGGATCGTTCCCACGAAGAGCTTTTAGTTTTAGTTGTCAAAGTGTCACAAATGGGGGGTTTTGTTTTAGATTTCAATAAAATAAATAAAAGCAATTGAAAATAATAAGTTGTAAGCAATAGAGAGATGTGATCGAGGAATCCTTATTCGTTAATAAACTATCAATGAGTTAATATATTCATCTATTCGTCATTAATCATAGATTATCACCAACCGTAGAATAACAGGTACACTTAGTTATTCCAAAAATTCCTTATATCACTGGATAACAGGTACGCTTAGTTACCAGATTATATTCGTATGAACCACCTTGAGGTACACTTACAAGATGTAATTCAATCTAATGCTTTAGGGTTTGTGAATTTAGGTTTGATCCTAGTAGTTAGACTCAGTACGCTCGGTCTACTTGCTAGGGTTGTGTTTACACGCTATTGCTTTACAGAATCCCTCTGCAAGGTTTCACGTTCTCTACTTGTGTAAGGAATTATTCAACAATTACGGATATCCTAACCCTTACTAGCAATAGATTCAATCAATAAATATATTCAGTTAGCCACCTAAACAATCTATCAATCAATCATAAGTATTTTAATAGTAAACACAAACGATAATCATATGAAGAAATCAAAATAGATTCATATATTAAATCAAATCAAGTTTACAACTTAGAACTCATCCTCAATCAATAGGTATTTAGCTACTCATGGATGTAGAAACATCCATGATATACATATAAGAAAAGTTAAGAAATATCTTTACGATTGGTGAATCGCTCCAAATCCCTAACTCTTGCTCCGTGTGTAGTTTCTTCTCCCCAAAACCTTACAATTTCGTGACCTCTTGATGTGATATCATTCATGACCTAATACCTTCTTTTATAGGTTTACATTGCTTGGCCTTCAAGTATTTAGTTCGGTTCAAGAACCCGACCCGAAAATACGAAATAACGACCCCAAACATGACCTTAGGCCTTCCAAGTATGCATATCCATTTGCATACTTGCTAAGTATGCGTACCGGTATGCGTACCACAAATTCAAGCAGAAATTTTTGGAATTAAGTATGCGTACCCGTTTGCATACTTTACTGTCTTCGGTATTCGATAAAAACTCGTTTTGGACACAACTTCTTCGTCCGAACTCGGAATGACCTCATTATTTTTGCATTATTTTTATATTTCAATTAGATTAAAGATGGTGATGATAAATCCTTAATTTGAATGAGTTAATCTCGGTCTTTAGCCTGTGTCTTGATTTTGAGCGTTTTGCTCCTTTTCGTCGCACTTCTTCAACATCTCTTGGACTTGGGCACTTGGATACCTGGAATACTTCTATTCCTAGCTATTTTCAGCACTTTGTAGCTCCTTTTTGGATGATTCACCTAATAGAGGAAAATAAGAGAAAACAAGAGTAATAATACGAAAATATGCAAGAATAATAGCTAAAACAAGTATGGAATGGACACTAAAATCATATAAATTATGCACTTATCAGACAACTTTAGACATATGAAAACTGGTGGAATAATATACCACAAGCTCAGTATTCGGTCGAGCTTTCCCCAGATTTTTCATCTCAAATTCGGATTTCAAATAGCTCTTAAGGTCTCTTATTACATCAAGAGTACCCATCATGTATGTACCATCGACATAGATAGCTACAATTCCAAATCAAGAACTTTCTTGTGAATACGCAAGGAAAAATAACTTACTTGTCTATCCTCTCCAAATCAAATATCCACTTAGACGGGTATACCACATCCGCCTGATTACTTTAATCTAAAAGTGAGCGTTCTATCTAACTGTAAACGCACTCTGTGGTTTAGAGTCACTTGATTTGGGAAACAAAAGGCTTCCAAGTACTCTTGTAAATATCTACTATCTCTTGATTCTTTCAGAGATACGTAACAACCATATACATATGCTGCATTTCAAGTCCTTTTGAAATTACCAAGCTAACTAAGTAGCGGAACGCTATAACGTTCATTACTAGAGGACAATTCCAGGGCTTTGTGAGAAAGCTCACGCCACAAGGAGAGTCTTGATACTTTGATACTTCATTCTTCCCACTGTGCTTTATGACAAATAATCATGTATGTCTCATAGGCTTTACACTTGTTTGGTTAGCACTACCACACCAAATACCTGTATATTTGTCAAAGAACCAAGTTCTACCTGGATTGTGTAGGCCAAATATGCTATTTGTTGACATTAAATAATAAAAAGCATGGTTTGATCTCATACTGCTCTATTTCCTTGAGCAACTATATATAAAAATAATCATTAATATGCTCGCACGATCTTTCCATTGACTCGTGTGTGTTCTCATAATCCTTTAGGATTTCATTGTTCTCTGGAATCATTAAACTCGGAGCATCCTTTAGTTTAATTCGTGGACATAATCAGAGATAATAGAATGAGATGATTTAATTAAACATGCAATATTCATCAAGTCCTTTTGATGTAAATATCTAGCATTGACAAGGTTGGTGAACCCTTAAATTGTATAATATGTGCTTGGATTGTTTCAAAAACGCATAATTTCTCATGAACAATAATTAGTTCAACACTTTGAATCATCCACCAGAGCCATAAATCACTTGAATGGTCCGTATTCTGCATGGATATATCTACAAATATCACCTTGTTTCTTTTGTACAAATCATTTGCATCTTAGGATGGTCTTAATCCTTTTTAATAAAGAATGACTTTTTAAAATGAGTTACATGCTTTATTACTTTAAAAGCATAATGGGAGGGGTGGTGGTGTTTCTGGTACTTTAGAAAGAGTTGATTATGAGAGATGCCGTCACTTTGCATTATTTTAATATTTGTAATTCCCATTTTCTTGTTCACTCAAATAAAATGATGTCCATTTGAGTTCTTTCAAAACAGAACATCATATCACAACCAAAGTGTCTTTATGGTTATGTCAAAACCTGAATGAGTCAATTCCCAACATTACATTGTTGGTGACGATATGGATTCAATTATCCAAGTATTAGTGATTTACAGTTCACTAGACTAATTGGCTCATTATTTTCTTTAAAATGTGATTCCTTTCACATTCATTTGAGGTAATTTATAGATGCATTCTCATTCTCACAGTTAGTTTTTGTATAATAATCGTTTGCACAGACTTCGTAGAAACTTAACAAAGTGTGATTAGATCTTAGTTCTTATAGAGCTCATGTAACTTTTAATCTTTATACCAATTAGGCCACAAAGATTGAGCATTTCTTCGCTCGGCTATTACCTGTAATGATCCAATTATCGCATGGTATTATATAAAGAAACAATTCAACATTCAGTTTAATATATTTCCTTAAGATTTCGTGTAATAAGTAGTGCCGCCTTATTACGTAACAAAATAAAATCTATCTCATTTACTTTAGAGTGTTACTGTTCATGAAGATGATATACTTTTCATCATAATGTACAGATGATTTATGTAACTCAAGTACTTCTGAGTATATCTCAAGTTCTTTAGAGTATTTCAATCTCATGGAAATTATATACTATTCATTCCATAAAAGCATACAATGGATATAATTCTGGTAACGCATCCATAATAAAAATTAATCTTGATCAGAACCACTCTAATATCTTCCTGAAGGAATCCATGATAGATCTTGAGCGATAAAAACTAATAGAATTTTTTTTTTGCACAAAGTGGTAGAGTCGTGCTGATAACGTGTTGCAGTGGAAAATATGGAGAAAGTAAAGAGACAAAGAGAGGTTTCTATTGATCAGGATAATAGGGTTACATGGATACAATATCCTTTATATACATGTAAAGGTAAACTCTAGGTAACTAGATGGACCGCACATCCATGGGCCGTAGGCCCTGTAACAGTTTCTCATTATTGGTCTTCTTGGTTGGGATTAATGATTTAGGTGACCATTTGTATAATCATGTAACAAGTTCAATCTGGTCAATTTGAAGACCTTTAGTCAATTTGAAGACCTTTAGACATCGATGACACTAAACGTGTACGCGGTGGTCTTTGTTTGCTGCGGTGGAGAAGTAGGTTTCTGCTTAAAAAATGGCCAACTTGCTAATTGATCAAAACTAGGTTGAGTAAGAACCTCTGTCTGCAGCTTACCACCAGCTTTTAGTTTCAAGTTTCCACAATAGAATACACATTGCAAGTGGGTACTTATGAAATTCACTCGCTAATATTAATTTCGGCATTCTAGTCAAAGTCAGCAGTAAACCGTTGAATAAAAAGTCTATGTGCAAATGATTACTACTTTGTCTTGTTCGCAAGCTTTATTTATTCGGTGGGTCTAGATTTTAGACAAATCGAGGTTTCGGATAATCCCAAAACCTAAAAATCCAATAGATGGTGACTGAGACTTTAAGAACAATTATGGATCCTACCAAAAAAACAAAAACAAATTCCAATTGAAGAGAGAGGTTTTGGATGTCCCTTTAATTTACACCAGCTAGCCCATTCACAGTGTGAAGTTCCAAAAATTGTGGTAGGCAAATCAGAAACGAATCAAAACAGATTTCATATTTATCAGATAACTAAAGGAATGCTTTCAAAATACAAATAACAAAGAAAAAAAGAGAAAAAAAAATATAAAGAAGAATATTTATTTGGTTGGAAGGAATCCAGTTAGATGGGGTATTATCAGGATATATAGAAGCCTAGAAGGTGGAGCAATCAGTTTGGGGAGCAATCAGGATATTTGTACATGTAAAGTCTATGTGCAAATGATTGTAAAATACTTTCTAATTTCTTTTTCTTGATTTAGTAACCTCTTTCTCTCTTCTAAAAACTCTCAACGAGAGAACTCTTAGCCTGAAAAAATTTCTTGCTCAGATCGGCTCCTTTGGGGGCGGATCTGAGCAAGACAACTTTAACCCATCACTCATCTCTGCTACTTCTTCTATTTGTGATTTGATTTCAGCGTTTTTTCTTAAGTTTTGGTTTTGAATCTGAGTTTTCAGATAAACCCTAAATTTTTTGTTTTTCCCTTCTTTGATCTAGGATAGTAGATGTTTCTTATGTTCTCTCTTAGTGTATTGACTTGGGGTTCTGATAGGTTTATATCAACTGGTTTTACAATCAGTTTGGGGAAGAAGATTAAGTTTATAGCAGCAAGCTTTTTACCAAAGACACCATCAACAACAGTTACTTCAAAGACACAAGCAAATTGTTACAGAAGACCTATGATGAAGATTCCGACCGACTCCGACCGATTCCGATTCAAGATGATCGATTCAGGTTATCTTTGTTACTATGTTTATGAAAAAACCCTTGAGAAATGGTTGGATCTTTGGATCCTAACATCTTTACTGATTGTGGAGGTGTTAATTGGTTTGGATAAGTTACTTTTCAACCAAACATGGCCATTTAAACTTGTTCTACTACTGTTATTGTTACTTATGAAACTATGGAATCTAAAAGGAACAGATAGAACTCTCCATCAAATTAGGGTCTGCAACTGGTTTGTGAAATGCTTGGTTTGTTTATGCTCTGTTGTTTGTTGTCTGATAAAGCTTTCAAAAACTGTTGGAAATCATATAACAAGTCAGTCTTGTAATGAGTCATGTAACCGTTCCCGATTTTGACTCGGGTTATTATTATCAATATAAGTAAGGTTTTTTTAAAAAAAAAAAAAAAAAGGTGGAGCAATGAATTTGTATAGAAGTCCAGACGCCTCCTACATAAATATAAGAATGATGTACATGTAAATTCGAAATAAAAAGGCTCTTGCACACTGAACTAATTAGTTCATTTAAACTTTAACAATCTCCGCCACCACCACCACAGCCACCACCTCTGCCAGCGCCCGCACCGCGGCCACCACCACCACCGCCATTAGGTCCACTACAGCCACTTTTGATGCAACCATATAGAATCAAACCCCATCCTGTAACAAGTAAGGTACCAAATATTGTAAACATTACGATACCTACTTTATCCATTATTTCGATCCTCTAGCTGATCTGATCTTTACTTTGGTTCTCTCTTTCTCTTCTAACCTCTATGAAAATGTAAGTACGCATCTATTGAAGAGAATGATAATGATTATTTGTGAAGGTTGTCTCAAATAAACTAATGTAAACCTATAAATACTGCACATCTAGTATCAACTTTAATGTTAATTGGTATATTCGGAAACTGTGTGGCATTTGTTGTTTTAAATTTATATTTGAGGGAACCTTCTTCACAACATACTACTACATGATACATATCACGGTGGGTAAATAAATCATTCGACAGCCTCATTTCAATCAAAAGTCAACTTCTAAAACGTCATATTGAAATTATTTTCGGAATGCGAAGGGGTCTTACGATTAGCTAGGTTGGATTGCTTTAGATCTGGCAAACCCAATTATCGGAACGATCAAATCAAATTAGATCAGATTATCTTTGGTAACTATGTAAGAGAGCAAAACCATACCAAAATTTCTTTTACTTGCGAGATTGGGGTGTACCAAGATTAATTGTGGTATACCATTTTGTTCCCATCCATAATAGTGGGCTGACAGGTATAAAGTTACATAATTATCCTTTTCCTAATAAATAACTAAAATTAATTCGTTTTTGGTTCCAGATCCAAACCTTATTCTTATCCTTCTCCTTTTATCATAAATCTAATGACTAATTTGTTTATCCTTCTTTATATTTCATCATTTCCAAATGAATAAAGGAAATTGATCGATTAGAAGAAAAAAAATATTGTCAATTAATTCTTTAAAACTTTATTGAGTACTTTGTATTGTTGTTTGAATGGCATATTAGGTCGGAAAAATTGAAATTGTTGAATTGCATTAATACGGTCGTCATGGTATCTCTTCGTTGAGCATGTCGACTTTTTATATTTATTTTCAGTCGTCAATGTTGTAGGATGAATAGCGTGATGAATTTTCAAAGAGTTCTATTTCTGAAAATAACATTCACAGGGTCGTCATGGTCTTTATCATTCATAAACCTTGACGACTAGTGATATAGTATGAATAGTCTTTAATGTTTGAAAAGCTTAACCATGACGATTAATAACTCCCAGAAAACAAATTTTTCCTGTGTTCAATTTTGTTATTGGTCGTCCATGATTTTGTAACAATAATATGAAGACTAATAAACAGTCGTCAGTGCGCTGAATTTTCAATCATGGCGACTATAAATCCGAAAAAATAATGTTTGGTCAGCATGCTTTGTTTCAGTCGAGCGTGCCGACTAAGTTTGGTCGGCATGCTTTGTTTCGGTGGAGCATGCCGACTGTTCATGGACTGAGTTCTGAAAGTACTTAGTCGGCATGTTTTTTCCAGTCGAGCATGTCGACTTTTCGTATTGTGATTTATGAAAGTGTTGATTTTTATGTAATTTGGAGAATGAAACCATTAATTAGTTGTACAATCCCCTTATTATAAATGTTTGGCTAGTATGGTTTTATTTAGGTTACAAAAAAAAAAATCTCAAAACAATTTTTTTTTCTCAAAAATCTTCCAACAAAATCCAAAAAGTTCAGTCTAACCAAAACAAGATTTCATAACTTTTAATTCAACTAATTAATCTAACTAAATTAATCAAACTAAAAAAGTTGATTAGTACTAGTTAAACAAGGGTAATTTAGCTATTTAAAAAACATATGGCTAAGGGGCTTTTGATTTTACTTCCAAATTACCATATTTTGTCTTATTGAGTACACCAAAATTAATCTGGGTATACCCTAATCTCACCGGATTTTTTTTTTTTTTTTGGTTTTTACATTTCATTGTTGGTCAAAAGATATACTCCCTCCGTCCTTAATATAAAGACGGGATTTAGAAATTTTATAGTATCATTAGATAGACGAAGTTCCAATTTTAAGATTTTTTTTCTTCACATATACCCTTCTTTATTTGAGGGAGGTGTTAGAGAATTGCTCGGTCGAACTCACAAGTGTTGTTATCTCAAGCTTGTTGTCAAATTTTGTTGATCGAAACTATATCTTGATTCCTAGTCTACAATTAGTCAAGTCTCGGATTAGGATAGATTTGTGAAGTTGAGTATTCGACATCACTCCGTTCTACCGTTTGAAGGCGAAGATGAACCGAAGCTTTTGGAGAACTTCTTCAACAAAAGGTAAGTGAAGACTGAACCACCTATTTCTCAAATTTTGACCTTTCTATCTATGACACTATGTTGCATGACTAATTAGACTGTTACATGCACAACAAGAATTTCGAGTCAAGTTTATATTGTTAATTATTCTCGAAAAATATATAATTAACTAAGCTTAAGAATATTTGTTCATATTTGATGAATTTTCTTAAGAACAATTTATTGTTTATGACCTAAATCATGATTCAAGATTATCATTCGAAAATAGCCTGGAACAATGATATATGTCATTGATGTTATTTGGTAATGTTTCGAATTGATTAAGAGAGAAAAATAGGGATACAGGAGAGTATGAATACCAGCTTACATACTGGCACAACTGTTATAGGTCCAGAGCCGCATTAATGTACCCAGTACACGTACCGGAGTAGCTATTATTCGGCAGCAAATTTTTGGTACGCATACCCGGTATCCATACCATAAAAAGTATGTTAACTCGTGAACCAGGAAGGTACCCATACCTAGTTATTTTCTAAACCGGAAAGGTACGCATACCTAGTATGAAAACCGGAAAAGATATGTGGCTTCCTGAAACCGTTTTTTTCTTAAGGGTATACATACCCGGTACATGTACCTTGACAAGAATAGTCACGAACAAGAAGTAAGTACATGTACCCGGTACACATACTTACCCTGTTGAATATTTTCAGATGCATCAAAATTATTTCTATGAGATAATCGGCATTTGAAAAACTCTCTAAAAACATTTTATAAACATATTTGATCATATGGTTGTGACTCAAGATTAAAGTCTTAAGTGCAATATGAAAATGATTAAGCTTATAGTTTGTCTGGCTAGTTTCGGCTAACCTTTCATGAACAAGTCTTTGTACACGGTTCAGTTCGGTTACGGTTCATCCTAACTAGAGTGTATATTTTTTGTGTTAATCTCAAAAAAAAGAATTATTTAATTGTGGATATTGATTGCTTGATTCCAAAGCTAACTTAGCTTAAATCCAAAGCAACCTTTGTTTTGAAAGTCTATATAATTAGAAGCTCAAGCAACTGGGATCTTTGAATCCTCGACACTTTTCTTGTGTGTCCTAATTGTAAACTAGAGTCTTCTACTCCTTCAAACCCTTTTAGGGTTTAGCGACTGAAAAGATATCACCCAGGGATTCGTGAAGCCTGGTCCAACTATCTTTATCTTGATAGTTCTTGTATCCTGATCTTGTTATTGATTTTTGAGCCATTTTACTCCCCATCTAGAAACATAGATAGAAATCGCAAAGTTTCTTCGTCTCAGACTTTGTGATTCCACAAGTTTATACTTGTGATATGAATAATAATCTAGGATGCTATCTGGGAGTCGTAAGTATAGAATTTTGAGGTTTGCTAGACTTTGTCTATTATAATCGATTTCCTATCTCACCTTGATCTTTGATCAGAACAGAAATCACACATAGGCTTATCTGTGGGAGGCATATTGGTTTAAAGTCTTCAATTAAGTTGAAGCAACTCTTAGGTTGTAAAGGATGTCATCTATGGGACTCAATTGCGCAGAGTCCTGCTGGGATTTAAGAGGCATAAGGAGCGCGACTGTAACCGAATTGTTGTGGAGATTTAAGTCGATCTCAAATATATTCCAGTCTGAAGTATTGATAGTAGGCTAGAATATGTAGCTGCTTAATACAGTTTGGTGTTCAAATCTGGACTAGGTCCCGGGGGTTTTCTACATTTGCGGTTTCTTCATTAACAAAATTTACGGTGTCTTTGTTATTTATTTTTTCGCATTATATTGTTTATCTTTATAATTGAAATATCACAGGTTGTACGTAAACCAATCAAAGTAGATACGTCCATCGTAATTGATTGGACATGACTTGATTGATACTTGGATATTGATCTTTGGAAACGTCTAAGTACTCTCACATATAATCTGGTTCATGGACTAGTTTCTTTTTACATTCTGATTGTGAGAGAAAGATATAAAAACTCTGAATATTATTCCTGATTGAGATTTATTAAGTTGTAACTCTCGGAATTGTATTTAGGTTTAGTCCATACAGGTTTCCTAAGAAAAAGTTGGTGGTGTATTTTGGTACCCACGTATTTTCAATTGGTGTCAGAGAAGACAAACACGGAAAACCTAATAAGTTTGTGTTTGGTTGTTCCTGAAAGTATATCCTCATGGGAACTACTTTGGGATACTTTTTATGTTCACCTATAATGTACACCAAAGTTCCTTAAATATTTTTCATAGTTTATTTTCCACAGGGCTTGTTGTCTCTCTGGATGCTCTCTATTCAACCAAAATTTCCAAAATTCTGGTTTAAGGTAAAACAATCTATAGGAAAAAATAAAAAATATTATGCAAAGGTTAAAAATAAGAAAAGTCTTATTAAAAGTAACAAACTATGCCGTCTGAAAAGATTGTTAAACAGTCTTTTTAAGGAATGCAACAAAAAGGGGTCAATAGACGAAGATCTTTTTTTAGCTTTTGAAAAAACTTTTAAGTTCTTGGAACACCTTGCATTGATCTTGAGAAAGGATAAGTCCTTTCAATCTTCAGGCACTGATAAAATTTTCTTTCAGTGTAGAGAATTCAGACATGTTAAAAAGTCTTGCACGTTCACTGCAATGATACTGATTGCTCTTGATGATTACAGAATACCATCTGTTGATCATAAAAAGAATTAAGAAAAAAATTGGAAACACTATCCGTCCAAGATGGTTTGTGAGTATTTTACTTATCCAACCTCTTGTTAACAAGATCTTGGCATCACCCCATCATGTAATTATTTCTTGAGATGGGGAAGGCAATAGTAAAGTTCATTTCTGTTTGTACTAAAATGGGTAACGTGATATATCCATCAAGTATCTAAGATCCTGATAACTTGGTAGTTGACTCTGGATAAAGGAAGGCTCTTAGTAATTAGTCATGATCAAAGTAAAACATCACATATTGTTGAGATGTCTCCACCTTCATGGTGTTATAAGGTCATAATAAATTACAACACTTCTAATCCTATGAATTTCAATTTCACTTGTGCTCTGAAACTCATTGTTCACAACAATTGATTCATTGAGATAAGAATAATATTAATTATCTTATTATAATAATTGATATTGTAAATGTTAATTATTACATGTCATCTGGGAATCATAATACAATATGATTGTGTGCATCAAACGGAATATGTATGATATTTTGTTTCCAACTCGCATCCGAACCAACAAAAGCCCATTAATTAGTGTGTTTTAAAGAGTACGCGTACTCCCTTTTATCCTTCTTCTTCATTATGCGTTTGCGAACGGGAATTGAAGTTGTGCTTAGGGTAACCAAACCAGTGCGATGTCCTCTTGATTTGGAGATTGTTTCTTCAAAAATTTTATCTTCTTTTCTTAATAGCTAGAAATATTGTCAAGGAGGAATCTAAATTAATCAATTATCTACAAAGGAGCTCTCCAAGTAAGATTTATCATCTTCTTTGAATTTACCTTATCTGGCAAGTATGGGAAGAACTAATGGTGATAATTGGAAAAAATAAGAGAAATTCCAAGGATGTCTATGCATCCAATCACAAGGAAAAAGATGAACCTAGAATCATCTTTGTTGATGAAGATTTCTATAAGACCTATGAGAAAATTTCTACTAGAGATTTTATTCTAGAGGAGAAATTGGAAGAAGGTTATGTTCCTTGTGATGATTTATCTTGTTTTGATAAGTACAATCTTGGTAACATTTAATGTTGATCTTGAGAAGTTGAGATTCATGACCATGATTGGAAGAGACAAGATTAAGATGGATCTAGAATTGATTTGAATAATTACTAATCTTCTTATAAGTAATTTTTGTTTTCCTATTCCAAAGGGAGAAAAACCTTCTTGTGAAACCATTTCTTTTAGACTCTTTGGAAAAGTTTTGGTTGGAAAGATGGAAAGTTTCGTATCGAAGAGCTTGACATGGATTTTAGGGTCTTTGGAATTTCAACATTTTTCCCTCCACGGTATAAGATGCACATTGGAGTCGTGACTTTGCGGAGTTGGTCTATTATCTTGAATTGGGTACACAAGGTCTTGACATATGTGGATGGATTATTCTACAAATGGCAACAATGACCTTATCTAACAATAAATTGAGATTTACTTGACTTATCGAACGAATTTGTCAAGATTTCAACATAAATTTGATTGGATACTTAATAGGTGTTGATACCCCAATTTCACACCATCAATAAAATTCAAATTTTACTGTCCGGGACCTGATACAAGAGAAATTGTTTAGGAACCCACATCCCAGTAAAAATCCTTTCCATACCACTTCCTATAATCCATCTTTCACCACAAACAAAAAAAAAATAAAAAAAATAGGGGGACAAAGAAACAAAAATAACTATTCATCATAATCATTTTCCTCCCACAATTTCATTACCATTATGCAACATATTCCCCTCACACAAAAATATCTATTGAATTTTCTTCAAAACAATATTCTATTCCCAAATATATTTTAACTCTACCAAATAAAACTATTCTACTCCAATCAAATACACTATTCAACTCCCCCTAATAAATCATCTACTCCAAACCAACCATATAGTTGAATTCATTTCATACAAAATAAAAAAAAATCCTTTCTTTATCTCTCCTACAAATTTCATTTACACCATCAATCCATACACTATTTGTACTTCACTCTCACACTATTCCCCAACCCGCTCATTGCCTATATAAAGCAACTCCTGCTCCCTTCACCAAAGGACAAAAAACATCTCTCCATAAGATCCTACTTCATTTTCACTCTTACACCTACTCTATGTACTATTTTCAAACAATAAAATAAATTTCTAAAAATACTAAAGCAATTATTTGTTTCCCCCATTTTTGTAGTACTTAGTTACTTTGTACTATATAATTGATGTCCTTGTAATCCGTTATATTCAATATTAGCACACTCTTAATAAAAAAACAAAAAAAGTTAGTTTAAAATCCATCAAGTATTTGTCTGTAAGTTTTTAAAAGATTAGCATTAAATTGAGTATTTTAACAACTTTTAGCATATTTATCAAAGGCAAAGAAATCATTGTAAGGATCTTCCCAAGTTCAATATCGCATTCAAGGTATAATAACTAAACTTCTTCTTCTTTTTGTTGTTGATTAGGGACTAATAAAAATGGGCAAACAATAGTCCTTTACTCCATGTCGATACTATAATCCAAAATCCGTATACTATATCTCTCTACTAACCAATCGATTAATCCAAAACGTAGATACGAGTTAAATGGTCTTATATTCTATATAGACTCGGATGCATCTCTTCTACAAACTAATGTTAATTATTTCATCTTTATGTGGGCGAACCCGAACATGAGTATAAAATGGTCTTCCAATCTCGCATTAAGGTCACACATGTACACTTGACCGTTAATTTATAATTTTATCCTTTTTTATGTGGACAAATCCAAGTGTGGGTAAAAATGGTCTTCTATCTCACATTAAGGGTCGCACATACATATTTGCACATTAAATTTTATCCCTTTTTTATGTGGAGGAATCCAAGTGTGGGTACAAATGGTTTTCCATCTCACATTAAGGGTCGCACATACATACTTGTGTATTTATTTTTATTTTATCCTTTTTAATGTGGACGAATCCAAGTGTGGGTACAAATGGTCTTCCATCTCACATTAAGGATCGTGCATACACACTTGCGCATTAAATTATTATTCTGTCTTTTTATGTGTACGAATCCAAGTGTGGGTATAAATGGTCTTCCATCTCACATTAAGGGTCTCACATACTTGTATATTAATTTATAATTTTATATTTTTTATGTGGAAGAATCCAAATGTGGGTACAAATGGTCTCCCATCTCACATTAAGGTTCGCGCATACATACTTGTACGTTGATTTCATATCACGATGTTAGAGTTCCCCTAAACTCTAACATCGAGTCTATACTCATACAAAATATTAGATGATACTCTTTCATGCTTAGAATTTCCCTCAATTCTTTGCCGTTGCATTTAGAGTTGTCCTAAACTCTAAGCGATGAGTTCATAGTCACACGAGACTTTAAACTCTTTACTGTTTCCCTTGGTTATCGTATGTCTCAAGTATGAAATTCTTTCTCGTTTTTAGCAATCCTTATGTTACGAGTCAACAATCACAAGCATGCATATGTACATTTTGATAAGATAAACTGTAATCATTTCTCCCATTAATCATGAGTAGAGGCCAATCATATGATGGGGAGGTTGATGGGTGCCTAACACCTTCCCACCCCGTACTAGAATCTCCTTACCCAGACTCTCTGATAGCATACCATGAATATGTAAGTCACAACTAGATTGTTATTCCCCAAATAATTCAAATTAGATATAAAGGATCCTGACTCCTCTTAGTCAGGTGGCGACTTCAAAATATCTCTACGAAGTTTAACTTTTTAATCACGAACCATTAGTGAGTTATTTTTATATCACATGCGCATTGACATTCACGAACGAATAGGCATTTCTACACACACTCCACTCTTGTCATCCCTCACCCTTCCCACTTAGAAGAGACCATTGAACCGGACGGCTCGGAAAACCCCGTTCCCGCTCGTTCGCTCCCCTCAGTTTCTACAATAGGAACTCCCATGTTGGTTCGTATAAGTAATTTCAAACGTATGATAATGAACGATTATAAAATAAAAAGGATATATATTTCACCCCTTGACGGTTCTTGTGATCTAACAATCTTGAGTCTTCTTCAACAAATTTACAAGGATATATGTAAAATCAAGTCCAAGGTAAAATGTATGCAAAATCTATTATGTGTTCTTGGTACAAAATTACCGATATCAAGAACGAAATAGATAAGATTCAAGCTTCCTTGGGTGATTCCGATGATGAAGAGTACCCCTTTCATCTTATGTTTTTTTTTATAGTAATAATAAACTAGGAAACTTCTTGTGAGAATCTATTGTGTTCAAGAAGGATTACTAGGGTTACCCGCATTGTCCGGGGCAGAGCCTTTCGCATCGAAGTTGCCTGTCTTTCTTGTTGGTATAACATATATTGTGAGTACACAAGCTATTTCCAACAATTTTCGTCTTGCATTTTTTTTTTTTTAATTTAAATTCTAGAGTTTTTGGAAGATGAACTTGCAGTATTTAATTATTTTTGGTTTTATGTATTGCAAAGTCTTATGACATATATGTGTCCTTTACTTTATGTGAATTGAACTGATATCTCATATATGATCAAAAATTAAATCTATTAAGTTTTCTGACCTAAAAATAGAATAATCTTTGTGATAATTTTTTGCATTATTGATATACTCGTGGTCACACTTTTGTGTAATTACTGCACTATCAAACTCTGTAAGATTTTCTTATGTTGAGTCATATCGATTAAATTGTCTCATTGTTCGTAACTGGCGTTGAGATTAATTTATGTCGATGTTTAGGATACAAATCCATGTGATTTGTTAATGTTCGACAAAATCCTTCTTTTTAATTAAAGTAAGGTCACTCATGTTGTTCTCCTGGGAATGACATCAAATGGGGGAGAGTTCTTAAATGAACTTGTGCTTAATTGCTATATCTTTGTGGGGAGAGTGGATGTGGAATATAAAGGAGATGCATGTATCTTAATCTCCTAGATGAGATGCTAAGTATTGTATTCCTTTTAAGTCTTGAAGTATCTTTTGTTTGAATTCATTACGATCCCATTATTTCCGTACCTTTGCCAATTTTTATTGACAAAAATGAGGAGAGTTATTTAATAGTTTCGCACTACATACATATGATTTACGGATCATTATGTAAGGAAGAGTGAATCAACATCTATAGGTTTCACCTATTATGCAAAAGATGTAAGTATTGACTAAGGGGGAGAAACATATCACCGCAGTATTACTTCGAAGTTCTGATACAATTGAACTTTAAAGAAGATAATAATACTATGTTTTTGTATAACAAGATTGAGAATATTTTTTTTCAAAGTTTTTATCACTATGGATCTTGAGAACATGTTCGGAATCATTGCAAATTGAAGTAACGAAGAATTCAAGGAGTTAAAGAACCAAGGAAATCAAGCATGATCTCTTCTAGAGTTTTGAAGCTTATTTTTTAATCCATATGTATTTATAGTTTTGTCACTAAAATCGACAAAATTGCTCGGTCGAACTCACAAGTATTGCTATCTCAAGCTTGTTGTCAAATTTAGTTGATCAAAACTATATCTTGATTTCTAGTCTACGATTAGTCAAGTCTCATTAGGATAGAAATGTGTAGTTGAGTACTGGACATCACTGTGTTCTACCGTTTGAAGGAGAAGATCAACCGAAGATTTTGGAGAAATTATTCAACAAAAGGTAAATGAAGACTGAACCACCTATTTCTCAAGTTTTCACTTTTCTATCTATGAGACTATGTCGCATGACTAATTAGACTATTACATGCACAACAAGAATTTTGATTCAAGTTTATCTTGTTCATTATTCTCGAAATATATATGAATAAGCTTAAGAACATTCGTTCATACTTGATATTATTGGTTAAGAACAATTTATTGTTTGTGACCTAAATCGTCATTCAAGATTATCATTCGAAAAAATAGCCTAGAACAGTGATGTGTGTCATTGATGTTATTTGAGAATGTTTCAAATAAGAGACCAAAATAGAACTATTATAAATATGGATACAAGACATTATGCATACCAGCTTACAGACTGGCACAACTGTTATAGGTCCGGAGCCGTAGTACATGTACCCAGTTCATGTACCAGAGTAGCTATTATTCGGCAGCAACTTTTTGGTATGCATACCCAGTATCCATACCATAAAAAATCTGTTGACTCGTGAACCAAGAAGGTACGCATACCTAGTATGCAAACTGAAAAAGATCTATTGATTTCTAACCGGAAAGGTACGCACACCTAGTATGCAAACCGGAAAAGATATGTGGCTTCCTGAAACCGTTTTTCTTTTAAGGGTATACACACCCGGTACATGTACCTTGACAAGAATAGTCACGGATAAGAAGTAAGTACACATACCCGGTACACATACTTACCTTGTCGAATATTTTCAGATGCATCAAAATTATTTCTATAAGATGTTCGGCATTTGAACAACTCTCTAAAAACACTTTCTAGACATATTTGATCACATTATAACCTATGGTTGTGACTCAAGATTAAAGTTTTAAGTGTTATATGAAAATGATCAAGCTTATAGTTCGTCTGGCTAGTTTCAGCTAACCTTTCATGAACAATTTTTTGTACACGGTTCGGTTATGGTTCATCCTAACCAGAGTGTATATTTTGTTGTGTTAATCTCAAAACAAAGATTCATCTAACGATGGATATTGATTGCTTGATTCCAAATATAACTTAGCTTAAATCCAAAGCAACCTTTGTTTTCAAAGTCTATATAAGGAGAACCTCAAGAAACTGGGATCTTTGAATCCCCGACACTTTTCTTGTGTTTCTTAGTTGTAAACTAGAGTCGTCCTATCCTTCAAACCCTTTTAGGGTATAGCAACTAAAAAGACTTCATCCAGGGATTCATGAATCCAGGTCCAACTATCTTTATCTTGATTGTTCGTGTATCCTAATCTTGTAATTGATTGTTGATCCATTTGCTTCATCTAGCAAGATATATAGAAATTGAAAAGTTTGTTTGTCTCAGAATTTGTGATTCCACAAGTTTATACTTGTTAGGTGAATAATAATCTAGGCTGCTCTCCGGGAGTCGTAAGTTGCAATCGATTTCCTATCTCACCTTGATCTTTGATCAGAACGGAAATCACATATAGGCTTATCTGTGGGAGGCAGATTTGTTTAAAGTCTTCAATTGAGTTGAAGCAACTCTTAGGATGTAAAGGACGTCAGCTCGACTATAACTGAATTGCGGTGATGGTTTAACCCGATCTCAACTACATTTCAGTCTGAAGAATTGATAGTAGGCTAGAGTCTGTAGCGGCTTAATATAGTATGGTGTTCTAATAAGGACTAGGCCCCATGGTTTTTCTGCATTTACGGTTTCCTCGTTAATAAAATTTATGGTGTCTGTGTTATTTATTTTTCCACATTATATTGTTTATCTTTATAATTGAAATATCATAAATTGTACGTAAATCAATTAAAGTAGATACGTCCATCGTAATTGATTGGATATGACTTGATTGATACTTGGATATTGATCTTTGGAATCATCCAAGTACTCTCACATGTAATCAAGTTCACGGACTAGTTTCATTTTACATTCTGATTGTGAGAGAAAGAGATATAAACTCTGAATATTAACCCTG
Organism: Papaver atlanticum; assembly: GCA_023531105.1. Taxonomy (NCBI): domain Eukaryota; kingdom Viridiplantae; phylum Streptophyta; class Magnoliopsida; order Ranunculales; family Papaveraceae; genus Papaver; species Papaver atlanticum. The sequence continues at coordinate 2,712,143 of JAJJMB010016078.1, forward strand.
ATTGAGATTCATTAAGTTGTAACTCTCGGAATTGTATTTAGGTTTAGTCCATCCAAGTTGCCTAAGAAAAAGTTGGTGGTGTATTTTGGTCAACATTTACACCTACCTGTTCGACACTATACTTGGATTCTGCCCTTCTAAAAGGACCCCCCGCATTTTCAGGAGGATCCCCTCACACTCCTATTTTTACACTATCTCACACTTTGGACACTATTTTTTTTCTTCCAGAAAACAAAACACTAGCGTATTTGAAGCTAATATTTTCGGAATATGTTTGTCTTACAAATCTCTATATACCCACAAAAACCAAACATATTTCGAAACGTATAACTCCACTATCTACTAAGAATATCAACCATCGAAAATCAACGAATTTTCAACCATTAAAATAAAGATAAGTAGATGGTGAGGTTTCTTACTTTGGAATGTTCTCATTTTTTGTGGGTACGTAGATCACTGTAAGACGAGCATATTCCCAAAATATTAGCTTCAAATAAGCTACCGTTTAAGTCTTTTCAAAACAAATGCTTCCCAAAGTGTGTGATAGTGTGAATTTAAGAGTGTGTCGGGATCCTCCCTCTATTTATAATGCATGAGTATCATGAAAAAAATAAGTTAGTGTTTTTTAGCTTGGGAGTGAGATAAAGGGTAAAATAAGAATTTAAAGTGATGAATATTTATGAATTTCATATCTTTTTTCTTATTCTAAGGTTGTGTTTGATAACAGAGAAAAGAAACAATTTCATGGAAAGGTTTTCCATAGAATCAGTATCTTGGGGGAGGCAAGGAAAGACTTTCCATGAAATAGAGTTTCATACATACTTTATGCCATTCTTTTTTCTTTTCTTTTTACAATTCCATGGAA